>JAZHYW010070321.1:81458-98452 GCA_037355805.1 Ixodes ricinus
ATTTTTGAGGAAAAAGTCTTTACTCCTCTTCATTTGCCTTCTACGATCAGGAACCTCGAGATTATTTTTTTTGTGCATTTGAGCACACTCAACATTCTTTTCGATTGTTATTTCGCTTAGAATTGTCGCTCGTGTCTACACACCTGCTATAAAACATAGGTTTGTCCTGAAATGTAGCGAAGTTTAACATCGTTCAGTGGTAAAAAAATGCTGTAACTAAAGTAATTGCACTTTTACATTGTTTAATAAATGTACACACTATTCGGTACGACCCAAATAACAAAAGTTATCGATGTTATTTTCCGTCGAAGAGACCAAATGCACGCGCGTTTTCCTATAGGAATGCACGGGAGCACCGCAACAGTAGACTGGTTGCTGTCTGCCTCGATTTGCCTCCCGGAAGTCGCATAGGCTGTTGAACCTCTAGCGTACATGATAATAACTCTATGGGGAAAACCCGCTCTGTCAGTACCAACGTTATTAGATTAGTTAATTTACGGAACTGCCCATAGGCGCTGCTTGCACGGGCCGTACCCCCTCACTCACCACGACACGCCTTCCATCGTTCGACGCGCCGGACGGCCGCTATGGTAACTGTGGTGTATTGTATGGAATACGTACGCTTCGATGCACAGCGTCTAGATGGCGTTCCAGCTCTGCTCTATGGAACACACAGTTATGACACGAACATCTAGATGGCGCTTCAAACGGCGGGAGGCTAGGGTGCCTCCATTTGCCGGCCGCTCCGCTGACAAGGTGGAGACACCCGCCATTTTGTGGCGAACTTTGCGATGCTCTTTCCGGTGTCATATTGCGTCTATCTCTCCAGAACGTTCGTTAAACAAAACGTTTTTGCACCACGACCTTGTCACACACATTCTGCAGGACCCACACCCAATGTGGAGCTAATACTGACCTCAGGCGCCATTATCTGGCGCTCCATTGGCTCCATTGGTGTCTCCACCCTGCCAGCGGAAGCGGCCGGCAGATGGAGGCACCCTACGGGAGGCGGACTGAAGTAACTGATAGCGAGTTCGTTTCACGGCACTCGTGTCCACGCGTGCCCACTCGCGGCGTAAAGCGAGTTCGTTTCGGCAGGTACTCCACGAGTGGTTGCACTCTCCGGGTTCGTTTCAGCGGCGGCACCCCACGCGTGCATGCACTCGCTGCACCGAGAAAAACGGGCGTGCGTCAAAATGCAATCCCGTCATGCCTCGCTCCGGCGACGCCGGCGAGGAGCGGGAGCAGACGACGAGGGTTCGTCTGCTACGATGTGTCGCGGAACCGAAAGGGAAAAGAAGTAGATTTTCTGATAGAAATCGCGTCCCGCGGGCTACGGAATCAAACGCGAGCTTGAATTGTGAGCGTCTGCTATTTCATGAAGGAAGGAATTGACATCCCGTGCTTTATTTGCAGATTTTAGGTCGCTCTGTTGCCGTACAGACGCTGAAATATACCAGTGTGTCAAGAAATGCTCCGAACAAACGCATCAGCGGCTTCCGAGATGTTTATCACCATCCGTGTGCGGGTGAAAAATTTAAAATTTGTCGACAAAACTCCCACAGCAGAAACCTCTGACTGCCCAATAAGCATCAGAGAAAGCTAAACATAGTGACTCTACCCGAGGCTTGGGCAACATCATCATGTTTAACATTTACCTACGTCAGCTAACTTCCCCTGTCGTATTTTGTTCGAGAAAGCTCTCGTTCTCGACGTCCTCACCAAGGCTAATATCAGATCCACCTCTAATGACGACCGAAATCGAAAGTGCCACGAAAAGGTTTGCTAGATGTTCCAACAGACTAGTTTTAAGCCGTACCATTTCAGTGGTTCACGCATAATACCATGCTCAAACGGATCAAGCTTCTGCTCGGACAGCTTCATCAGTTTTCTTGAGTGTAAACGGTTATAAGAATTGAAAGATCGCAACCAGCTGCTTTGTAGACAGCTGGGTGCGGAAATTTACGCCGTCTGTAACTATCTCTATGGCAGCCGAGTTGCTTGAAGTTATCGCAACTATAAACTACAGGTTGCAGCGTTCAAAGTTTGTAGATAAACGTTGGTAGTGACTGCACTCTCGCATCCCCACCCATCACTCCGAACAGAAAGGCGCTAGTTTCGGTTTGAGGTCGGTACCTTTTCTCCAACATAGATGGCGGCAGCATCAGTCTTCTGCACTCGGTGCATTTGGCGAGTTCGTTTGAGTCCAGTTCTCCGTGCAACACTCTGCGAGTGCGATGCATTCTGGGAGAGAACTCGAACGGTGCCAGTGCGTGTCAAACGAATTCGCTATGAGGGGGAGTGGGGGACCCCCTTCCGCGGAAGTTCCACAACTGAGGTAACCTAGTAACCTTGGTCCGTATGTTGACCCATATTACATCTGACGTCAGGTTTTCAGTGTTTTTACTATACTTCGTCTCACCTAAGCATGGACTAACTGCGAAGGCTCTGCCAGCGCGAGTGGCTCGCTTTAACTGCCTTGACAGGAGCACCCACTGCACGAGCGCCCGTGCAGCCGCCGAGGCTCCATCCAAAGCAACTGGCTCGCGCTTTTAGCATGCGCTGCTAACAATAGTCCATGCTAAGGTGAGACAAAGTATAGAGCCTCTCAACCCCTCAGACCATATTTCGAAGTGCAGAAAGAAATTGTTTTGACTTTTAATTTAGGTAACTAGTTAGTATGCGTGCATGTATGTGGTCAAAGCTATGTGCGCGACTGCTGAGTGCGTGCTGATGGCAAGATTCCAGTTCTTTTGCAACGCGCATTCCACACCATCAAGGTTGCCGGTCTTGACAGCCTATTAATGTGAGCTCGTTCTGAGCATGCGTTCTAAAGAGCGCTCTCGATTGTGGCGTCCAGTGAATACCCCATATACTCATCTCACTCAGCGGACGTTCCAGGCATGCGTGACGCGAAGAAGAGGAGGTCAGAGCGTGCAGCGATGTCAGAACGCCGAGCTTTCATAGGGAGGAGAGTTTGTAGACGCAAAGGCTAACTGCCTTGGTCACTGCCCTCTGTGTCCTTTGAATCAGAGCGGACAAGCGTGCCGTTTGCTCCTCGCGCGGGGTACGGCGTTAGAACGCAGAACCATAGAGGCATCCAACCCCTTATTATTATTACTTTTGTGGAGGAAGGAGGGAGGGATGGAAATTAAACAGTAGTCAGTTTCATACTAAGGACGGCAGTCAGGGCTCCCATAGGGAGTCGTGACTGCGGTTCTTTTGAAGAAATCAAGATAATAAATATTGTCACGAATGACACTTGATGACGCCGCAAATAAAAAGAGAAACTAAACGTTTAATGTGGCGAACTTGTGCCGAAACAAAAGCAGACCAAAATAACGTAAGGTAACAGGACAGCGTCATGGGCGTCGGATGTCGCGTGAACGTAGAGTCGAGCGCTTTCTGAAAGCCTGACCCGCACGGCGCGGCCTCTTTTGAGCCTTTCTTGGGAGCCTAGAACATCGTACCTCGTTCCTTTTGAAAGTATAGATTCTGAGCATGAACAAGGTACACGGTTCTCCAACGTTCGAGAATCTTCCACTTACTTAAGGAAAGAAGAAACGACAAGCGAAGCGAGATTCGAACCCCGGAATTCTGCGTGGGAGCGAAGTGCGCTGCCTACACTTGGCTAGCTGAGCGCGCGGCAATATAGGGCGATAGTTCCCCATACTAATTCTATCTCCTGCCTGCCCAATACTGTTACTTTAGCGATTTGCATACCTATGGGGAAACATGCTTGGCGTAAGAGCAAGGTTGTAAATATGTGTTAAACAAGAAAAAATGAAGTCGGTAACAACTTTCGCGGGTTTGACATTTATGCCGTCAGCATCTCAACTGTAATTGTAGCGTAAATTTGTAATTGCAAATGATTCAACTTTACGAGTAGGAATGCATCTGCTTCGCGTAGCACCGCAAAATTACCATTTAGGAAACGTCAGTGCTTGTTAATGCACTTGAACCCGAGATGTTTGCTAAAGCAGGCTCGTGAAGTTCAACGTCTTAATATCGACATTCGTTTGTTCCTAGATCGTCGATGTAAACACTCGAGAGAAGTTAGGACCCAACAAAGTTGGCGAACTGGAATTCAGGAATCCTTGTGTCATGAGGGGCTACTACAAGAAACCCGAAGCCACCGCGGCGTTCAAAGACCAAGATGGATGGTGTCATTCAGGTAAGCTTAGTCCCACGTCGAAACTTCCAGTTTTCTTGGGGCTTGAGCCACTTCTCTCTTCGCAAAAAGCGCACGAAGAGACCTCAACCCACTGGGGGAATGCATCGCACTCTGCGAAAATCCAACCGCCTTGGTGGCAACAGGCTTTGCGTAGTTGGAACGGCTAGACTCGCGCAGCCTCAAGGGCGTTTCACACACCTCCGTTGAGTCGGACCGAGTGCGACTGCAACGGGTTTTTAAGCCTCTTGCGAGGGCTTTAGACCGGGCCGCGCAGCAACGACGGCGGTCGTCAGCGGCTTAAAACCCCGTTTCGTTGGTCTCGGTCGTAGTCGGTTAATACGAACAGTATAAACCTGACTCCAGGGATTTCCCCTTTACATTGCATTGATCATAACGGCATTCTTCCGTTTTACAGCCCGTGTGGTATTAACGTCGAACATTTTCTTGAGCTTTTGATATTTTACATAAATCACACATTTGTTTCTGTTGAAGGGGATCTCTTTTTGCAAGAGAGGGGCATTTGCATTTTCTTTTGTGTGGCGCCTGTTTTGTGCAACATGTTTCTATGTGTCTCCGGAAGAGCCATCTCAGAGAAGCGTCTGGACTTCAACAGGTTCAGTCTTCAGATATGTACATGATTTGCTCATTTTTTGCAAAAAGACTGACACGCTAATTAGTGACGTGAAGGTGGTGTTGGAGTTGTTCGGGTGGTATTGAGCCAAGAGAAGGATGATTGCAGTTCCTGGACTTCAGGTTAAAGGGACACTGACAGGGTATTTATGCTTGCCAAGGTATTTTATTTGTACATGACATATCAGAGCCTAACTACCCAGAACACAATGTGCGGCTCAGAATTCGTTTTCTTTCCTCTCGAAAATCGCCTATCGAGGACTGGCCGGTTTGAGTCGCGCTCACTCTCTTCTTCGTCACAGCCGTTTTCTATGGGTTAGACACAACCACCAAATATAATAAAAGTCGTGGGTGACCGAAGGCACACACTTAATAATAAAACTAGAAAAAAAAATAGGATACGAATTTTTAGTGCCTTCTAAAAAAACGTAAATACGTTAATTGAAAAATAAGAAAAGTTGCGTTATTTCTGCCAACCCTCCCCTCTATATTTCTTCTTCCTCCCCAGTTTAGTTTTGATATCGGTTTCGAGCAGTTGCATTTTTTTTTTACTTTATTAAATATATACGTGACGCTGTAGCACAATTTTGATCGGGTAGTCTTCTTACACCATAGTCAATCACCTGACCAAAAATAAGGCAAAACGTTTGGGGTGCTTTAGTGTCCCTTTAAGTCTACAGAAGGACCATATTTACTGGATCTGTGAGCCACGTTCACCGAAGGGTACAGTTCTGTTCTACTCCGCCTATCCAAAAATAGTAAAAAGAAGCATTGCCTGTATGTGTCTAGAGCAGTGTTGTGCAAAATGTTCAAGATACCAAATACCCATTTGAAAATGTATTTCAGGTAGTATTTAAGTTACGTTTACTATGAGCTATCTTGAGTAAAGTAGAAATAATTTGAAAAAACAGTTGAATTACATTCGAAGATACTCGTCATGTAGGTTGCAAACTGGCAATATAAGAATAGAAAACGGCAAAAGGGGGTGCTCTACTTGTGATGACTTTGCTGCAAAACACATTCTATTGTAATCTTCATGACATTCAAAGAAGCGACTTACTTTGAAATAATTCGTAAACATAATGGGTACCAAAAACTTTTAGGAACGAGGGGGACTCACGTACTGTTGGCATGGCAACTGGCGTGCTTAGTTTGGCTCGGCTCATGACGCATTCCGCAATAAGTTCGTAATATGCCTTGACGCGATTCTGCGGACTTGACACATAGTTCGGCATTGCATATCGCTAACAACCGAACAATAAGGTGATAAGGCAACCGGACTTGATGATGACTACGCGTGTGAATGACAAACATGCACGTACCGGAGAAAAATCCGCTAGATGGCAGCAGCCTCTGTCGCCGATTAGTAACCAAGAGCGAGTATTTTGTTTTCCCAGCCAAGGGCAAGGATGTACCTTGAAACTGCCAAAAAATATATTAGGAAGGTAAAGAGGGAGACACAAGTAACACAAGAAAGTGTCCACGAAACCGCTTTTAATCCTTGGCTCCACCTGGGGGAAAACTGGGATGGAGTATTCTGAGAATGAAACAATGTGCGCACTCTGAAGGAGGTAAAAGGAACGCTTTTCAACGCGCTTGGGATCCAAGTTAAGACTCAATAGGCACACACTTGGGGAAGCCCAATCTAGGTCACTGCTGCTCAATAAAACCAGCTTCCTTGGCCAAGGGAGTGTTTGTGCTCACATGAAAACGTGCTCGCGCATTTTCATACCAGAACTCTCTGAACCGGCGATTTCCGAAAATGGTCCATTGTAGCCACACCAAGCGTCGGCGTCATAATCTTCCGCTAACGGAAACGCTTTAGCTTCAGACTAAAGTTATAAAATTCCGATGACGTCACCAGCACTTTGCTAGCGCCAAGCGTAATGTGCCATTCAAAGACAAATCGAACAGAAAAAAAAGCGGACAGGAGGACACATAAAGGCGGGCGTAATTTTGGGCGATCCGTTTGGTCTTTTGCTGGCAATCGGAGACAACGTTTTGCTCGTGCCTTGCTTCCTGTCCTGTGTTTGGTCGCTTTCGTGCAAGTCTGCAATCGGTTCAGCTTTGCCCTGGAGTCTGACGATCCTTAGTTCCGTAGGTTTTCCTGGCAACAAATATTTTCTAATGTTAAAAAAATGTTAGAAGAGAGTGAGAAATGTAATTAAGCTAGAGCAGCAAATACTTTAGACGAAATCTATTTGCAAGATACCGAAATACTATCAAAAGTATTTGAAATGCATTATCGTGAGTAACGTATTTAAGATATCTCCACAAGTCTGAAGGCGGCTCTCAAGAGGTCTTGCAGGCACAGTGCCCCAAAAAGTTTTGAGAAGCAAGTGGCGCGACTGTGAAGAGCGGGTTTCCCTCAGGGCACTCTGGTTTAGGTGGCAGAAAGCCTGGTAAAGAAAATTAAAGGGATACAGAGGCAATCCCACTACAGAAATACGGCGAGGCCGGTTTTAAGTCCTTATATGCGCACTGTCACGGATTATCTTAAGAAAGCGGCCGATCGGTACGATGTACCCGTGGTTTTCACTGCACCCAGTAAGGTGTCGCGGTTGTGCAGTTGGATCAACAATCCTAGTGATTCTACGATCCTTGCACAACCAGACATCGCACAAAACACACAGAATGCACCCCGGAAGTAGTGTATCAAACTTCGGTGGAGACACTTAAGACTGCTTACGTGTAGGAATGTGAAAGCATTACTACACGCAGCGCATTTCTACAGGCAGCGCTCCACGTCTTTCTTTTTCACACGGCACTCCGGCGGTGACATCACGCTCCCCACTGCGCATGCGCGGCGAACCCCGCCGGCTCCACGGCTTTCGTGACGACGGATCTGCGTTGCTGTGCTTTTCTTTCTGTTTTCTTTCTGGGGCGCGTCCGCTTTGACCCTGACACCCCGCTGGCTTCCGTGACGAAGCATTTGCGTTGCTGTGCTTATGGCCGATGGGAATTCAGGTGCTGTTTCGCTGATACAGACGGTTACAGAAAACGCTCCATGGGACAGTTAATGCTCTCGCATTAGAATACCCTTGTCATGAGGCTCTTTTTATATCGGCCGCACAGGCAGGTGCTCGTGCACGCGAGCATGCCGCGGCCACGCAAGCTGCACCGTCGGGACATCTTGCCGCTCACTGCAGTCGTTGCCCAAGTGCGCCGTCATTTAGCGACCGCAGGGTTTTGGCTAGGCACCCAGATAAGGTTTCTAGAGAGCTACGGGACGCTTTCTTCACGTCTTTATCGGCAAATGAGTATTCCTTTTTGCTACACCGGAATTAGCCGCGACTGCTTGTTTTGCCACAGCTAGCACGATTTTCAAATAAAATGTAGTTGCGGGTGCGCCCTTGTTTGTCTACTTTTTTGTTCCTGTGTTTTTGTGCGCTTAGCTATCGTTTAGATTAGATTAAAAGGGTTGGTACGCGTCAAACAAGAAAAATTAAAGAACAGTATTCATGGAACCTAGTCTATGTTAATATATTTATGTAAAATATATTTTGTAAATAATGCTCCAGTGTCGTAGATAAATTCGATTTAATCACGGGAAACATCGTATCCCCCCATCCGGAATGACCGCCATGTTTAGAGGGTCGGTGACGTACGTTGCCCATTGTCCCTCGTAGCGCGGCGTCGCAGCCGGCGCAACTCGACCTTCCTCTTGCACAAACTTGCAGACTAGGCTCTCTCGGCATCTCGTGCCTCAGCATTGTCATTTAACTTCCGCGTTTCGAGCACGCGGTTTCGAGGCTGTGACGTCTACGGCATCGCTTGCTTCGTTGGTGTCCTCTAGCTCCGACGCGTTTGACACTGATCGCAGCAGTAATGAGAGTGATTTTTATCGAGGGATGTTGGAAGCTGGTTCTTTTGACTTCGACCCGTTGTCGACCAGCTTCAGCGACGGCGAGATTGTTACGGAAAAACTCGCCGTCGTCCGCGACACACCCACCGTCAACACGCAAGTCTCGATTTCAAAATAGTTCGCGCACAAAACCGACAAAAAAAAAGATACCGAAATCGCTACTGTCGCTGCGCTGATTTTCGACGAAATGCGTTAGCATTTATCTTCCCTCGATTGCCGCCTACAGTCCGCATACTGTTGTCATTTGAAAAGCCAATCTTTCATCCCAGGTGTCGGCGGTTTCGCGCAAACGGCGCCGTCGCTGCGCCTCGATTTTACCTTGTCGCGTACGTTGATTGGAAGCGTGCCAGAAGACTCCCTCTTACCTAAGAGGGAAAGTGGACGTAACGAGGGAACGAACGGAGCGAAAAAGCACGGCTGGAACCGCGCCGCGACGTCACGAAACCAGTCCAGTCCAATACCAAAGACGGCTGCATGCACCAGCACTATAAATGCTAAAGCATTAAATAGTCCGACGGGACCCAGCCATCGTGGGCGACATTACGTTTTCATGCCTTCCGTCGCGCAGGATCGACCGGGAGCCGGAACAAAACCGGTGGATGCTTCTCCTGCACATTCCCGATTTCCACCACACAACAGACTTTGTGCTGCATTTCAAACAGCTTTCGCGTTGGGAGCTACGCAAGCATTATCCTTGATGGCCAACGCGTGCCACCGGAGAATAAAACCTGCAAGCCGAGGCCGAGGGACCGAGGCTTAGCGAGCTAGCCGGGCGCACGTGCACGCCGCGTGGAGGTCAGAAGGTATTCGGTCAAAAGTGGCATGGGGGCGAGAGCGACAGTAGTGTTGGATAGACGAGTAAAGTGAGAGAGTGCGATTGTGGCGTGACATGCTTGGGTGAGCACGGGTAAGCCTAGAATGAGAAATCGTTCAATTTCGCGGTCGTGATTACGTTGTTTATGTACACCGTGATGTAACTAATCTGGGCAGACGACGCCTGAATTCCTCCATGTTTCCAGGTCTTGAAATGCGAACTATCAACAGTAGGAGATAATTATAGCAATTACTAGACCTCTAAAAATCGCGAAACCTTGTGTATATACTCAGTAACCTTTGAACAATCCATTTCACGAGAAATCTACCTCTTTATATTTTGTGTCCTAACCTAATCGTAGCCCTGACGTATACGTGTGCGCTATGAGTATGAGGCGAATCAGCGCTAGGTATGTAAGATAATTTTAAATTAAAGCGCAAGCATGTTCCCCCTACTGAAAGTAACATCCTTGAAGCTTTTGTTTTGCCCCATCTTTGTTTCTGCACCTCCAGTCACTCACCCCAAGCGAATGTTGAAACTCTGCACTTAGAACACCAGCATCAAACACTGAATACAAAACAATGAACGGCAACTTTCACAAACGATACATACACGAACGAAAAAGAATTAAGGCCGGTTCAGACACTTGCGTTTGAGTGCGTTTGACTGCGTTGCGGCGAGAACCGAAAGCGAGTCACCGGCACATCTGTGCTTCGTGTGAAGCGTGGAATCCAATTTAAGGAATCATCTTGGCACGCGATATAAGAAGCAGGGTTGTCCTGGTGTCTCGCTGCCGCAACGCAGTCAAACGCAGTCAAACGCAACTGTGTGAACCGGGCTTTAGTCGCGCATACTACACCCCGTATTGTTAAAAGTAGAAAAACTAAACGCACGCGCAATTCAAATCCTCACGGGCTGTCATAATGAACTTGAGCTAGCTCGCTTTCTTTCTTTATCTACTTCATCATTCCGAAGCCGAAGGGCATACTCACAATGTTAAACAATATTAAAATCAAAGGCATACAGAGTATAGATAACGTTCCATTATAAAAAAAAGTATCAAAAAGAGCTCTTTATTAAAAAAAGTAGTAAGATCACATTGTTTTGTAGTTTAACGTGGTTGGTGGTTTGAATCATTGGCTGAGAACCGCGATAGATGAAAGTTAATATGCAAACTTTTTACATATATTTTTTCATAATGAAACACTTCTGACACAAATAAATGTGTCTCTAGTATCTTATTATATGTGTGCACATTGCAACTGTAGTCAACGACAGTATGGTGCCTGGAACGCGTCTCCGACTGGTGTGTTTAGCGTCCTATCCCGCCCATACATCAAAAGTGGTCCCCAAGTGGCAACAAATGACGTCACATAAGCCGGAGTGTCATGCTGTTGACTGTCGCGATCCTGGCGGTTGGCCGTAGAAATGCTGGCGAAAAGCACGAGCGAACGCGAGTGTCGCTGTCGTCACGGCGTTCCAGGCGTCCCAACTTTCGGCTGCTGCAGCTTCCGTGGACTGTCACAGCGGGGAGTGACCTGCAGCAGGGCAGGCGTCTGCCACATCAACCACCGCTGCTGGGACACCGCCAGGTTCGCAACCGGCGACAGCATGACACTTCTGTGACGTCATCAGGCGGAAATGGAGGGACCACTTTTTTGGGCGCGGTAAACACACCAGTCGGAGACGCGTTCCAGGCACCATAACGACAGCCTCGGGAACACAGGGCCTATTAAGTTCACGATGTTTGCTTCATGGTTGGTTCTTTGGCCTTCTTATCGGCTCATGGCGCAAATCTCATTGGCTGGAGGAATAATAAGCTGCTCGTAAGTCGCCACGCCCTGCAATTCTTATGCTGTTAGTGATTATGGAAGTAATAAAAAACTCGACGAGAAAAGTGCGCATTAACACTAAACCATTTAAACGTGACTCGCGACCCTGGGCAAGGGTAAGGTAAAACGGCATTAATTGTGGAATGCAATCGAGCAACTTACCTGACGTCCGCGAGTCTTTCTTGCTTTTTTTATTTCTTAATTCCTAGGGGATCTGGCGTACTACGACGAGGACGGCAGATTTTATTTCGTGGAGAGGATCAAAGAGATGATCAAATGCATGGACAACCAAGTGGTACCGGCCGAGCTGGAAGGCTTGCTGATGGCCAGCCACGAAGGAATCGATGACGTCGCTGTCATCGGTTTACCGCATCCAGTCTACGGCGAAGCTCCCGCTGCAGTTGTTATCCTTAACGAACAATCCAAGGTCGGAGGCCACGTGACTGCCGAAGGTATCAAGAAAATCATTGCCGGTCAGTATATATCTTTTTTTTATTGTTACACAGTGGAACAAGCCCATGCGTCTGTCACAGAGAGGCTCGACGCCATACGTAGGTTCTGATTTAGTTTGATTCATCAAACGAAGATAATAATCAAATGTTCGTGTCCAGTTTGCAACGCTTTGATTAACTACGAAGGCATGGAGCCGTTTTTTGTTTTGTTTTTTTATTGAATGGGGTTCACTTTCAGCTCTGAAGTGAAGGCAACGAAATAGGTACTTCCTTTCGTCCCATAAAGTGGGTTACCAGGGGTGGAAGCGCTCCACGAATTGCTCCGTTGTGCGCCAATCCCCTTTCGCTGTGCCATCCTGCTCCCATGCGCAAATATTGCACCAAAACTAGCCAAAAAAGTGTTTTTTTTTATTTACATACAATGTGGTTGCTTCAACGTCAAAGGAGGTTATTATCGTTTCATGAAAACAGGCGCCAAGTGGCTTTTTCATCTAACGAGAATGACTATGATTTATTCCGGACCAAATAAAAAGACATAGTCCGTCAAGAACCTTCAAGCGCCAGCAGCACGAGGGACAACATCGCGCGAGTTGGTTGTTCAAGTCGTCCGTTTCGAACGCAAGGAAAATGAAATGCTTTTATTGTTGTTCATAAATATACCGTATTTGGACGAATAACAACACGGAATAAAAGTCTTGTGCTTATTTGCGTTGCTTGTACCAGTGGCTTCAAAGCACTTGTTTGGGCGCGTTGCTTTGTGCCGTCAGCGCCACAGCTCAGCCAAGAACGGCACGCAGGTGTCTGATCTCTGAAAATGGGGTATGCATATGTGGCTTTGTCAGATTACTTTTTTTTTCAATTACTTTTTTTTCTTGCACAGTGTGAAATATTACGCGCATTAAATCGCATATAGCGTAAAGTCTCGCACGAACGCTCTAGTCGAGACAAGTGGTTTTGAGTGACGAATTCAATTTCAATGAGGACACAAATATAGGGTCAACGAAATTGAGATTCAAACTAAATAACCTTTTCGTGCGATTTCAGACACCTGCGCACCACACAAGCACCTGTCTGGAGGAGTGTTCTTCGCCGACTCACTTCCAAGAACGGAAACCGGAAAGATCATGAGAAAAGCTCTCGTGGATCAGTATTCCCGCCTGGCATGCTCCAGGGTGCCGTGAGCAAGTGGCAGAAAGTAGCGAGGCTGATACTCGGAAAACTTACTTCCTTATTCGCTTAATAAAGCTTTCTTTTCTTCATAGCCCATCATTGAAGCCTTTCGATTATGATAAATATGGCTCTACAAAAACCTTTTTCCCGGAAAAATTATCCCTGAAGAAAAACTCCGTAAAAAATATCCTCTAGCTCTAGTGCAAGAACGGTATGGTCTCCTAAAAAGAGCGAACTCCAAATATGTTGTTAATTCGGGTCATTTTTTATGGAACAACGAACTTGTTCCCTTAGTTTAGGACTGACTGCTCCCACTGATAGAAACGAGAATTTTTTATTTTTTTTATTCCGATTGTTTTATTGACGTTATTGGGGGAGAGTGAATACTTAAGGAGTCTGTAGCGGCTCCGCGGCGACAACAATAACAATGTGGTTCATGAAACTACATGAAACGAGCCACGTTAACAGCACGCTCCACGTGGACACTCACTCCTCGAGAGGCGCTAGCTTGAGACGGGACGTAGGCACCATCCGGCTCCTTCAACGGCCCAGCTCCCGGTCCGCGGCGCCCACTCCTATTTTTTTTTTTTTAGTAAATGAAGGGTTACTTTGGCCGCTTTAGTTGGTGAACCGGAGACCGACACCGAAGGTGGACGTAATGGTCGAGCCATCAGCCAACGCATCGGCTGACCGGTAGCCCTCTGCCCCGCTCGAACGTCCTCTTCCTGTCCCGGACCGCCCTTCAAAACATGAAGCAGAGCCCTCCCAAAGGTGAGACGGGACTATATACACTCCAGGTTTGGCTTCCAACATTTTGGGCAAAGAACCCTCGAGCATGGTTCGCTCAGGCCAAAGCTCAATTTCACCTGGAGAGGATCAATGCTCAGTTGTACAGGTACTACTACGTAGTATCCGCCAAGCCGCCGGAGATAGCTGACGAACTCGACGGCGTGCTAACGACGAAACCTTTGGCAAATGCCTACGATCATACGAAGGCCATCATTCCGCTGAGAAAAACCTAGTCGACAACAAGTCTTCTCCGACGTCTTCTCACAACAGAGAAGCTCGGAGACCAGTGCCCGTCACAATTGCTGCACCGGATGCGCCAACTACTTGGGGAACAGACCTCCGACGTAAACAACTCCACCTTGCGAGAACTGTTTTTACAACGTCTACCCCAGGGCATCTGCATGGTTCTCGCCTAGCGGAGATGGCTGATCGTGTGACTGAATACGCGGCACCGACCATCTCCACGCTGGTAGTGCCTCCTCCCTCGTGATCTGCGTTGCAAGATCTGCAGGTCAAGATTGACCAGCTGACGGCGGCTGTCACCGCCTTTCGACCACCTTCCAGTGAACCTCGACGTCCTTCGGGCCGCAGCTTGTCCCACCATCGGAATCCGTCTCAAGCACGAGCGCGATCGCCGTCACGAGGTCAAGGTACCTGCTGCTACCACCGGAAATACGGACACCGCGCAGTCAAATGCCACCGTCCCTGTGCCTGGCAGGAAAACACCCCGGCCAGCCACTAGAGGCGGTAGGTGACGCCGGCCGACCAGCAAGCCTTCTTTTCTTTGTTCCTGATCGGTTCCCAGGTAATAAACTTCTTGTCGACAGTGGCGCAGAGTTGTGCGTCATCCCACCCACAACAGCAAAGAGAAAGAACTTGAACTGTGGTGTACGCTTATTCGCAGTCAGTAGGACTCCTACACCAACATATGGTTTGAGATCCCTGACCCTCGACTTAGGACTGCGCCGCACTTTCAGGTGGATCTTCATTAACGCTGGCGTTAGGTGTCCCATCTAAGGATTGGATTTCTCGGACTACTTCAACCTGGATGGCAGCATGCGCCACCGTCGTCTTTTCGACGGCGCGAAACACTTGACTGTAAATGAGACATTTACAACCGCCTCATCCCTTGGCATACGTCATATCACGCCATCAACGGGATATGCAGCTATCTTAAACGAGTTTATCGAAGTCACAAAGCCTTCAAATATGGCGCAACCGGCAAAACAGGGAATGACTCATACCTCCGTTAACTCTGGTCCGGCTGTCGGCTGTACAACACTAGAGCGCACGACACAAGAGTGCCGACAGTAGAGCGCCACGACGTTAGCGCGCGCGACACGAGAGCGCCGCGACGTTAGAGCGCGCGACTCGAAAGCGCCGCGACGTTGAGCGCTCAACTCGAGACCGCAGCGACGTTAGCGCGCGCGACTTGAGAGCGCAGCGACAGTAGCTCGCGTGTCATTAGAGCGCCCGTCAGGAGCGCGCACAACCAGTCCAGTGCGAGTGGCCCGACCCGACCGACCACTTGTTCGGACATCGCGTGTTTTATGTGAAATTGCGCGGGGATTTACGCCGCGGCATTCAGCAAAATAAAGCTGACCTACAAATCTTTCAATCAATCCTTTAAATTTACTACCCGTGGCACTATCCCCGTGTAAATGTTCGGTGTCTATACATGTCTAAAACTTTTATGTTCGAAATTTTATTTCTGTTTGTGCTGCGGTTATTTCTTCGATATTTATATATTTCTGAAATCGTTGGCATTCGTATATTTCTTAATCAAGGCACTCTTCTTCGGCCCTAGAAGATTGAACTACCTTCTAAGAACAAAGGTGGAAAAGCTACGGTTCTGTAGAATGCAAAGAACGGACAAAGCGATAGACAAGTCTTTTTTCTTTGTAGACTCATCTCTGAGACATGCGAAAAAGGCATTGCCTTAAGGTTGTGTTTTTTTCAATAACAGAAGGTGGCGTCGTCACCGTACCTGACGCGTGAACGAATTAAGGTTTCGGAAAACAATTATCAAATATATTTCACAGATTTTCAGGGGAGGTTTTCCTGTATCTGTCAAAGGCTGGAAAGCTGTGCATCTGACAAAATTGCGCTCAGCTTTCCTTCGATGAGTTTTTACTGACAGTTTTTTAGCCGTGAGCTCTCTTCAGTACGGTCATGGACGTCACAATCAGGCACGTAGCCAGGGGGAGACCGGTGGGGCCCGGCCCCCTCACCCCCCCCCCCCCGTCCCCGAAATCTTCTCTTTTGCTGGGCCGCCTCTCCCCCCAATCCTCATGCAGCATTTTGTCATGGGTGGGCCTTTCCCCGCCCCTCCCTCCCCCCGAATCAAAATTCTGCCTACGTGCCTGGTCACAATAGTATTTAAAATTACGTGAGGGACGTCTAAATAACCACCATATAGATTGGAGACCAAATGCCTGCCAAGAATAGACCAAATATAGCAAAAGTAAAGTATTCATAGCATGTCCGAGAGGCGCACCACAGCACTGTGAAGAAATCTTAGACACGCTGCTCCACCCAACTGCAGACATCCCATGCGCCTATATGCCCCACCCCACTCCCTTGCCACATTTTCTCACCAATGTCATTAAACAATTGGTTAGAAAGAGTCATACCCGTTTTATTTTTATTTTTTTATTATTTATTTATTGCCGCGCGCGCAACTGGCCAATTCAGCCTAGCGCGCGCGTGGCCAAACGGTTATGGTGCCTGCCTCCCACGCGAAAAGCCAGGGTTCGATTCCTGACAGCGACGTATCTTTTGTTATTCCTGCAATTTAGTGTTCTGGTAAATTCGAGAATCTTGTTGATTTTTCGAGGTCCGAATGTTCTATGCGTCGAACCTTGTACGTCGATTATTCCAGAAGCCCACGCATCTACATAAGGGGCTCCGCGTGGCGATCCGCAGTCAGTTTCGCCTCAGCGCTCGATTCTGCTGTTACGCCGACTTCGACGCCCGTGACGCTCTCCTGTTATCTTCTGTTCCCTTTTTATTTTTGGGCACAAGTTCGCCCCATTAAACATTTAGTTTCCTCGGTTATTCTTTGTCTCATTAACTCTTCATTCGTGACATTTTGGTGGAGGTGCGGGGTACCGCATGTCCGTGCAGCGCTCCCCTCCGAGGTCGCGCAGTGCAAGTCCCAGCCCAAGTTCCCGAGGACCCAACGGAGACCCGACCGAGATCCGATCAAGTCGCCGCAACCTTGGCCTACCCCCGGAATTAGGACCCTTGCCACCCAAGACCAAGCAAA
>JAZHYW010070322.1:0-40964 GCA_037355805.1 Ixodes ricinus
TACCACTAAAGTTCCACGTTTTCGAAGTGTATCCTTTTTTTTTGTTTTTTTTTTTGCATTGGGGGGATTTTCTACGGCTATTTTTCTACAGATTTTGTGTTTTTTGCGTAAAGTGGTTAGACTTAGAACAATTCACACGAAAAGCACCTAGTTTGTGGGGAAATTACACCTCGAAAAAATACCCCCGAATTCGATAAAAAATATATGAACTGCGAAAACACGGATCTCTAGCTACGACGTAGCAGTGGTCTGCTACTGAATGAAATTGAGTTTGAGTTACCTAAAGTTGTTAGCTTCCGATAGGTTTCAACTGCGGCATAAAGGTCAACACAAACATATGAAACAACTCAGGTCGGAACACAAAGGCACAAAAAAAAAAGCTCAAAAATTCCACGCACGAAAGAAATGAAGCAAACTTTTTCCTTTTACATCTACAATGTTTATTGATCTATTCCTACACCAGATATTTAGGATCATAGAACACGTTTGTCAGCTTCAGATAAGTTTGGTGTTCTTGATACTCGAATTTTTTAACATACTGTCATTAAAGGGCAACGAATTAAGCTATATTACTTTGAAATGCGAGGGGAGGATGATGAAAAGCAGAAAGGGCGGGAAGGATTGACGCCCAAGGCATGTCGAAGCAGAACTTCAAACAGCAGTTTCAAACTTCCGTAACACGCTGCCTAAAATCGGATGCGCGACTGTTCGTTCCCTCGTTCGCAGACCTTCTTAAATATCACCGTGCAAAATCCAGCAGCGATAAGTTCCCATCCCATTTCGATCGCAGCGCCCAAGCTACAGAGCACAGCTTGACGAATTTTCGACCTCCTAGAAGACACAGAGAGAGCAAACACAAGAAAATAAAACGCCGAAGAAAAGAGATAAAGATACGCATAAAAAGTAGGTTATCGTTTCGAACATTTCGAAACGTTTTCATTTCCATCATGAGCGATGGGGGTACCGCGTGATAAAGCTCCTTTTATGCAGCCTAACGAGCCCTCGGTACACTCACAGGGCAAACCAGGAAAACCAGACACTTTGTAATTGCCACATTCACGCCTTGCCGAAGATTTCAGACGACTGCGTCATTTTTGTTTGAGGCGTAGCGCAACATATTTACACATCAAATATTAAAAAAAACTTCTAGACTGGAAGAATAGTCACATTCTTGTGCCACAGTTTGCTTTTGGTGCTGAACGTTGGCGCGGTCAACATTCTGCGCCACAGGTAGGGTGAGCACAAAACTTTTTTCAGAGACGGCCAGGAATCCTCGAAATATCCTTGTCCTTATAGACCCCTTTCAAAAAGTCTGGCAACAGCGGAAATCCGCTGAACTGAGTCCAACAACATTGGGCGGCCGGCGCCATTGGGAAGGAATCTGTTGCGGCCGGCATAGTTGTTTTGACTGTAGCGTTCTTGTTTCGTCGATCCCTTCGCCTCTGTATGGTTGCCGGAAGCATTTTCCCGATCACGGGTTTTGCAAACGACCTTTCCCAACTCCCAGCCGTTAAAGATGATGGAGGTATATCGGTTCTTCAAGAGCTAATCGGACTCGGAACGACAAATCGACAGAAGTTATAATGTTGGAACTTAACGCGAGACTGGGGTAGAAACAGAAACCTAAAAGTAGGAAGGGACAGAGACAAGTGAAGAAGAGAACGTCTCAAAGACAAGTGAAGAAGAGAACGTCTCAAAAACTTCGTCTCTTCACTTTGTCTCTGTCCCTTCTACTTCTAAGTTTCTGTTTCACCCCAGTCTCGGGTTAAGTTCCAACATGGTAAATATCCACCAGCTCGCCTGTACTTTAACCGTTTTTTTCAGAAGTTATAACTTCCTCGTTGAGGGGTTCGTGGTCGCCGCATCTATAAAGGCCAACTACGCAAGAAAAAGGTAATTACTAAGATCTTTGTAGTTACGGCATCAGACATGTCTTAGTATGCATCAGAAAATGATAGGAACCGGTTATAATTTACGGGCTGTAGTTAGAGGTCGCCAGTACTCTCCGGATGTGCGACGAAACAAGCGCAGGGGACTCCGCTTCGCTGTCGCTCGCCACGCGCGTTCCCACCGGCGATACGATCTAGTCGCGCGAGAACTTTCATCGCAAAAGCGACCATCGCGGGCAAAAAGCGACACGATTTGAGCAGTCGCTACTTGACCCGACCTTTTTGCGATGCGATCTAGTTGCGGAGCGGCTGAGCCAACCAACTACGTTCGGAGCGAGAGTTTTCGAGAAACGACTCGCCAACGAAGGCGTTGGACTCGCTCATCGCGCACGCCAGTGTGACCATCTAATCTTTTAATTAGACGGTCATAAATCGATAAAAATCTAAACCTCTCAATAAAAATCAAAACCTCTACTAAGTACAAAACAAACAAAAAACGTGACCTTTTGGGGCATATTTTATTGTTTTGTACTTGGAATTAAGACTTAAAATTTCAATGCACAAATTCAACCAGTAAAAGACGCATTCGACGCAAAGTTTCTACTTGATACGTCGAGTCCCCTTTTCTAGAGGGAGACTTTAGAGTTGAAATGTAGAGCAACAGGTTTGCAGTGAAGCAGAAGTTGCACGCGATTGCATGTTGCTTTGCATAAAGCACGCGCTGCACAGATGTATGCACTGAAGGCAGGTTAAAGCGTCAGGTCGTATGGCTTCATGCGTACCTAACATATAATTTACACGCGGAAGTTGGAAGCACCGCGAGCTTGTGCATACCTGAAGCTAGGCGCTCAAGAAGCTGTCACGTCCACAAGCGATACCACGAGCAACATTATATTTGTATTTGACGCTTTGATTTCTTCGAACTAGCTGAAACTTGACAACTCTACCTCCAAACGCAAAGAAATTGAGATTAAAAACACCGGACTCATACACCCAAGGCGCGTAGCGTGGGATCGGCTCGTGTTCCGTTCTTGCACTTCAGCAGGGAAACGTCTTGTGCGGCCGCTGAATATCCCCACCAGACCGACGGCCGTAAACCGATAACGAGTACTGATGGGTCTATTCGCTCCACTCTTAGAATTGTGCCAAGCTTATACTCACATGAGCTATTTAATCTGATGATTTGGAACGTGACTTTCATGACCGTTTATTGAAACAAACGTTGAGCCCGTATGTTTTGTTTTATTTGATTACCTTAAGGGCCTCTTGAGGAAGGCAACACATAAGTTGGGTGTCAAATTCGATAATCTATAAATTAAAAAACACAGGAAAAAAAATAAAAATAAAATGAGGGTACATGACTGTCGCCCACAAAGCGACTCACCGATACTGATACTTTTAAGCGAAAAACTAGTTGATGGTGCCTTGACAAAATAAAGTAAATATTGCGCGCAAAACAGTTTATTTATTTTTTGCTAACATTAGATGCCGTTCAGTGACACGGTGCATTAAATTCTCTTTGATCCTTAGGGCTTCAACGCATCCGAGGGAGTGTGTGATAATTCCTGTGCTCCACGGGAGTCAAATTAAAATATTTACATTTTTTGTCTATGAAGACGCAGAGCGAAAAGTAACAAGCTTACTCGACACCTCAAATGAATAGTGGAATTGCATGTCACTGTCTAGACAGCATAAGTTCGGTCTGCTTCTGAGGAGCGGCGACTCTGATCCACGCAGTATTCGTCGTGGCACTCCTTTTTAATTGAACGAATATTCCCAGCGGGCGGTGGAGAAAAGCTCCTCCGCCCACTGGGAACAGAAAAAAATGTCCACAAAGCCGGGACTTGTCATGATGAAACTAACTACACCGACTATCAGACGTTTAGTCTCCCATACAGCAGACGTCATCGTTGAAGACAACAGTCAGGAACTTCGGGAAGGGAACGCCGTTGGAGTTACAAGTTGATGAATCACTCCGGATGCATTATGAGCACTGATCTCTATTGTAGTAGGCTGGATCGCGGACCGCGACCTCGGCAGCTGGGGCCGAGTGTCACCACCGGCGGCCATTGACATGCAGCCATGAAATGCATGCGACTCTATGGGAGACACAGGAAAAAAAATGAAAAATGACATTTCCACCGTTTCTAAGCTGTTGTCGGCACTGGAACTTTTTGGCATGGTTTTCGATAAGCCCGTCAAATAGCTTGCGTACAAACATTAAAACTCATAGCATCCCTCGCAGTTCTTATAAACAAGTATTTTGTGTTCGAGAGTGACTCCGCTGGGTAAAATATGTAGTGCAGCTCAATGAGGCGAGAGATACCTAGAGTTACCGCGGAGTCGGTGGCGGTTTCGTTGAGTTGGATTAAGCGGACGAGAAGTTCGAAGGCATTGCTACGCGGAATTCTCTCACAACCGGAAAGCCGCTGTCGAGAAGGAACTTTTTTGTCAATCATAAACTTCTCGGCTTCCTCGAGGACGGTATCATTGACGGCAAGTTCCTTTGTTTACTCCACTACGAGAGCAATCTTGCCAGCTCAGCCGTATATATAGGTGCTCCGGTACGCTTGATTTTTAATCGGCGTTGGAATGTTTGACAAATACCGACTCGATCTCCGAACACCCGACTTAAGAATCGCAGCACACCATAACATACTTGCCTGCGAGCACAGCGTACATGCTTCAGTATTCTTACTTTTGTGGGTTTTTCCCACAGACTTGCGTGTATTGCCTGGCGTCAAGCAATGGCCGCCAGGGCGACACGGACAGGCTCCCGACCCGCGATGCAGCCTACTACAGTAGAGATCAGTAATTATGGCTCCAAGTACCTTTGTGGACCCCACCTTTGTTCGAGCGCCAAGGTCTGCGCATTTTCCAACACAAAACTGTGACCGGTTGTCCAAAAATGGGCACCCATCTCCGTCATTGCCCTTGTAGCATGTGTGGCCTTAGCCACGTCCTGCTTGTGTTTTTCATACGGGTGCAATGAGTTCAGTTTATAAACAGCACCACACTGGGACTCTGGGGGGGTTTCGTCTTTTGGTTTGCATACGGGGTCACGTAGTTCAAGATGAGGTCTGAAAGCTATTCGGATGTTTAAAGTGGCGAGGGCCCTGCAAATTGACTCAGAAAAGTCTTTCTACGGTATTGTTACTGGCCCTTCTCTAGGCCGATGTTTATCCTGACACCTCCCTTGTCCCATTTTTGATGAAACGTTTAAAATAATCCCGCTTCCCCAGCGAGTCGACAGTAACTGTATCTTCAGATGCGCGTAGTTCCATTTTAGACGAAAATACTTCGAACCGGTGTAGCAGGGTTTTTACGACAGCTGTTTCGTGAGCAACCCTATGGCGTCACTAGGCTCAGCGGCACCCAACGGCATCACTAAGGTAAGCGACACCCAAATAGTCCCAAGCGCAGAGCTGGACAAAATCAACCCAGTCAAATTTTGAGGCATAATAATTCGATTTTTCTTCGGGGGTTAGTCGATTGATTGCACTTGACGCAATGGACATATATAAAAATTAAAAATAAAACATTATCTGCTGAATGTTTTGAAACGCTAATAAGTTTAAGGCTTACATATTCAATTTAAGACATTGCATGTCAGTAGCTGAGCCAAGAAGGAAAAAGCACTAAATGCCATAAAAATATTATACAAGTTCATATATCAAGTAATATGGATATAATATTTGACATAATCAGCACGACAAGAAAAAGCGTTGTTGCACAACACGCCATCACAAAAGAAAAATATTTGACGTTCGTGTTTAACTTTATAAAGTGTAATATCGGTAGGTGCACGAAAGCGCCCGATGTCAAAAGCCCCGGCCTTTTTGCCCAGCTTTCAAAGGCCTCAGTTTCAGAAGCCCATGACGCGAATCCCCCGTGTCAGGTGGCCGGGTCCTGAGCGCGAGAACGGAGATTTCGGCACTTGGGGAATACGGGACGGGGGAATTGAACGCGGGGTTTTCGAAACGTAGGTCTAATGACGCGGGGCTTTTGCGGCGGGGATTCTGCACGAGGGGGCGATGGTGATACGCCCGCCCCGAAGCAGAAGCCCCGCCCTTTTGCGAGGCGTTCAAAAGCCCCAGTTTCAGAAGTCCACGACGCCAATCTCCCACGTGGCCGAGTCCTCAACTTGACGGCGGGGCATTCTGGTTTCAGCTAAGAGACAGTAAGTGTGCAAGTGAGGTTGTGTAACTTAATCATGCCGTACCCGGGATTGCTGTAAGGAATAACGGGATAAAGCTTCTCGTTCTTCAGGCGTACCTATACATATTCACGTCATGTCACGTTAGAGATGAGAACAAACAGAAAATATCAGTCACTGGCGAAACATTTAAATTTACAGTTTTTATGATTAAGCATAGAACCAAAGCTTTCGACGACTCTGATGCCCGCGCAGATTCAAAGTTGCGACGAAGTGTGTTCTGTCAAAACTGTTAATCCGCAACTCACGATGTCATGCCTATTACGTACGTCGTACAGTACAAACTGAGTTCTCTTTTCACGTCGTTTGAAAAATATTTGTATCAATCTACGTAGATACATCTACAATTCTCCGCCTAAAGGCAGCGGACTGCATCGCTGGCCACGCCGATTTATAACATTTGCCACCTACGTAATTCTAAGTTTTTCTCTGGTATAAGGTAACTTTATTTTACTGTTCCTTGCACTTAAAACATTGTTTTGCAGACTTTCCACAAGTTATCGCCTCGTGATCGAACCGTGTCGCCACCTTGCGTCCGAAATCGGAAACATGCAAAAGCGGGGATCCAGCCGTGCGTCGTCTGCTACGGGCGCACGTTCAGAAGAACGGATCCCGACGACGCAAGCCCGTTTTCGGCTGAGCTGAGCCCTCCTCATTAAACTATTGTTCTTTTTGTTGTCGTTTCTCTCTACAAAGGGTTGTGTTTTATCGCTTCACATGCGCGCTAATTCAGCAAAGCGATTATTAATAAGCTGGTCGTTTCCATAATCTTAGTGTTCAGGTTTGTATACAACCGCTTGCCCCACATGTTTTTGTTATCTGTCACAAACCATAGCTTTCATAAAACATTGAATGTTGATTGGAGATGTGGATTGATAAAAAAATTAACCCGACTGATGTATATCCTTTAATAAATCAATCGATGGATCAATTCGCTAGTTGATTTTTCAACGCTCGTATTGCATGAAGGACGTTAAAACCACAATTATTAAAGTTATTTTTACTATATCATAAATGTCATATTGCATGCCTATTTTAGGCTTCACGCTGTGATGCCTACTGAAATATGAACACGGTAAGCCTTTTGGAGTAACGTAATTTTTAAGTTACTATTTAAACACTATAATCACTCTCGATGACAATCACGAGCTCGCTTACCGTGCAAGCCTGCACTCTGCACTAGCACCAAAATGTCGGCATCCACAACAATGTTGGGGAACGGAGAGTCTAAGCGCAACTCATTTAGTGGCTCTAGTTCTTCCCAGAAGTGGCGCGCGGCATGTCTCGAGCATTTCCACAAAAATGATTGGCGCCACTTTTCCCAGGATAGATGGGCTTTACTCCACACAACCTGGGAGCGGGTTCGCAAACCAGTATTCAGACGAAGAGCAGGCCGATATAGGACATAGGAAGTGCAAAACTGCCACTTTATTTCTTTTTTTGTTTTCTAGCATTATACTAGGCTCTAAAATATATATACATATACTTTTTTTTTTTTGCAAAACAACTTTTGCGTGTTAAATGTGGTGGTCTGAACGGCCGCAACGCCGCACCTTGTGCTTTCGATAATTTCGAACGTGGATGGAACTTCGAATTGATTCGGAAATCATAGCTTATTGTATGTTTTGTAAGCCACTGTAATCTACGTATGTACTGGCTCGTATCTCGCGCCGCCTGTTGGCCGCTTCCTGCAGCGGCGGACGCAGAGCGAAGAAGATCTGGCTCGAGACCGGCGGCGAACAGCCCGTGGCCCGAAGCCCACCTCGAACGCCCGACCTGCATGCGCAGCTGCGAGCATGCAACTCGTTCGTTCCGGAAAAATTTCGCGCCATCTATGAGGAAAAGGGTACAAATAAATAGTGGTTGAATCCCCCTTAAGTTGGTAGCTTCCATAATCTTAGTGTTCAGGTTTGTATACAACCGCTTGCCCCACATGTTTTTGTTATCTGTCACAAACCATAGCATTCATAAAACATTGAATGGTGATTGGATATGTGGATTGAAAAAAAAATTAACCCGACTGATGTATATCTTTTAATAAATCAATCGATGGATCGATTCGCTAGTTGATCTTTCAACGCTCGTATTGCATGAAGGACGTTAAAACCACAATTATTAAAGTTATTTTTACTATGTCATAAATGTCATATTGCATGCCTATTTTAGGCTTCACGTTGTGATGCCTACTGAAATATGAACACGGTAAGCCTTTTGAAGTAACGTAATTTTTAAGTTACTATTTAAACACTATAATCACTCTCGATGACAATCACGAGCTCGCTTACCGTGCAAGCCTGTGTCCTAAAAGAAAGAAATATATCAGAAATACCCTTTCTAACGCCGCTCGCCATTTATCGTGGAAATCATTTTCTCCGCAAACTCGATTTGTGAATAAAATTTGCACTAAGATTTGCTCCACAAACTCTGGTAGCGATATGTAGAGTATACCATTCCGCTGAAATTGATCAAACGACTCCATATACTATATATTCCTGAAAAACAACAACAGTGTTTTACGTGTACACATTTGTGTACATAGCGTTTGAAAGGGTTAAAGCAGGCATTTTTACTTTTTCCTGAATTTCTTCAGCACAATATTTCGATTAAACGGCAAAAAGAAATATCGCGATGAAAGCATCACTCGAATAATCCGAAGGTTAATCGATGAACTGCCCAGTCCCAATATGCGTTAAGTGAGAACGGAGAATGGTCGCAAAGTCTCGTAAGGGTCGCTAGCCCTCACCAGTGAAAGAGTGTCGCTACGGCCGATGCTGTCGGTGTCGTGGTGCGGGTCGTTTGCTGGAGTTGCAGAGTCTACTATGTTTGAATTGATGAATATTTAGCCATACATTTTTCATAGCGTATTTTCCGGGCTATTGTCCGCGGACTATACATGTTTAAACGTATAAATTTTAGGCTGTGCGGATTATCTTCGCCTGCGAACTATACAGGATATCGTTATGTATAGCTTAATATGTTCAATGCCGATTATGACGAGACCAGACGGATTTTGTGAATGAAAAAATGAGCCTTGGAAAATAGACACCCGTAGAACAAGATACGGCTTAGAAATGATGCAAAACAAATCACCAAGATTATTCAATAAATTACATGATAAAAATATTCAGCCAGAACATATTTCTTTTAAAGAACTGCGTAACTTTTTTCAGAATGCTTTAAACGTTTATATCGAAAAAGAGAGGGGGGCTATAATTTGTTTCCAGAAACGTCTATTGTTTCATTTTTTGTTGATGTTTTTTTGTGTGTGCGAATCAAACGACTTGTCACTATATGATAATTTTATTTCTATGATGTACAGTTTATTAATTTTGAGTGTAAACAGATTCATCATTGTGTGTCCAATGTCCATTTTTACTTTTATTTCTAATATGTATTGTTTATTATCTTTTTTGTATTTTTATCTTTTTGTGTGAAAAGATTCGTCACTATGTTTCCACTTTTATTTCTATAGTTTATTATCTTATCTTTGCCCCGACGCTGCCAGTATGGGGGCCTTCGGCTTTGTCAAGCTGTCTATTTGACAGCTTTTTCTGCAGGCCTCCTGCATCATGTATTTTGGTGCAAAATAAAACATTATTATTATGTTAATGATAATTTATGTATATTATAGGTTTTTTGTGAGTTAAAAAAGCAGACATTTGTCAGGGTGAGCCATGTATGAGAAGATTTTCTTGTCGACTAAGCAGCAGGTGCGGACCATACACCGGGTGCGGACTACAGTTCGGAAATTACGGTTGTAGCCTCTTGGCATCAGCCCTCACCGAGAAAATTGAAGCGGGTGAACGACTACCGAGAAAAGCATCTAATAACATGCACGCTACTGTGTTGTCGGCTGCGCTCGTTTGTTCCACTAGCGGCAGATATATTAAAATAGTTTGTTTCACTTGTTTCAGTTGTCCTGTCAAACGAACCGTTTCCGGATCGTAACTAAAAGAGGCACTCTCTCCTCATCGCGACGTAGTAGAATTGTTCCGACTCCGTAAAACTTACCCACACCATGGCACAGCAATATTGGCTGCAGCGGAACTCAATAGCACGGTAATCTCCAATACAGCACTAATTTGTCCTCGTGCTTAATCTTTATATTATTGCAAAAGCTAAAAGTGACAACAAAACAAAAAGAAATGCATAGACCCGGCTATTCTACAGCCCTCAGTACCAGTATTATGTTAACCGGGTTGGAATTCATTGTTTTGTTTAATTCCCGCCCTGGTGAATTGATACATCTATTTTGAAAGAAACAAATATTTAACATAGATAGTGCAGTTCACCCGGAGACATGCATCCGCCGTGGTGATCCGCGCTTC
This sequence comes from Ixodes ricinus, assembly GCA_037355805.1. Classification (NCBI taxonomy): domain Eukaryota; kingdom Metazoa; phylum Arthropoda; class Arachnida; order Ixodida; family Ixodidae; genus Ixodes; species Ixodes ricinus. The sequence continues at coordinate 10,434 of JAZHYW010070322.1, forward strand.
CCACCGTCTGCCTAGAGCAGACTAAACTGTCCTTGGATAGTGACTTTAGAGCAGACGACGCATCCACACGAGCGATTATTGATATTTCGGCCATACGCTGGTAACACGATTCGATCTTCAGTAAAACACCGAACAGTACCGCGCCACTTTCCGCTGAAATTGTTTTCCCACCAATGCTACCGATACTGTGCGGCAAAACAATCGCAAGAATCTACACCGTCTCGAGAGCGACCCCCGCTTTGATGATGATGATAGCGCGACAATAGCGCCACCTCCAGGTCGATCTCAATGCTGGTGTAAGCGCGGAGAGAATAGGACAGGGATTTTGGCACCGGGTGAATAGGGGACGGGGTAAATCAACACGGGGTTGCCGAAACGTAGGGCCTATGACGCCGGGCTTTCGCGACAGAAATTTTTTCTGCACGCGAGACAATCGTGCTTTCATTATTCCCAGGCAGCACAAGACGTCGAGATGGCGTCGAAATAAGGTCCTCGACGTTGGGCGACGTCGATGTCCTTAACAAACCTTTAATCGACGGCATTGGTACGTCCTCATAAGAGGTTCCGACAACGTCAAACACGCGACGTAGTGACAACGTCAAAAGCTTCACCTCGACGTCTTCAACAGTAATCGACGTCTGTTCGACGTCTTGTATGAGAAGTTCTTTGAACGTCGAGCACAAGACATCATAAAAATGTCCTGAGCAATACCTTGACGTCTTCGACATTAATCGACGTCAGTTCTACGTTATCTCCGGGAAGTTCTCTGAACGTCGAGCACGAGACGTCCCAACAATGTCCTGAGCAACACCTTGACATCATCGACATTATTCGATGTCAGTTCTACGTTTTTTGGGAGGTTCTTCAAACGTTGAGTGCGAGACGTCCGCAACAATGTCTGAGCAACACCTCGACGTCATTGGAAATAATAGAAGTCAGTTCTACGTTTTCTCCGGGAAGTTCTTTGAACGTGGAGCACGAAACGTACCAACAGTGTCCTGAGGCAACACCTTGACGTCATCGACATTATTCGACGTCAGTTCTACGTTGTTTTCATTTTTTTCGGGAGGTTCTTTGGACGTTGAGCGCGAGACGTCCCAACAATGTCTGAGCGAACACCTTGATCACCCTAAACAAGCGCCTTATACAGCCCATGGTCGCACCACTTTTAAAATTTCTCGTCAATGTCAGCATTGTTTATACTGTGCATGCAATCCCCATTTCAACCTGGCTGAGCTGCTGAAATCTCTTACAATATTATCATTCTCGTGAATGTTGTTTTAGCAGGAATTGCTTAAAAAGCCGAGAATTCACAACAACAAAAACCAGGATTTAGCTCGGAGTCAGCGGGGCTGTATATAGCATTTTTAGCGTTTCTAACTTAATTTCAGCGTCTTAGAAGCTGTAAGAGAATGACAATAATGTAAGAGATTTCTGCAGCTAAGCCAGTTTGAAGGGTGGACAGCATGCACAGTATCGAAAACGTTGTCATTGACGAGAAATCTTAAAAGTGATATGACAAGTCTTTGGGCACTATAGGACGCTTGTTTAGGGTGACTCCGAATTACACCCAAAGCTGTCTAACGAAATTACCGATCACTAGGAAGCTGAAGGATCACCGTTCCCATGATTCCTGGATAGCGGGCCGGGGCGCTTGGGGCATTTAGCAAATGGGTTATTCCGTCCGAATATACATGCTCTCGCGAACATACCTTCGAGCAACGAAGCCAGATCCGGTAGACTCCATTGTTCCACGGTGACCCATGTCGAGACCGTTATCAATTGACATCCCGTTCAGTCTAGACGTAGACTCGACATTTTATTGTCGTTAAATGGTACATTATTTCAACGTTGACATAATGTTATCACAGACGTGCGCTCGACATTTTATGTCGTTAAATGGGACGTTATTTTATCGTTAATGACGTTTTCAATTGACATCCCGTTCAGTTCAGAAGTATACTAGACGTTTTATGGTCGTTAATTGGGACATTGTGTCAACGTCGATAAAACGTTATCACTTGACTTCCCGTCAAATTCAGACGTGCACTCGACGTTCTAAGGTCGTTAAGTGGGACGTTATGTCGACGTAAAGTCCACCCTTTTTCCAGACATTAGCCTTTCCATATTACGTCGAAGGGACCTGACGTTCAGACTTTCGACGTTCTTTCGACGTGTGGTTCCTGACGTCATCACCTTCTTTCGACGTCTTTTCAACGTGCCTGTGCTGCCTGGGTAGTTGAAAACTATTTAAAAAAATGTCGGATTTCCTTAAATTTGTTTTTCGCACCTATATTCTACTAAAGTCACAGTGCAGCTGACGGTACCATCTGATAGGACTAATTAAACAGAAGTGAAAACAAAACGTATTAATGGTGTTTCATTCTTTTGTACACGTTATTACCAGCTAGTCCAATCAATCGCGACCTTGCGCTTTTAGTGTGCGCGTGTGTATTTCTGGAGTGACTTCCAAGCTGCAGCTTTGTACAGTGCTCTGACTTATGCGAATAGAAGACATAGAGCCCAGTGAGCGAAAACAGAACAAAATACCTTTGGGCGTCTTTAGTTGTTTTCTCAGATATATCACAAACACATTGAATACTTTAATATAAACACGCGTGTGTTGAATAATGCTTCAGAGTAGCAGTTCACTAAAACTTCAAAAAGCGCTGAAGGTGTCGTCAAATCACTCGGGACCATTTTGTCCGGGTTTGAGCTTGGGACCATTCTGTCCCGAACAATTTCGGCCGGAATCATTTATTCCGGGACCATTTTGTCCAGGACTATTTTGCCCTGGACCATTCTGTCCTTCACCCGTGCAATACACAGTTGTTGTTTTTTGTCCAGCGCTGTTTCGGCAAATATTAACATCTAGGAAAGGCAGTGCGCTGTTCGGTCCTACTTCACGTGGGAATTGGATTGACGGTTCAACGCTGTTCAAAATTAAATGAAAGTCATTAATATGATATTTGTTTAAATGTGTGAATAGTACACCCGCGACCTTCTTCAAACAAATAAGAAAGCTCAGTCATTGTCTTTATTAGTAATGACGAAAGTATGTTAAAGCTTGCTTCCATTTATTAGGGGCGAAGCTCCTATAGGGGCTAGCCAAGTCCGTCCGTCCATCTGTCTGGCGTCTGTCTGGCGTCCAGTGCTCGTGCTCCTGCTCGTGAGCTTGCTCACGTGCTCAAGAGCATGTGAGTACGTAAAAAAATTTAAAAATGATTAAAATCTTTTATTAATTGAAAAAAGAATGATAAAAAATGATGAAATCTTTTTTCCGCAGTCGACAGGATTCGAATTTGTCCGGGGAGACACCAATGGATTTCTAGTCCATCGCCTTAACTACTCGGTCACAACTGCGGGACGAGTAGGGGGCTCTGAGATGTGGTAGTAATTCAAGAGCTGGGGATGTCATGGATGAAACGTTGCATGTAGCCACTCAACGTCTATACAGGAGAGGGCGCTGTGGTCAAATGCGTATATAATCGCGTTAAACTTTGCATGCATTCGTTCAATGTTTATGGACGAGAGCGCGCTGCGGTCAAATGCTCAAATGTGTATATAACCACGTTCCATACCACACATTCTCTTTCTGACATGGATGGAAACGAACGAAAGGCTCGGCATGCTGCGGCTCAGCGTCTACGCAGACAAGCACCACCAGAGCTTCGCCCCAATCAACATCATTCACCAGGTGGAGATGCGGTCAATTTTTTTTATTACTTTTTCCCGTAGCGCTTTCTTTTCCTTTTATTTTAGAGTGAGATTGAGTGCCGGATTTTATTCTTCATCATGCCTGCAACAACTTTAACGAACCTTAATTTTTCACGTCAAGAATGTTGACAGTTGGGAGGACAGAGGCGGTCGAACATCTGAGGATTCTAACTCCAAGTTTATACCATAATTAACTAATGGCACAGAGGGCACGGCGGAACAGCCACGATGAACCACGCTTACCCGTTCCTTCTTCTCGTACAGTGTCTGTGGCTGAAATGCGGGAACCCAAGCCAGCCAGCTGCCGGTGACCAAGCGCACGGAAACCCCTACCCGCTCCACGTTAGCGGCAACACGATACGCCCCAGCAGTGGTGACTACGCGACTTCTGTGGAAAAACACTTTGTGGTCGACACCCCTGTCGGCCACCACGTGCAAGGAACCATGACGTCACCACAGGATTCTACAAAAAGCGCCGAGTGGCAGCAGTTTGTCAGAGGGCACGGCGGAACAGCCACGATGAACCACGCTTACCCGTTCCTTCTTCTCGTACAGGTTAGTAAGCGAACGTGTTATTCTGTTAAGAGTAACGATGTGTGTTTGACTGTTCTGCCGTGCCCCAGTGTTTGCGCGAAAACATTTCGCCGTTTGCTGATCTTGTTGGGCGGGGATATAGAGACCAACCCAGGTCCCATGACAGCAAAACAAGAAGAGTTGTTGATGAGTGTGCATGATATGGTCCAGAATCTGTCTACTGGCATGAAAAAACTTGAGGCAGGCCAGGCAAAAGTACTAGGCGATATCAAAGACTTAAAACAAAAACAACAAGAAATCGACTCGTCTATCTTGTCTCTGAAGCAACGCGTCCAAGGCCTAGAACAAATATCAGAAATCGGTGACGCGACCGGATCACCTCAAGTTATGGGGCAATTGTCGGAGATGAATGCAGAACTATATGCGCTGAAACATAGGTGCGCTGACTCGGAAACACGATCACGCAGGTCTAATCTCCTGTTCTTCGGCATTAAAGATAAGGATAAAGAGACCTGGACGGAATCCGAGCAGCATATTATCAAACTCTGCGCTGATTTGCTCGATATAAGTGTTGAGCCAACTGAAATTGAACGAGCACATCGCCTGGGTCGTTTTAAACAGAACAAAAAACGTCCTGTCATTGTCAAATTTTCTTCTTTCAAGAAAAAGGAAACCATTATGTCGTCCGCCCACAAACTGAAAGGTTCTGAAATTGCTGTAAGTGAAGACTTCGCACCAGAAATTCGGCTTGCTCGTAGAAAGCTGTTAGATTTTGGTAGATCTCAAGAGGGTCCTTGTAAACTACGATACGATAAGTTGTGCATTGGTGAACGTACATTCGTGATATGATCAAGTCTCGCAAGAAGTAAAACAAAAAAGCTGGGACCAAGCAAGCTCTTCTGCTGCGAGTACTACAGAATGAAATCAGGTGTCTACACCAGCAGCTGCAAAAATAAAAAAAACATGAAAAGCCAATCCGAATGTTGGTTGTAAACTGCCGTAGTGTCAAAAATAAACTCTCCGAATTATGTGGCCTCATTGAAGCGACAGATCCCTCAATCGTTGTGGGAACTGAATCATGGCTTGATGATTCTGTAAAAGATTGTGAAATATTTCCTCAGGGATATGCAGTATATCGTCATGACCGTAATGGTCATGGCGGAGGGGTGTTCTTATTGATTGCTGACGAATTACACAGCACTCACTTTGAAATTCAAGACAGCTGTGTTGAGTCTGTTTGGTCTCGTATATGCGTAAAAGGGACAACAATCTTAATTGGTGCTTTTTATAGACCCCCCAAATCAGGTCATGAGACATTAGCTGGGTTACAAGAAATTATTAATAATATGCCAAATGAATGTATAATTTTAGGTGGTGATTTTAATCTTCCAGAAATAGTAATGGACAATGGAAACATTCGAGTACCAAATACGATCTTATATAAAGAATTTGAATGCCTTGTGAATACTTTTGGTTTTAAACAATATGTCACCCAACCTACAAGGAAAGACAACACTCTTGACCTGGTAATGTGCAACTTCCCGGAATGTATTGAAAACACAACAGTCATTCCTGGAATAAGTGATCATGATGCCGTTACAGCTGAAATATCCCTTACAAGGCCTCCAAGTCCGAAACATAATAAAAGGAAAGTTTATTTATATAACAAGGGTAATTATACTGCACTTTCACAGGACCTACAGTCTTTTTAGCTGTTTTCAATCACAGGGCAAACCTCACAGACATTGAAACATCATGGAACATGTTCAGGGAGAAACTGCACTCTCTTATGAACAAACACATACCCACGAAAAACAGTAAAAGAGGGAAAAGCTGTCAACAAAGCATGGGCTACTCCAGAACTTTTAAAACTAATAAAACGCCGAAACAGAGCGTTCGGTAAATACTGTAAAAATAAGTCAGAACTAAACAGAAATAGGTTGAAGAGCTTGTCATCCCAGTACAAGTTACTTGCAGAAAAATGTAAAATCACATATTTTCAGAAGCTAAATAGCAACTTTGCCAACAACAAAAAAGAGTTTTGGAGGTTTGTGAAGAGTAACAAGAAAACAGACACTACCATACCGGCACTCCTTTTCGAAGGAACTGATGTCACTGATGATGCAGCAAAAGCGAACTGTTTGAATGAGTATTTCAAATCTGTGTTTAACGCCAAGATACCACCTGGGGACACGTCACGTTTTGTAAATTTAGGTTATCATCCAATGTCGCCGCTTATCATTCAATACAAAGGAATTGAAAAGCTGCTGCTCAGTCTCGACACGTCGAAATCAACCGGACCTGACGGCATTCCTGCTGTCGTGCTTAAAAACTGCGCATCTATCTTGTCGTGCTATCTGCAGATTATTTTTACAAAAAGCTTAACTGAGCGCAAGCTTCCCGATGATTGGAAAACCGCCAATGTTGTGCCGATCCACAAAAGCGGTAGCAGAAATGTTGTTAGTAATTATCGGCCTATCTCGTTGACGTCGATCATATGTAAAATTCTTGAGCATGTCGTTTATAGCAGCCTAATCACGCATTTGGAAGATCATAATCACTTTACAAAAGAACAATATGGTTTCCGGTCCGGTGCATCATGTGTAACGTTGTTGGCTGAATTTCATCATGACATCGCACTTGCAATTGAGTCCGGAAAAGAGGTTGATTGTGTTTTCCTAGATATGGCTAAGGCATTTGACAAAGTAGATCATTCTCTGTTATTGAGAAAGTTAGATTGTTTGAATATCCATTCCGATGTTTTAGCCTGGATTGGTAACTACTTAGATGATAGAAAACAATGTGTACTATTGAAGGGCTGTTCATCCAATAACGTTACTGTAACATCTGGTGTTCCCCAAGGTTCGGTGTTGGGACCTCTGCTCTTTCTGACATATATTAATCGACATCTGTTCAAACATTTCTTCGCGCTTTAAACTTTTTGCTGACGGTTGCGTCATATATAGAGTAATTGAGGAAGACGAAGATTATCTCAAACTTCAATTAGACTTGGACCGAGTGTCAAACTGGTGTAGCGATTGGCGAATGGAGCTTAGTGCAAAAAAAAGCAAAATGGTTAGATTTTCGAGGAAAAAGCAAGTCAGAGAAAATATGGGCTATTGGGCAGGAGATCGAACTATAGGGGGCGCTCTGACCCTTTTGTTGTCCCCATACTCGGTGTTTACTCAACACAAGGCCTGTGCACATGCCAGAGGGCTTATGGGCATGTCCATGTCATCTTCTACAATAGAGCGCGGGGCACAGTTTAATGAAAAAAATACTAACAATCGACGAAGCGACGTTAAGTGCCGGATCTAACCTCAGAGAATGCGAGCTTGACCAATACCACCTAGAACACAAGGCCTGCGTATGACGTTTCATTAGTAGATCCCCGACCCGCTCCAAGCGGCAAACACCCCGAAGCTTGACGAGAGTATAGGGCCCCGCGGAGCTCGGCCGAAACCCATCGCCCATGGCGAGCTCGGAGCCTCCGCTAGCAGACGAATTCTCCGCAACGCATTGGTTTTGCCTATTTCCGTGCGAGGTGACCAATGAAAAAACATTGTCACGGGTATTTGCTGCTTTGAATGTTAAAAACTAGGTGCCACCTCGTAAGTGAACGACATTTTCTTTGCGTGGGAAAGATGTTACAGCTCTCAGGGTGCAATTTTGGGGCTCTCCCGAAGAAAACAGTCTGTCACAACTTATGTAAGTGAGACAAAACACGAATGTACCTTCCCTTACGAAAATGGCATATCTGAACTTATATAAAAAAATAGATACGGTTATATAAAAAATTGGGCAGATCTGGCGATATCAAGTAAATCAGTTTATATAAGCCTTATCAAGCCAGATCTGCCCAATTTTTTATATAACCGTATCAGGGTCTTGTTATGGAGATATCAAGACCCTGATAACCTTGATATACAGTTTTTTTTTATTCTTGTAGATTTGTTTTTAAAAAAGCCATGAAAGCTACACTTATGCGGTTTGTGCGAGTGAGTTATACGCCCTGGGGGACATTATGTGGGTGGCTAATCTTTGCAATAGGTCGGCTAATGATTTGAAATTCACTACTTATTTTTTAAATTAGTGAAAATAGACATGGTCTCAATTAGAAACTTGCTGAACGTCGTCCAAAATCCCTAAATCAGTCATTTTCAGAAAGACTTTCAGCGCGTGAGAAAGTTACCACTCGTGGAGCAGGTACAAAGCTAGTGGTTTCGGTCAGGCGCCCGCGCAATTTTTCCGTCTCTTATCTAGCCACAGCCTTGTACCTGGTCCACGAGTGGTAACTTCAGCGCACTACTGCGCTTCACACGCGCTCAAAGTCTTTCTAGAAATTACTGATTTATGGGTTTTGGACGACGCTCAGCAAGTTTCTAACTGAAACCACATGTCTATTCTCCACTAATTAAAAGTAAATTAGTGAATTTTAATTAATTAGCCGACTTATCGCAAAGATTAGAAAACTACGATTGTCCCCCTGGGCGTATAACTCACTCGCACAAACCGCATAAGTGTAGTTTTCACGGCTTCTTTTAAAACAAATCTGCAAGAATAAAAAAAATAACACCCTGTATTTAGGCATTGCACGTACGTCACATCATGACGTCGAACACCGGTATCCACCATGCTGGTGGTTGACTCTTCGACCCTGCATAGCGAGAGCAATGGTAAACTGTGCCGCGCTCGGCTGTAGCAATTACCCGGTATCCCGACGATCGTCCGATCGTTTCGTCGGCATGAACCGCGAGACAGTGTCCGTCAAGTTAGAGAAAGTATGAGCGGCAGGAGAGGGATACGCCCGCGGATTACCGAGTTTGCGGCACGCATCTCATAGCGGCGAGCAACTGCACTTTTCTACCGTTGTTTACGTTCGCGCACGCCTTTGCATCGGCTTTTGCCCATTCGTGGTGTAGATGCCCTTTGTCTTTCGTTACATAACGCCGTTTCCCCGCTTCGAGCGATTGTCGCGCCGCGAGCCCGGCCGTCAGGGGATCGGTTTGTGCCGTCTGCGAGACGGTAACCTTTGCAAGGAGCAAAGGTATGTAGGCAAGCCGGTTAGGAAACATCATAATATGAAACCCTGAGTCAATGAGAGTTGTACGTTATTTGATTTATCCTTATCTCAGGGTTTAGATTATGACGGTAACCTAGCGTTGTTTACCAGTATTTCGCAAAATCGTAACAATCTTTCTACAAGCGACTCGTAAAGCCGCTCGTCAAATTTTAGAACGCGCAATTAAGATTCTTTGTTGGTGTTCTTTTTGGCGACACGTCAAAACTTTGTCGGCGGCATATCGTAACTTTCTGCTTGTAGCGCAATCGCACCAATGCCGAAACATTCTGCACAATTATTCTCCCGGCTGCCAGGAGATAGACACGGCCTAATTCTAGAGGTAATCTGGAAGAGTACCTTTAGGAAAACGATCTATTGTCGCGAAGTAGGTTGCAGCGCACTTACGTTGACGAGACGGGACTTGAAAGGTAATCCCAGATAGATGTCGACACGGCCACGACGGAATCACCACTCAAACACAAAAACGAGAAGGAAGGTGTCCGTGAAGAATCAACACGATGTAGCACAACCTGTCACTTTTAGAAACGAGCACTAAACGCATCACAAAAAATTCTTGGGCTTCTTTGAAATCGCTTGCAGAAGCAGAAATTCGCAGCAGCCACGCGGGCGCAAACAACACCAAACTGCATGGATCCGCATCCGTCAAACCACGTGACCACGCACATTCTATCACGCTTTCAGCTTAGGGAGAGAGAGAAAAGGAGAGAAGGACAGGCCAAAACGGGAGTGCACAAACAAAAGTCTTATCTTATGGGGCATCAACGTGCGGATTTGTCACTTGTACCCAAGGCTGATAGTGCAGTGAATGCTATGTGTGGCCTTGGGCTCCAGGCAGGTGCTGTGTTCTGCTTCATCACCAGCTTCTAGACTGTAGTCACGTGACCCTAACCGGAGACACGATTGGCCTAAAACATGCATAGCGTCTACCCTGCTGTCAATACCGAGTGAACATAGAGCTCTCTGAAGTCCAACTTCTGAACTTCCAAACTGTCTAGCTCGAAAGTGACCGAAAACGATGCGAGTTTGAAGATACTATGTTTTACGCCGTATAACCCACATCATAATTTAAAATGAAGAAATAAGCGCGACTATTTTTTTTTGCGCACGATGTCCACAAATAAATAAATAAATAAATGTGTATATATATATTTTTTACCAATAAATTTAAAATTATGAGTACACTCTTAGGTTCGCGTTTTTAAATTTCAAATATTTTTACGAAAGAGTTGCACATAAAAGACACCACTTTCAACACACGATGAATCGCAGACGCTCGCAAGCGGATGGTTACGATGCTGCGCGAAAGGTTTTTGAAAGATGCTGCGTAGGGCGCAACGGCTTCGCAGGCGTTCGAAGGAAAAAGGATTCGGGACGACGAAGTAGCGTCTTGCATCTTCAGTAAGCTAACGGTTCGTGTTTCCCCGCTCAATTTAGCGGGGAAACACGAACAAAATTAGTTTCACTGCTAGATTTAGAGGGAAAATTGACGTCAAGTGACATAAGTACCAATTCAATTTCTCGCTACTTCAGTAAGCTAACGGTTCGTGTTTCCCCGCTCAATTTAGCGGGGAAACACGAACAAAATTAGTTTCACTGCTAGATTTAGAGGGAAAATTGACGTCAAGTGACATAAGTACCAATTCAATTTCTCGCTACTTCAGTAAGCTAACGGTTCGTGTTTCCCCGCTCAATTTAGCGGGGAAACACGAACAAAATTAGTTTCACTGCTAGATTTAGAGGGAAAATTGACGTCAAGTGACATAAGTACCAATTCAATATCTCGCTACTTCAGTAAGCTAACGGTTCGTGTTTCCCCGCTCAATTTAGCGGGGAAACACGAACAAAATTAGTTTTACTGTTAGATTTAGAGGGAAAATTGACGTCAAGTGACATAAGTACCAATTCAATTTCTCGCTACTTCAGTAAGCTAACGGTTCGTGTTTCCCCGCTCAATTTAGCGGGGAAACACGAACAAAATTAGTTTTACTGTTAGATTTAGAGGGAAAATTGACGTCAAGTGACTTAGAAATAAAGGAAACAGCGCGCAAACGACAAGGACGGGAGGAAAAGGAGTACACAGGACGATCGCTGACTGACAACTGAATATTTATTGAAAAGGACCCAACGAAGAAAACACCCACAAAAAACACTCGCATCAACACGTGTCCATGAACGTAATCTCCTTCTTAGTGTAAATACACAGACGTTTGACTCACGCAGTTCTGTTCGCCATTTCAATTTCTCGCTACTTCAGTAAGCTAACGGTTCGTGTTTCCCCGCTCAATTTAGCGGGGAAACACGAACAAAATTAGTTTCACTGTTAGATTTAGAGGGAAAATTGACGTCAAGTGACATAAGTACCAATTCAATTTCTCGCTACTTCAGTAAGCTAACGGTTCGTGTTTCCCCGCTCAATTGAGCGGGGAAACACGAACAAAATTAGTTTTACTGTCTAGATTTAGAGGGAAAATTGACGTCAAGTGACATAAGTACCAATTCAATTTCTCGCTACTTCAGTAAGCTAACGGTTCGTGTTTCCCCGCTCAATTTAGCGGGGAAACACGAACAAAATTAGTTTTACTGTTAGATTTAGAGGGAAAATTGACGTCAAGTGACATAAGTACCAATTCAATTTCTCGCTACTTCAGTAGCTAACGGTTCGTGTTTCCCCGCTCAATTTAGCGGGGAAACACGAACAAAATTAGTTTTACTGTTAGATTTAGAGGGAAAATTGACGTCAAGTGACATAAGTACCAATTCAATTTCTCGCTACTTCAGTAAGCTAACGGTTCGTGTTTCCCGCTCAATTTAGCGGGGAAACACGAACAAAAATCAGCAGAACCCATCCTTTGGGAATGATTATCTACGTTAATGCGAATAGCATCAAACGGTGCGGAGTTATGCGCGTTCGTCAGGTGGCCGGCACACTCTAGATACGCCAGCCCACTCTTGAGGCGATTCTAAATTTGTTGACACTTTCACAGCCCTGCGCACGATCTCCGCAGCCCAGCACGTGCGTTTGTGTCACTTAGGAAGGCGAGCAAAGCACGCGCCATACGCACAAACGCTCAAAATGGTACCGACCAGACTTTCTGGCGTCTCAGCTAGTCTCAACCAACGGTACTCTAAACGGTTGTTTATATCTTTACCATAGGACGCGTTTTACAGCGCTGTCACAGCTACCGGTGCGCGCGCGTTCCATGCACGAGGGCTCATTCCGCTCTCGTGCTAAGCCTCACGAGAGCGGAATGAGCCCTCGTGCATGGAACGCGCGCGATGGTAAAGATATAAACAAGTTTTTAGAGTGCTTTGAATGACTGCCTTCATAGCTCTGTGGTTAGCGCGTCTGCCTGCTGATCAAAGGGTCAACGGTTCGAATCCCGCCGGCGCCGGTCTTTTTTATTTATTTATCGACCCGCGGCGTAAGAGGTTAGATAGCCAGATAGATAGATATATAGATAGATAGATAGATACATAGACGAAAAGTGCGTGAAGTATCCAAAGAATGCTATTCGCATTAAAATTAGTTTCACTGCTAGATTTAGCGGGAAAATTGACGTCAAGTGACATAAGTACCAATTCAATTTCTCGCTACTTCAGTAAGCTAACGGTTCGTGTTTCCCCGCTCAATTTAGCGGGGAAACACGAACAAAATTAGTTTTACTGTTAGATTTAGAGGGAAAATTGACGTCAAGTGACATAAGTACCAATTCAATTTCTCGCTACTTCAGTCTCATACTTCAGTAAGCTAACGGTTCGTGTTTCCCCGCTCAATTTAGCGGGGAAACACGAACAAAATTAGTTTTACTGTTAGATTTAGAGGGAAAATTGACGTCAAGTGACATAAGTACCAATTCAATTTCTCGCTACTTCAGTAAGCTAACGGTTCGTGTTTCCCCGCTCAATTTAGCGGGGAAACACGAACAAAATTAGTTTTACTGTTAGATTTAGAGGGAAAATTGACGTCAAGTGACATAAGTACCAATTCAATTTCTCGCTACTTCAGTAAGCTAACGGTTCGTGTTTCCCCGCTCAATTTAGCGGGGAAACACGAACAAAATTAGTTTTACTGTTAGATTTAGAGGGAAAATTGACGTCAAGTGACATAAGTACCAATTCAATTTCTCGCTACTTCAGTAAGCTAACGGTTCGTGTTTCCCCGCTCAATTTAGCGGGGAAACACGAACAAAATTAGTTTTACTGTTAGATTTAGAGGGAAAATTGACGTCAAGTGACATAAGTACCAATTCAATTTCTCGCTACTTCAGTAAGCTAACGGTTCGTGTTTCCCCGCTCAATTTAGCGGGGAAACACGAACAAAATTAGTTTTACTGTTAGATTTAGAGGGAAAATTGACGTCAAGTGACATAAGTACCAATTCAATTTCTCGCTACTTCAGTAAGCTAACGGTTCGTGTTTCCCCGCTCAATTTAGCGGGGAAACACGAACAAAATTAGTTTCACTGCTAGATTTAGCGGGAAATTGACGTCAAGTGACATAAGTACCGATTCAATTTCTCGCTACTTCAGTAAGCTAACGGTTCGTGTTTCCCGCTCAATTTAGCGGGGAAACACGAACAAAATTAGTTTTACTGTTAGATTTAGAGGGAAATTGACGTCAAGTGACATAAGTACCAATTCAATTTCTCGCTACTTCAGTAAGCTAACGGTTCGTGTTTCCCCGCTCAATTTAGCGGGGAAACACGAACAAAATTAGTTTCACTGTTAGATTTAGCGGGAAATTGACGTCAAGTGACATAAGTACCAATTCAATTTCTCGCTACTTCAGTAAGCTAACGGTTCGTGTTTCCCCGCTCAATTTAGCGGGGAAACACGAACAAAATTAGTTTTACTGTTAGATTTAGAGGGAAAATTGACGTCAAGTGACATAAGTACCAATTCAATTTCTTGCTACTTCAGTAAGCTAACGGTTCGTGTTTCCCCGCTCAATTTAGCGGGGAAACACGAACAAAATTAGTTTCACTGCTAGATTTAGCGGGAAATTGACGTCAAGTGACATAAGTACCAATTCAATTTCTCGCTACTTCAGTAAGCTAACGGTTCGTGTTTCCCCGCTCAATTTAGCGGGGAAACACGAACAAAATTAGTTTTACTGTTAGATTTAGAGGGAAAATTGACGTCAAGTGACATAAGTACCAATTCAATTTCTCGCTACTTCAGTAAGCTAACGGTTCGTGTTTCCCCGCTCAATTTAGCGGGGAAACACGAACAAAATTAGTTTTACTGTTAGATTTAGCGGGAAAATTGACGTCAAGTGACATAAGTACCAATTCAATTTCTCGCTACTTCAGTAAGCTAACGGTTCGTGTTTCCCCGCTCAATTTAGCGGGGAAACACGAACAAAATTAGTTTTACTGTTAGATTTAGAGGGAAAATTGACGTCAAGTGACATAAGTACCAATTCAATTTCTCGCTACTTCAGTAAGCTAACGGTTCGTGTTTCCCCGCTCAATTTAGCGGGGAAACACGAACAAAATTAGTTTTACTGTTAGATTTAGAGGGAAAATTGACGTCAAGTGACATAAGTACCAATTCAATTTCTCGCTACTTCAGTAAGCTAACGGTTCGTGTTTCCCCGCTCAATTTAGCGGGGAAACACGAACAAAATTAGTTTTACTGTTAGATTTAGAGGGAAAATTGACGTCAAGTGACATAAGTACCAATTCAATTTCTCGCTACTTCAGTAAGCTAACGGTTCGTGTTTCCCCGCTCAATTTAGCGGGGAAACACGAACAAAATTAGTTTTACTGTTAGATTTAGAGGGAAAATTGACGTCAAGTGACATAAGTACCAATTCAATTTCTCGCTACTTCAGTAAGCTAACGGTTCGTGTTTCCCCGCTCAATTTAGCGGGGAAACACGAACAAAATTAGTTTTACTGTTAGATTTAGAGGGAAAATTGACGTCAAGTGACATAAGTACCAATTCAATTTCTCGCTACTTCAGTAAGCTAACGGTTCGTGTTTCCCCGCTCAATTTAGCGGGGAAACACGAACAAAATTAGTTTTACTGTTAGATTTAGAGGGAAAATTGACGTCAAGTGACATAAGTACCAATTCAATTTCTCGCTACTTCAGTAAGCTAACGGTTCGTGTTTCCCCGCTCAATTTAGCGGGGAAACACGAACAAAATTAGTTTTACTGTTAGATTTAGAGGGAAAATTGACGTCAAGTGACATAAGTACCAATTCAATTTCTCGCTACTTCAGTAAGCTAACGGTTCGTGTTTCCCCGCTCAATTTAGCGGGGAAACACGAACAAAATTAGTTTTACTGTTAGATTTAGAGGGAAAATTGACGTCAAGTGACATAAGTACCAATTCAATTTCTCGCTACTTCAGTAAGCTAACGGTTCGTGTTTCCCCGCTCAATTTAGCGGGGAAACACGAACAAAATTAGTTTTACTGTTAGATTTAGAGGGAAAATTGACGTCAAGTGACATAAGTACCAATTCAATTTCTCGCTACTTCAGTAAGCTAACGGTTCGTGTTTCCCCGCTCAATTTAGCGGGGAAACACGAACAAAATTAGTTTTACTGTTAGATTTAGAGGGAAAATTGACGTCAAGTGACATAAGTACCAATTCAATTTCTCGCTACTTCAGTAAGCTAACGGTTCGTGTTTCCCCGCTCAATTTAGCGGGGAAACACGAACAAAATTAGTTTTACTGTTAGATTTAGAGGGAAAATTGACGTCAAGTGACATAAGTACCAATTCAATTTCTCGCTACTTCAGTAAGCTAACGGTTCGTGTTTCCCCGCTCAATTTAGCGGGGAAACACGAACAAAATTAGTTTTACTGTTAGATTTAGAGGGAAAATTGACGTCAAGTGACATAAGTACCAATTCAATTTCTCGCTACTTCAGTAAGCTAACGGTTCGTGTTTCCCCGCTCAATTTAGCGGGGAAACACGAACAAAATTAGTTTTACTGTTAGATTTAGAGGGAAAATTGACGTCAAGTGACATAAGTACCAATTCAATTTCTCGCTACTTCAGTAAGCTAACGGTTCGTGTTTCCCCGCTCAATTTAGCGGGGAAACACGAACAAAATTAGTTTTACTGTTAGATTTAGAGGGAAAATTGACGTCAAGTGACATAAGTACCAATTCAATTTCTCGCTACTTCAGTAAGCTAACGGTTCGTGTTTCCCCGCTCAATTTAGCGGGGAAACACGAACAAAATTAGTTTTACTGTTAGATTTAGAGGGAAAATTGACGTCAAGTGACATAAGTACCAATTCAATTTCTCGCTACTTCAGTAAGCTAACGGTTCGTGTTTCCCCGCTCAATTTAGCGGGGAAACACGAACAAAATTAGTTTCACTGCTAGATTTAGCGGGAAAATTGACGTCAAGTGACATAAGTACCGATTCAATTTCTCGCTACTTCAGTAAGCTAACGGTTCGTGTTTCCCCGCTCAATTTAGCGGGGAAACACGAACAAAATTAGTTTTACTGTTAGATTTAGAGGGAAAATTGACGTCAAGTGACATAAGTACCAATTCAATTTCTCGCTACTTCAGTAAGCTAACGGTTCGTGTTTCCCCGCTCAATTTAGCGGGGAAACACGAACAAAATTAGTTTTACTGTTAGATTTAGAGGGAAAATTGACGTCAAGTGACATAAGTACCAATTCAATTTCTCGCTACTTCAGTAAGCTAACGGTTCGTGTTTCCCCGCTCAATTTAGCGGGGAAACACGAACAAAATTAGTTTTACTGTTAGATTTAGAGGGAAAATTGACGTCAAGTGACATAAGTACCAATTCAATTTCTCGCTACTTCAGTAAGCTAACGGTTCGTGTTTCCCCGCTCAATTTAGCGGGGAAACACGAACAAAATTAGTTTTACTGTTAGATTTAGAGGGAAAATTGACGTCAAGTGACATAAGTACCAATTCAATTTCTCGCTACTTCAGTAAGCTAACGGTTCGTGTTTCCCCGCTCAATTTAGCGGGGAAACACGAACAAAATTAGTTTTACTGTTAGATTTAGAGGGAAAATTGACGTCAAGTGACATAAGTACCAATTCAATTTCTCGCTACTTCAGTAAGCTAACGGTTCGTGTTTCCCCGCTCAATTTAGCGGGGAAACACGAACAAAATTAGTTTTACTGTTAGATTTAGAGGGAAAATTGACGTCAAGTGACATAAGTACCAATTCAATTTCTCGCTACTTCAGTAAGCTAACGGTTCGTGTTTCCCCGCTCAATTTAGCGGGGAAACACGAACAAAATTAGTTTTACTGTTAGATTTAGAGGGAAAATTGACGTCAAGTGACATAAGTACCAATTCAATTTCTCGCTACTTCAGTAAGCTAACGGTTCGTGTTTCCCCGCTCAATTTAGCGGGGAAACACGAACAAAATTAGTTTTACTGTTAGATTTAGAGGGAAAATTGACGTCAAGTGACATAAGTACCAATTCAATTTCTCGCTACTTCAGTAAGCTAACGGTTCGTGTTTCCCCGCTCAATTTAGCGGGGAAACACGAACAAAATTAGTTTTACTGTTAGATTTAGAGGGAAAATTGACGTCAAGTGACATAAGTACCAATTCAATTTCTCGCTACTTCAGTAAGCTAACGGTTCGTGTTTCCCCGCTCAATTTAGCGGGGAAACACGAACAAAATTAGTTTCACTGTTAGATTTAGAGGGAAAATTGACGTCAAGTGACATAAGTACCAATTCAATTTCTCGCTACTTCAGTAAGCTAACGGTTCGTGTTTCCCCGCTCAATTTAGCGGGGAAACACGAACAAAATTAGTTTTACTGTTAGATTTAGAGGGAAAATTGACGTCAAGTGACATAAGTACCAATTCAATTTCTCGCTACTTCAGTAAGCTAACGGTTCGTGTTTCCCCGCTCAATTTAGCGGGGAAACACGAACAAAATTAGTTTCACTGTTAGATTTAGAGGGAAAATTGACGTCAAGTGACATAAGTACCAATTCAATTTCTCGCTACTTCAGTAAGCTAACGGTTCGTGTTTCCCCGCTCAATTTAGCGGGGAAACACGAACAAAATTAGTTTTACTGTTAGATTTAGAGGGAAAATTGACGTCAAGTGACATAAGTACCAATTCAATTTCTCGCTACTTCAGTAAGCTAACGGTTCGTGTTTCCCCGCTCAATTTAGCGGGGAAACACGAACAAAATTAGTTTTACTGTTAGATTTAGAGGGAAAATTGACGTCAAGTGACATAAGTACCAATTCAATTTCTCGCTACTTCAGTAAGCTAACGGTTCGTGTTTCCCCGCTCAATTTAGCGGGGAAACACGAACAAAATTAGTTTTACTGTTAGATTTAGAGGGAAAATTGACGTCAAGTGACATAAGTACCAATTCAATTTCTCGCTACTTCAGTAAGCTAACGGTTCGTGTTTCCCCGCTCAATTTAGCGGGGAAACACGAACAAAATTAGTTTTACTGTTAGATTTAGAGGGAAAATTGACGTCAAGTGACATAAGTACCAATTCAATTTCTCGCTACTTCAGTAAGCTAACGGTTCGTGTTTCCCCGCTCAATTTAGCGGGGAAACACGAACAAAATTAGTTTTACTGTTAGATTTAGAGGGAAAATTGACGTCAAGTGACATAAGTACCAATTCAATTTCTCGCTACTTCAGTAAGCTAACGGTTCGTGTTTCCCCGCTCAATTTAGCGGGGAAACACGAACAAAATTAGTTTTACTGTTAGATTTAGAGGGAAAATTGACGTCAAGTGACATAAGTACCAATTCAATTTCTCGCTACTTCAGTAAGCTAACGGTTCGTGTTTCCCCGCTCAATTTAGCGGGGAAACACGAACAAAATTAGTTTTACTGTTAGATTTAGAGGGAAAATTGACGTCAAGTGACATAAGTACCAATTCAATTTCTCGCTACTTCAGTAAGCTAACGGTTCGTGTTTCCCCGCTCAATTTAGCGGGGAAACACGAACAAAATTAGTTTTACTGTTAGATTTAGAGGGAAAATTGACGTCAAGTGACATAAGTACCAATTCAATTTCTCGCTACTTCAGTAAGCTAACGGTTCGTGTTTCCCCGCTCAATTTAGCGGGGAAACACGAACAAAATTAGTTTTACTGTTAGATTTAGAGGGAAAATTGACGTCAAGTGACATAAGTACCAATTCAATTTCTCGCTACTTCAGTAAGCTAACGGTTCGTGTTTCCCCGCTCAATTTAGCGGGGAAACACGAACAAAATTAGTTTTACTGTTAGATTTAGAGGGAAAATTGACGTCAAGTGACATAAGTACCAATTCAATTTCTCGCTACTTCAGTAAGCTAACGGTTCGTGTTTCCCCGCTCAATTTAGCGGGGAAACACGAACAAAATTAGTTTTACTGTTAGATTTAGAGGGAAAATTGACGTCAAGTGACATAAGTACCAATTCAATTTCTCGCTACTTCAGTAAGCTAACGGTTCGTGTTTCCCCGCTCAATTTAGCGGGGAAACACGAACAAAATTAGTTTTACTGTTAGATTTAGAGGGAAAATTGACGTCAAGTGACATAAGTACCAATTCAATTTCTCGCTACTTCAGTAAGCTAACGGTTCGTGTTTCCCCGCTCAATTTAGCGGGGAAACACGAACAAAATTAGTTTTACTGTTAGATTTAGAGGGAAAATTGACGTCAAGTGACATAAGTACCAATTCAATTTCTCGCTACTTCAGTAAGCTAACGGTTCGTGTTTCCCCGCTCAATTTAGCGGGGAAACACGAACAAAATTAGTTTTACTGTTAGATTTAGAGGGAAAATTGACGTCAAGTGACATAAGTACCAATTCAATTTCTCGCTACTTCAGTAAGCTAACGGTTCGTGTTTCCCCGCTCAATTTAGCGGGGAAACACGAACAAAATTAGTTTTACTGTTAGATTTAGAGGGAAAATTGACGTCAAGTGACATAAGTACCAATTCAATTTCTCGCTACTTCAGTAAGCTAACGGTTCGTGTTTCCCCGCTCAATTTAGCGGGGAAACACGAACAAAATTAGTTTTACTGTTAGATTTAGAGGGAAAATTGACGTCAAGTGACATAAGTACCAATTCAATTTCTCGCTACTTCAGTAAGCTAACGGTTCGTGTTTCCCCGCTCAATTTAGCGGGGAAACACGAACAAAATTAGTTTTACTGTTAGATTTAGAGGGAAAATTGACGTCAAGTGACATAAGTACCAATTCAATTTCTCGCTACTTCAGTAAGCTAACGGTTCGTGTTTCCCCGCTCAATTTAGCGGGGAAACACGAACAAAATTAGTTTTACTGTTAGATTTAGAGGGAAAATTGACGTCAAGTGACATAAGTACCAATTCAATTTCTCGCTACTTCAGTAAGCTAACGGTTCGTGTTTCCCCGCTCAATTTAGCGGGGAAACACGAACAAAATTAGTTTTACTGTTAGATTTAGAGGGAAAATTGACGTCAAGTGACATAAGTACCAATTCAATTTCTCGCTACTTCAGTAAGCTAACGGTTCGTGTTTCCCCGCTCAATTTAGCGGGGAAACACGAACAAAATTAGTTTTACTGTTAGATTTAGAGGGAAAATTGACGTCAAGTGACATAAGTACCAATTCAATTTCTCGCTACTTCAGTAAGCTAACGGTTCGTGTTTCCCCGCTCAATTTAGCGGGGAAACACGAACAAATTAGTTTTACTGTTAGATTTAGAGGGAAAATTGACGTCAAGTGACATAAGTACCAATTCAATTTCTCGCTACTTCAGTAAGCTAACGGTTCGTGTTTCCCCGCTCAATTTAGCGGGGAAACACGAACAAAATTAGTTTTACTGTTAGATTTAGAGGGAAAATTGACGTCAAGTGACATAAGTACCAATTCAATTTCTCGCTACTTCAGTAAGCTAACGGTTCGTGTTTCCCCGCTCAATTTAGCGGGGAAACACGAACAAAATTAGTTTTACTGTTAGATTTAGAGGGAAAATTGACGTCAAGTGACATAAGTACCAATTCAATTTCTCGCTACTTCAGTAAGCTAACGGTTCGTGTTTCCCCGCTCAATTTAGCGGGGAAACACGAACAAAATTAGTTTTACTGTTAGATTTAGAGGGAAAATTGACGTCAAGTGACATAAGTACCAATTCAATTTCTCGCTACTTCAGTAAGCTAACGGTTCGTGTTTCCCCGCTCAATTTAGCGGGGAAACACGAACAAAATTAGTTTTACTGTTAGATTTAGAGGGAAAATTGACGTCAAGTGACATAAGTACCAATTCAATTTCTCGCTACTTCAGTAAGCTAACGGTTCGTGTTTCCCCGCTCAATTTAGCGGGGAAACACGAACAAAATTAGTTTTACTGTTAGATTTAGAGGGAAAATTGACGTCAAGTGACATAAGTACCAATTCAATTTCTCGCTACTTCAGTAAGCTAACGGTTCGTGTTTCCCCGCTCAATTTAGCGGGGAAACACGAACAAAATTAGTTTTACTGTTAGATTTAGAGGGAAAATTGACGTCAAGTGACATAAGTACCAATTCAATTTCTCGCTACTTCAGTAAGCTAACGGTTCGTGTTTCCCCGCTCAATTTAGCGGGGAAACACGAACAAAATTAGTTTTACTGTTAGATTTAGAGGGAAAATTGACGTCAAGTGACATAAGTACCAATTCAATTTCTCGCTACTTCAGTAAGCTAACGGTTCGTGTTTCCCCGCTCAATTTAGCGGGGAAACACGAACAAAATTAGTTTTACTGTTAGATTTAGAGGGAAAATTGACGTCAAGTGACATAAGTACCAATTCAATTTCTCGCTACTTCAGTAAGCTAACGGTTCGTGTTTCCCCGCTCAATTTAGCGGGGAAACACGAACAAAATTAGTTTTACTGTTAGATTTAGAGGGAAAATTGACGTCAAGTGACATAAGTACCAATTCAATTTCTCGCTACTTCAGTAAGCTAACGGTTCGTGTTTCCCCGCTCAATTTAGCGGGGAAACACGAACAAAATTAGTTTTACTGTTAGATTTAGAGGGAAAATTGACGTCAAGTGACATAAGTACCAATTCAATTTCTCGCTACTTCAGTAAGCTAACGGTTCGTGTTTCCCCGCTCAATTTAGCGGGGAAACACGAACAAAATTAGTTTTACTGTTAGATTTAGAGGGAAAATTGACGTCAAGTGACATAAGTACCAATTCAATTTCTCGCTACTTCAGTAAGCTAACGGTTCGTGTTTCCCCGCTCAATTTAGCGGGGAAACACGAACAAAATTAGTTTTACTGTTAGATTTAGAGGGAAAATTGACGTCAAGTGACATAAGTACCAATTCAATTTCTCGCTACTTCAGTAAGCTAACGGTTCGTGTTTCCCCGCTCAATTTAGCGGGGAAACACGAACAAAATTAGTTTTACTGTTAGATTTAGAGGGAAAATTGACGTCAAGTGACATAAGTACCAATTCAATTTCTCGCTACTTCAGTAAGCTAACGGTTCGTGTTTCCCCGCTCAATTTAGCGGGGAAACACGAACAAAATTAGTTTTACTGTTAGATTTAGAGGGAAAATTGACGTCAAGTGACATAAGTACCAATTCAATTTCTCGCTACTTCAGTAAGCTAACGGTTCGTGTTTCCCCGCTCAATTTAGCGGGGAAACACGAACAAAATTAGTTTTACTGTTAGATTTAGAGGGAAAATTGACGTCAAGTGACATAAGTACCAATTCAATTTCTCGCTACTTCAGTAAGCTAACGGTTCGTGTTTCCCCGCTCAATTTAGCGGGGAAACACGAACAAAATTAGTTTTACTGTTAGATTTAGAGGGAAAATTGACGTCAAGTGACATAAGTACCAATTCAATTTCTCGCTACTTCAGTAAGCTAACGGTTCGTGTTTCCCCGCTCAATTTAGCGGGGAAACACGAACAAAATTAGTTTTACTGTTAGATTTAGAGGGAAAATTGACGTCAAGTGACATAAGTACCAATTCAATTTCTCGCTACTTCAGTAAGCTAACGGTTCGTGTTTCCCCGCTCAATTTAGCGGGGAAACACGAACAAAATTAGTTTTACTGTTAGATTTAGAGGGAAAATTGACGTCAAGTGACATAAGTACCAATTCAATTTCTCGCTACTTCAGTAAGCTAACGGTTCGTGTTTCCCCGCTCAATTTAGCGGGGAAACACGAACAAAATTAGTTTTACTGTTAGATTTAGAGGGAAAATTGACGTCAAGTGACATAAGTACCAATTCAATTTCTCGCTACTTCAGTAAGCTAACGGTTCGTGTTTCCCCGCTCAATTTAGCGGGGAAACACGAACAAAATTAGTTTTACTGTTAGATTTAGAGGGAAAATTGACGTCAAGTGACATAAGTACCAATTCAATTTCTCGCTACTTCAGTAAGCTAACGGTTCGTGTTTCCCCGCTCAATTTAGCGGGGAAACACGAACAAAATTAGTTTTACTGTTAGATTTAGAGGGAAAATTGACGTCAAGTGACATAAGTACCAATTCAATTTCTCGCTACTTCAGTAAGCTAACGGTTCGTGTTTCCCCGCTCAATTTAGCGGGGAAACACGAACAAAATTAGTTTTACTGTTAGATTTAGAGGGAAAATTGACGTCAAGTGACATAAGTACCAATTCAATTTCTCGCTACTTCAGTAAGCTAACGGTTCGTGTTTCCCCGCTCAATTTAGCGGGGAAACACGAACAAAATTAGTTTTACTGTTAGATTTAGAGGGAAAATTGACGTCAAGTGACATAAGTACCAATTCAATTTCTCGCTACTTCAGTAAGCTAACGGTTCGTGTTTCCCCGCTCAATTTAGCGGGGAAACACGAACAAAATTAGTTTTACTGTTAGATTTAGAGGGAAAATTGACGTCAAGTGACATAAGTACCAATTCAATTTCTCGCTACTTCAGTAAGCTAACGGTTCGTGTTTCCCCGCTCAATTTAGCGGGGAAACACGAACAAAATTAGTTTTACTGTTAGATTTAGAGGGAAAATTGACGTCAAGTGACATAAGTACCAATTCAATTTCTCGCTACTTCAGTAAGCTAACGGTTCGTGTTTCCCCGCTCAATTTAGCGGGGAAACACGAACAAAATTAGTTTTACTGTTAGATTTAGAGGGAAAATTGACGTCAAGTGACATAAGTACCAATTCAATTTCTCGCTACTTCAGTAAGCTAACGGTTCGTGTTTCCCCGCTCAATTTAGCGGGGAAACACGAACAAAATTAGTTTTACTGTTAGATTTAGAGGGAAAATTGACGTCAAGTGACATAAGTACCAATTCAATTTCTCGCTACTTCAGTAAGCTAACGGTTCGTGTTTCCCCGCTCAATTTAGCGGGGAAACACGAACAAAATTAGTTTTACTGTTAGATTTAGAGGGAAAATTGACGTCAAGTGACATAAGTACCAATTCAATTTCTCGCTACTTCAGTAAGCTAACGGTTCGTGTTTCCCCGCTCAATTTAGCGGGGAAACACGAACAAAATTAGTTTTACTGTTAGATTTAGAGGGAAAATTGACGTCAAGTGACATAAGTACCAATTCAATTTCTCGCTACTTCAGTAAGCTAACGGTTCGTGTTTCCCCGCTCAATTTAGCGGGGAAACACGAACAAAATTAGTTTTACTGTTAGATTTAGAGGGAAAATTGACGTCAAGTGACATAAGTACCAATTCAATTTCTCGCTACTTCAGTAAGCTAACGGTTCGTGTTTCCCCGCTCAATTTAGCGGGGAAACACGAACAAAATTAGTTTTACTGTTAGATTTAGAGGGAAAATTGACGTCAAGTGACATAAGTACCAATTCAATTTCTCGCTACTTCAGTAAGCTAACGGTTCGTGTTTCCCCGCTCAATTTAGCGGGGAAACACGAACAAAATTAGTTTTACTGTTAGATTTAGAGGGAAAATTGACGTCAAGTGACATAAGTACCAATTCAATTTCTCGCTACTTCAGTAAGCTAACGGTTCGTGTTTCCCCGCTCAATTTAGCGGGGAAACACGAACAAAATTAGTTTTACTGTTAGATTTAGAGGGAAAATTGACGTCAAGTGACATAAGTACCAATTCAATTTCTCGCTACTTCAGTAAGCTAACGGTTCGTGTTTCCCCGCTCAATTTAGCGGGGAAACACGAACAAAATTAGTTTTACTGTTAGATTTAGAGGGAAAATTGACGTCAAGTGACATAAGTACCAATTCAATTTCTCGCTACTTCAGTAAGCTAACGGTTCGTGTTTCCCCGCTCAATTTAGCGGGGAAACACGAACAAAATTAGTTTTACTGTTAGATTTAGAGGGAAAATTGACGTCAAGTGACATAAGTACCAATTCAATTTCTCGCTACTTCAGTAAGCTAACGGTTCGTGTTTCCCCGCTCAATTTAGCGGGGAAACACGAACAAATTAGTTTTACTGTTAGATTTAGAGGGAAAATTGACGTCAAGTGACATAAGTACCAATTCAATTTCTCGCTACTTCAGTAAGCTAACGGTTCGTGTTTCCCCGCTCAATTTAGCGGGGAAACACGAACAAAATTAGTTTTACTGTTAGATTTAGAGGGAAAATTGACGTCAAGTGACATAAGTACCAATTCAATTTCTCGCTACTTCAGTAAGCTAACGGTTCGTGTTTCCCCGCTCAATTTAGCGGGGAAACACGAACAAATTAATTTTACTGTTAGATTTAGAGGGAAAATTGACGTCAAGTGACATAAGTACCAATTCAATTTCTCGCTACTTCAGTAAGCTAACGGTTCGTGTTTCCCCGCTCAATTTAGCGGGGAAACACGAACAAAATTAGTTTCACTGTTAGATTTAGAGGGAAAATTGACGTCAAGTGACATAAGTACCAATTCAATTTCTCGCTACTTCAGTAAGCTAACGGTTCGTGTTTCCCCGCTCAATTTAGCGGGGAAACACGAACAAAATTAGTTTTACTGTTAGATTTAGAGGGAAAATTGACGTCAAGTGACATAAGTACCAATTCAATTTCTCGCTACTTCAGTAAGCTAACGGTTCGTGTTTCCCCGCTCAATTTAGCGGGGAAACACGAGCAAAATTAGTTTTACTGTTAGATTTAGAGGGAAAATTGACGTCAAGTGACATAAGTACCAATTCAATTTCTTGCTACTTCAGTAAGCTAACGGTTCGTGTTTCCCCGCTCAATTTAGCGGGGAAACACGAACAAAATTAGATTTCACTGTTAGATTTAGAGGGAAAATTGACGTCAAGTGACATAAGTACCAATTCAATTTCTCGCTACTTCAGTAAGCTAACAGTTCGTGTTTCCCCGCTCAATTTAGCGGAAACACGAACAAAATTAGTTTTACTGTTAGATTTAGAGGGAAAATTGACGTCAAGTGACATAAGTACCAATTCAATTTCTCGCTACTTCAGTAAGCTAACGGTTCGTGTTTCCCCGCTCAATTTAGCGGGGAAACACGAACAAATTAATTTTACTGTTAGATTTAGAGGGAAAATTGACGTCAAGTGACATAAGTACCAATTCAATTTCTCGCTACTTCAGTAAGCTAACGGTTCGTGTTTCCCCGCTCAATTTAGCGGGGAAACACGAACAAAATTAGTTCTACTGTTAGATTTAGAGGGAAAATTGACGTCAAGTGACATAAGTACCAATTCAATTTCTCGCTACTTCAGTAAGCTAACGGTTCGTGTTTCCCCGCTCAATTTAGCGGGGAAACACGAACAAAATTAGTTTTACTGTTAGATTTAGAGGGAAAATTGACGTCAAGTGACATAAGTACCAATTCAATTTCTCGCTACTTCAGTAAGCTAACGGTTCGTGTTTCCCCGCTCAATTTAGCGGGGAAACACGAACAAAATTAGTTTTACTGTTAGATTTAGAGGGAAAATTGACGTCAAGTGACATAAGTACCAATTCAATTTCTCGCTACTTCAGTAAGCTAACGGTTCGTGTTTCCCCGCTCAATTTAGCGGGGAAACACGAACAAAATTAGTTTTACTGTTAGATTTAGAGGGAAAATTGACGTCAAGTGACATAAGTACCAATTCAATTTCTCGCTACTTCAGTAAGCTAACGGTTCGTGTTTCCCGCTCAATTTAGCGGGGAAACACGAACAAAATTAGTTTTACTGTTAGATTTAGAGGGAAAATTGACGTCAAGTGACATAAGTACCAATTCAATTTCTCGCTACTTCAGTAAGCTAACGGTTCGTGTTTCCCCGCTCAATTTAGCGGGGAAACACGAACAAAATTAGTTTTACTGTTAGATTTAGAGGAAAATTGACGTCAAGTGACATAAGTACCAATTCAATTTCTCGCTACTTCAGTAAAGCTAACGGTTCGTGTTTCCCCGCTCAATTTAGCGGGGAAACACGAACAAAATTAGTTTTACTGTTAGATTTAGAGGGAAAATTGACGTCAAGTGACATAAGTACCAATTCAATTTCTCGCTACTTCAGTAAGCTAACGGTTCGTGTTTCCCCGCTCAATTTAGCGGGGAAACACGAACAAAATTAGTTTTACTGTTAGATTTAGAGGAAAATTGACGTCAAGTGACATAAGTACCAATTCAATTTCTCGCTACTTCAGTAAGCTAACGGTTCGTGTTTCCCCGCTCAATTTAGCGGGGAAACACGAACAAAATTAGTTTTACTGTTAGATTTAGAGGGAAAATTGACGTCAAGTGACATAAGTACCAATTCAATTTCTCGCTACTTCAGTAGCTAACTAGTTCGTGTTTCCCCGCTCAATTTAGCGGGGAAACACGAACAAAATTAGTTTTACTGTTAGATTTAGAGGAAAATTGACGTCAAGTGACATAAGTACCAATTCAATTTCTTGCTACTTCAGTAAGCTAACGGTTCGTGTTTCCCCGCTCAATTTAGCGGGAAACACGAACAAAATTAGTTTTACTGTTAGATTTAGAGGGAAAATTGACGTCAAGTGACATAAGTACCAATTCAATTTCTCGCTACTTCAGTAAGCTAACGGTTCGTGTTTCCCCGCTCAATTTAGCGGGGAAACACGAACAAAATTAGTTTTACTGTTAGATTTAGAGGGAAAATTGACGTCAAGTGACATAAGTACCAATTCAATTTCTCGCTACTTCAGTAAGCTAACGGTTCGTGTTTCCCCGCTCAATTTAGCGGGGAAACACGAACAAAATTAGTTTTACTGTTAGATTTAGAGGAAAATTGACGTCAAGTGACATAAGTACCAATTCAATTTCTCGCTACTTCAGTAAGCTAACGGTTCGTGTTTCCCCGCTCAATTTAGCGGGGAAACACGAACAAAATTAGTTTTACTGTTAGATTTAGAGGGAAAATTGACGTCAAGTGACATAAGTACCAATTCAATTTCTCTGCTACTTTCAGTAAGCTAACGGTTCGTGTTTCCCCGCTCAATTTAGCGGGGAAACACGAACAAAATTAGTTTTACTGTTAGATTTAGAGGAAAATTGACGTCAAGTGACATAAGTGCCAATTCAATTTCTCGCTACTTCAGTAAGTAGCGGTTCGTGTTTCCCCGCTCAATTTAGCGGGGAAACACGAACAAAATTAATTTTACTGTTAGATTTAGAGGGAAAATTGACGTCAAGTGACATAAGTACCAATTCAATTTCTCTGCTACTTCAGTAGCTAACGAGTCGTGTTTCCCGCTCCAATTTAGCTGTGGGAAACACGAACAAAATTAGTTTTACTGTTAGATTTAGAGGAAAATTGACGTCAAGTGACATAAGTACCAATTCAATTTCTCGCTACTTCAGTAAGCTAACGGTTCGTGTTTCCCCGCTCAATTTAGCGGGGAAACACGAACTAAAATTAGTTTTACTGTTAGATTTAGAGGGAAAATTGACGTCAAGTGACATAAGTACCAATTCAATTTCTCGCTACTTCAGTAAGCTAACGGTTCGTGTTTCCCCGCTCAATTTAGCGGGAAAACACAGTACAAATTAGTTTCACTGCTAGATTTAGAGGGAAATTGACGTCAAGTGACATAAGTACCAATTCAATTTCTCGCTACTTCAGTAAGCTAACGGTTCCGTGTTTCCCGCTCAATTTAGCGGGGAAACACGAACAAATAGTTTTACTGTTAGATTTAGAGGGAAAATTGACGTCAAGTGACATAAGTACCAATTCAATTTCTCGCTACTTCAGTAAGCTAACGGTTCGTGTTTCCCCGCTCAATTTAGCGGGGAAACACGAACAAAAGATTAGTTTTACTGTTAGATTTAGAGGGAAAATTGACGTCAAGTGACATAAGTACCAATTCAATTTCTCGCTACTTCAGTAAGCTAACGGTTCGTGTTTCCCCGCTCAATTTAGCGGGGAAACACGAACAAATTAGTTTTACTGTTATATTTAGAGGGAAAATTGACGTCAAGTGACATAAGTACCAATTCAATTTCTCGCTACTTCAGTAAGCTAACGGTTCGTGTTTCCCCGCTCAATTGTAGCGGGGAAACACAGAACAAAATTAGTTTTACTGTTAGATTTAGAGGGAAAATTGACGTCAAGTGACATAAGTACCAATTCAATTTCTCGCTACTTCAGTAAGCTAACGGTTCGTGTTTCCCCGCTCAATTTGGCGGGGAAACACGAACAAAATGAGGCTTTACTGTTAGGATTTAGAGGGAAAAAATTGACGTCAAGTGACATAAGTACCCATTCGTTTCCTTTCGCTACTTCAGTAAGCTAGCGGTTCGTGCTTCCCCGCTCAATTGAGGCGGGGAAGCACGAACAAAATTGGTTTTACTGTTAGATTTGAGAGGGAAAATTGACGTCAAGTGACATAAGTACCAATTCAATTTCTTCGCTACTTCAGTAAGCTAACGGTTCGTGTTTCCCCGCTCAATTTAGCGGGGAAACACGAACAAGATTAGTTTTACTGTTAGTATTTAGAGGGAAAATTGACGTCAAGTGACATAAGTACCAATTCAATTTCTTGCTACTTCAGTAAGCTAACGGTTCGTGTTTCCCCGCTCAATTGAGCGGGGAAACACGGACAAAATCAGTTTCACTGCTAGATTTAGCGGGAAAATTGACGTCAAGTGACATAAGTACCAATTCAATTTCTCGCTACTTCAGTAAGCTAACGGTTCGTGTTTCCCCGCTAAATTGAGCGGGGAAACACGAGCAAAATTAGTTTTACTGTTAGATTTAGAGGGAAAATTGACGTCAAGTGACATAAGTAC
The DNA here is from genome assembly GCA_037355805.1 of Ixodes ricinus. Classification (NCBI taxonomy): domain Eukaryota; kingdom Metazoa; phylum Arthropoda; class Arachnida; order Ixodida; family Ixodidae; genus Ixodes; species Ixodes ricinus. Next base: position 40,908 of record JAZHYW010070322.1, read on the forward strand.
CAATTCAATTTCTCGCTACTTCAGTAAGCTAACGGTTCGTGTTTCCCCGCTCAATTT
>JAZHYW010070322.1:41064-70426 GCA_037355805.1 Ixodes ricinus
GGAAACACGAACAAAATTAGTTTCACTGCTAGATTTAGCGGGAAATTGACGTCAAGTGACATAAGTACCAATTCAATTTCTCGCTAAATTTAGCGGGGTGGTTACTCGATGGCGACGCCGACACCGCTTAACTCGGAAACGGGCGCCTATGAGCTGCGATCTCAAATCCATTATTTGATTAACTCGCTTTCCGATCTTATGCACTTCGTCATAATGTCACACGTCAAACATACAACCAAATTTCATTTGTCTTTCAATCTTCAAAATGTGCAATTGGTTAATTGGTCCAAATACCTGGAATAACTTCACTTTAACGATGTTAACAATAATTAACCAATTATATGAGACTCATGCAATATAGATCAATCAACTTGTCTTGGCGAGTACATATGACTTATTGCTTGCACGACCGAAACGGGCCCATATATCATTATCAGGGGCAGTATTTGCACGCGTATATGGCGAAATAAGGCCGTATTTACGCACTTATACGGCCGCATCTGGCAGTATTTGCCCGCTTATATGGCGATATCGGGGCGTATTTGCTCCCATATATTCCCTATCTGACTACTTATATTATCATATCTGCCCGTATATAAAATATATCAGGGCCATATCTGACATTTTCGTACGGGTTCGTTGTGTTTCTTGAAAAAAGGGCAATGTACGAAAATTTTTGAACGTAGCCCCGTTTCAACTTTACTGTTCTTATCAATCAATTCGTTCCGTTGTTGCAGTTCCCATTTCTCATGAATGTCTTGCTTGTAACCGTTTTGTCGAATAGGCAAATATAATGAAAAAGCAAAAGGTTATTTCAAACCACGTGCGTTATTGCGATGTTAGTTTGCTCTGGAAGAAGTCGATTATACACATGCAAATCTGACGCTATTACTGAAATTAATAAAAGCGGAGTTACAAGAAAAGTAGTCTTCTTGCGCGTCCAAAATAAAAGAAAACGAGGAGAGCGTCGTAGTGCAAATAAAGGTGATTTCGGTCACGTTATAGGCGGTGCACAAAGCGCCAGGGCGACTAACGTCTTCGTCGTCTTCTATCTATGAGCCGGCACCCGTTGGAGCGTCAGCAACTCCTTCCAATTTTCCAAGTCTACTTTCTTTTTATTTTTGAGGAGCCGCTACGCCGTCGCGTTCTTTCTTCCACCTGCTTTTATGTTTCTTTTTGTTTCGTTTTTTCCTTTTTGTTTACTTGAGGCCACGGTGCTTGAGGCTAACCCATCGCGTGTTTTGTTTTGCCTTGTTTGGCTTAGTTTTTGCTTTCTTTCCTTCATTTCGGGGCTTACTACCGCCAGTCCGTCTGCTCACGCTGCGCCCGGACATCTTGAGGGCTGTCTGCAACTTTGTTGTTGTTATTGTTTTCTTCCGCTGTCGTCTGCGATCACCTCCTATTTTCGCCTTCGATTGAGTTTCTAATCCGAAATCTTCATATGTGCTTTTTGTTATTTATTAAATATATTGAAAGGGGCAAGCTCGTTACACGTTTATATTCGAACTTATTTCTCTACGCCGGAACGTCTGCTATGGGTCATCATTTGTTGATCAACCGGTCGCCTTCGGGCATACACCAGCGCATACTTGGAGATGGCAGGCATGTCATGTGCTGCCTACCACTACAAACATAAGTTTTTGCGATGTGTTAGAAAATCATTCTTCCATTTCCCGAAGACCGAACACACATGAGTAATTAAGTTGCTGCAGCATTTAAATTAAACTGAAACAAACAACTGCAAAAAAAAAAAGAAGTGAAGCTTTTTTTTTATGCTGCTGCTTTCCATTCTATTTTAGTTTTTTCCATAAGCGCCGCATTGATTTGTCGTCGTTGAAGAAGTTTTTTGCTAGGTGATTTGTATCTTTCTATCGTCTGCTTTTTGTTTTATTCGCCGTTGTTCGCTACCGTTCCCCATCTCTCTTTATTTTCGTCTGAGGAGGGGACCCGTCTTTCCTACAGAGATCGGAAAATGTTTGCACGGTCATTTTCTCGTTACTTTTTTGTTTTTGTTATGCTGCAGCGGCTGTTGCGCTTGCTCTGGTAAGCTTAACATGTTGTTTATGCACGTTTTAATGATCACCTATTTAGGTAAGAAACTGTGACGGCGCAGTCTGTAACGGATCAACAGTAACCTCTTACGACGCAGTTCGAGCAGCTAAGCGGCCTTTCTGCCGCTTCCCAGATGCTCTCCAAACTCGTGCGATCCCCTGAGTGGCGTTTGAGACCGCTAAATAGACTGCTCTATCTTTGTTTATGCGCGCGTTGTTATTTTATTGTCGTTGCAGTTGCGATCAGTCGATTCCGCTTCGCAAGCAGACTGACCGTAATGAATTGTTTCAGCTGTTGGAGTGACGAAACGGGGCTCGCAAAGCGTCTGCTTACGTAGACTCCGAGTCCTCTAGAGGCGTTTGCAGCCGCTCCCATGAATTCTCGGAGGAACTGCGTCGCATTTACTGGCGGTCACAGCTGCGTGCCCGACTGCTTAGCGCGAGCTGATAACGGGCTACAACAGTTCATTTGCAACGTGCATGCGACACCATCAAGGTTGCCGGTCTTAGCAATGTGAGCTCGTTCTGAGCAGGGCCACTGAAGCAAGCGATGGAGCAGGCGATGGAGCAGACGATGTAGCAGACGATGGAGCTCATCCGGGCTAGCTAGGGGCGCTGCGGGGATCTACTAGTGATGACGTTTAGAGGAGGAAACGCGCAGGCCTTGTGTTCTAGGTGGTATTGGCTTGACCCACTTCGGCTTTTGTGCTGAGCTGCGACCGTGCATGCTGCACTGTTCATGCAGGCCGGAGTGGAAACAAAAGAGCCCCTCCTCCCCCTCACCGGAGAACACGAACTCCAGCCGAACGCTGACGCCGCGTTCGGTTATGTCGGCCGAGCGCTGAGTCATTGTATTTGTTGTCCCCATCCGTGTAGTTCTAAAGTTAACCGCTTGGGGCGTCACGGTCGCTCCTCCTCCCCAATACGATTAACACTCAACAACTCGAAAGAACAGAAAATATTCGTTATCTTGGTGTTATTTTCTCAAGCGACTTACTATAGAATAGTCATATTAATTTCATTAATAATAAGGCGAACAGCATGTTAGGATTTCTACGTCGCAATTTTTGTCATTGCCGAAAGGAATTGAAGGAAACTTTATAGTTCTCTTTTGTACGTTCAGTTCTAGAATATGCATGCATAGTTTGGGACCCCCAGACTAAAAATCTATCAGATACATTAGAACAAGTGCAAAATCGCTGCGCTAGATTTTTTTCAAATATTTATAGGTTCAAAGCGAGCGTCACGGACATAAAGCAACAGTTACACTGACAACCGCTGTAGTACAGACGAAAAAATCTAAGACTAAAATTTTTCTACTGTCTTTATAATGATAAAACTTGCATCACGAAAGAAAATTACATTCGATGTCCTCTCTACGTGTCGGAAAGAGTGGACCACCAACACAAAGTTGCAACCATTAGCTCTTGTTGTAAATCATATTTTGTCCGAACCGCATTAGAATGCAACATGCTTAACGAAAATGTGTTTCCATCTGTATTTTCAGCTGAAATGTTCTTTGTAAACCTCTCTCTGCAATAATGCCTCCAAGGCGATGCAGGTAACCTCAATAAATAAATAAATAAAGAATACTGAAGGCAAAACCAGCTTGGCATAGAATTGACTCCATAAGACCTAATGTGTGACTTGCATTTCCACCAAACCTGAATTGCTGGTTAATCTGGCAGTTAAAATTCACCCTTCTCTTGAATTTTTAACGAAAAGCATCACTGGCTGTCATCGTGCGCGCTGTTACGACGGCCTTCCTTGGCTCTGTCCTGCAGTTGGCATTCACCTGTCGCCAACTGCAGCAAAGACTCTTGTCGTGTTGAGCCCCGGCGCGGGCCAACGACGCTAGACAGAGTCACGCTCAGACCCCGAAACAATCTCTTTAGACATCGGACCGGTGGTGGCCTTCGCTGGGGGCTCTAAACACAAAAAGAACGTCTTCCGGAAGCCACGTGGCGATCTGGGACCGCCAGCCCCCGCAAGGCGAAAGCTCGGCTTGCGTGTGTGTGTGGGTTTGTCGGTGTTGTGGCTCAGTTCGAGCGGCAAGAGCGTCTACTACGCCTTGCATCCGACACCGGAACTCGGCAAGAATGTTGACGGGTTGAGTCATCTGCCTCTCGCTCAAAGAACACCGGGAAATTGCATCGGCAGCCCCCGCACTTCGAACACCACCTGAACACTCGAACTCCGGGGAAGGTTCCTCTCTCTCAGAGGGCCTTCCCGCCCTCGGCGTGATATATAACATGGGCTCTGGGTACCCGAAGACACCGATTAAGCAGTCAACCACGCTACCGGTATTTTTCCTATACATGAAAGTTCTACTTCAGTAATCCCACTCCAGGTCTGTTTCTGAGGGGCTATGCGATCCGCGAGTCACAGCCCCGACTCCTGGTTACGCCCCTGAGATCGTCACCTCCGAAACGCAACAGAGCCTACGAATGCCCATGGCAGTTGAAAAATCGACCTCGATGTATCAATTTGTTATTTATAAAACTTCTTGGAAACTGATTTAAGATATCGGTTCCAATTGGTTTATGCGAAATTAAAATATCGGTTACGTTCCGGTTATGGTTAGCGAAAAAATTTTGCTCCTAAGGTGTTTTAGAGCCCAGCTCTTAGGCACCCGTTTCCGGCTAGAGCGACGTCGGCGTCGGCGTCGGCGTCGCCGTCGGCGTAACTGCGCGGTGCATTATGGGAAATGTCCCATAATGCACCGCGCGAGCCCCCCCCCGCCCGGGGTCACGTGACCTGGGTGGGGTCACGTGACCCCCACACGTCACGTGATCCCCCAGGTCACGTGACCCTCCCTAGGTCACGTGACCCCCCCCTCGAGGTCACGTGACCCCTGTGAGGGGAGGAGGAGAGAGTAGGGGTATACCCTCCCCTCAGTACCCTTCCCTCCTCCTCCTCAAGAGCTGCACTCTGATTCGGCGTTACAGGGAGTTGTAAACGGCTTTCATTTTCTAGTTTCGTTTACGGTTACGGGTTGTACCCCTGAATAACACACAATACGTCCCTACAACTTGAACAAAATGTTACGGCGCGAACGCAGTGTTGCCAGGTGGTCCCACCAAAAAACCGTCAAGCGGCTGGGAGGTATAGCCCGAATATAGCCAAATCCGTAAAAAAGGATATCGCTAAAATAGCCAAGACAGAAAACAATGATTTTAAACATTTTATTGACAATTTTGTACACACATAAAAAACACATTACATTCTTTTCTGCAGCCCTCAGATCTGCCACTTTTTGTGTACATTATGTCACTTGTAAATTAAAAAAAAAAGCTTCGGAACAATGAATATTCGTACAACAATGATTCTTCCTTCGTAGGTTTTGAAAAGTACAAAACACCCAAAGACAGCTCTATTATGAAGTCCGGGAGATATGATCATACAGCAAAGACTAGCTTAGGGAACTTAATATCCCTAAATGTAAATCCATGTGTGTCTCTTGTCAAATTAACATTTGCCCTTCCTACTCCATCAATAACTCTACCCTCCTTCCTGTGTCCTCCTATAAATATCTTGGTGTTCACATTTCAAATGATCTGTCCTGGAATATTCATGTCGACTATGTCACGAAAAGCGCTAGCCGATTATTAGGATTCATCAAAAGAAACTTTTTCTTCTTGCCCCTCTTTCATTAAAGCTTCTAATTTATAAAACCTTAATTCGCCCTAAACTTGAATATGCCGCCTCAATCTGGAACCCTGGTATCACCCTTGAATCTGCCGTAGAATCCATTCAAAACCGCGCCGCCCGTTTTATACTTTCTAACTATCACCGCACAGCTAGCACCACTCTGATGAAATCATCTCTATCCTTGCCCACTATTTCTCTTCGTCGAAAGATATCCCATCCCGTCTAAGCTCGTTCCATATGATTTACCACTCTAACCCTACCCTCCGCCAAGCACTATTTTCTGAACCATTTTACATAACACCACGTAGCGATCATCAATTAAAAGTTGGGATCCCTCATTGCAGGTCATCTACCTTTAACGCATCTTTTTTGCCTCAAACCTCGATTGACTGGAACCGCCTTCCCGCAGCCATTGTCGCAATCACTGCCTTAGATAAATTTAAGATTGCCATTACTAACCTGTTACATGATGTTCAGTAGCAATTTTGTGTATTTTTTGCCTTTTCATTGATATTTGTTTTATTCCTTGTACTGTGCCATTACTAACCTGTTAAATGATGTTTAGTAGTTATTTTGTGTATTCTTTGCCTTTTCATTGTTATTTGATTTGTGCCATTTACTGTGCCCCACTCCTCTCTGTAATGCCTTCGGGTCCTGAGAGACATAATAAATGAAATTAAATGAAACGAAATTGTTTAGATGTGAAGTTGCGGACTTGTCATTTCTACGAACTTCGGTGCCTAAGGATTTTCACAAAGGGCACCAAAGCAGCATTTTAAGAGTTCAGTCTACGTCCGGGTAGAAGACGCGCTACCAGGCCTTTGGTAATAGTGCAATCTGTTTTACACGATGATTGAAACCTGAGAGTGTGGTTTCAGAAACGGAAACTCTTGAAATAGGAAGAAAAAGGGACAGACAACGTCTGAAACTCAGCTAAAAACTTTATTGCCTCTACGCCTTATCTACACCTCCCCCGAACGTCGCCACCACCACAACGGTTGATCACCGAACTACAAACAATACACCAGAATCACAATACACCGAATCGCACGTTTCTCTTTTGTCTTTTTATGTATTGTTAGCGGTTCGGTGTATTGTGATTCTGGTGTATTGTTTGTAGTTCGGTGATCAACCGTGGTGGTGGTGGCGACGTTCGGGGGAGGTGTATATAAGGCGTAGAGGCAATAAAGTTTTTAGCTGAGTTTGAGACGTTGTCTGTCCCTTTTTCTTCCTGCTTCACGAGTTCCCGTTTTTCAAACCACACTCTCAGGTTTCAGTCATCATGTATAACTTACACCAGCTCGCCTGTACTTTAACCGTTTTTTTTCAGCAATCTGCTTGCTTGATTTGTTCCACTGCGCTGTGGGGAGACCGCTCGAACCCTGGAAGCATTGCTTCTGTGCGCATTCTGAAAACCCTGAAGTTTGAAGCCTTTCCCCTTCTTCTTTCTCCTCTCGACTGGCCAAAATAGAAAGAACGTTTTGGGAAATTGATTAGAAGTTAAAACATTACCTAGTCGAACCTCAAAGTTCGACGTCGAACATGAGGTTCGATAAAAGTTCGCCGCATCCTTAGAAATAGCCCGAAAATAGCCACATTGCCAACCACGAACTTTTACGCCAACTAGAAAACAAATGTAGCCCAATTCGGCTATATATAACCCAATCTGGCAACACTGCACGAACGAGGTGGAGGTGGCAAAACTCTTGTCCTTTCTTTTTTCCCGTTTCGCGGTGTTTTTACAATGTTCACGAACTTCCTTGGTTTTTTAAGTATTTTATGATGCATGACTGTTAAAACTAAGGAGGAATCTACACAAGCTCCGTAGTCTCGGACGATTCGTAAAGTTGTAACAAGAAAGTGACTGAGAAATAAACTCGACTGGAAAATGTAATCTTTGCGCCGAAGTTTGCTACGCTCCATCTAGATCTGAAGGCGGAGGAAGGAGCGGAACCCCGTCTAGTCACCCTGTGCCAGCAACTCGGGGTTGCCATTTTTGTTTCGCACTGCATGGTGGGCATGTGAGTTCCAAGTGTTCATTTCTACCCAAGATTCATCGTGTTTGGATCACGACCAACTCTATGCTTACGACCACTCCATCTGGAAACACTCAAGCATGCACCTCCCGGAGGGCCGAGTTTCAGCGGCGCCTCGTGGCGGGGTCTGGAACTCTGTATAATTTTTCGCCTTTTCTGCTCTGCACCAGGTTGGCTTGGCCTCTATGGTGTTGGCGGCGCGCGGTCGCAGCCAATACCACCTGGAGTTGACTGCGCGAACTAAAAAAAGCGAACTAATTAACGAATTGGACTTCTTGAGTATCCATTACATAGTGAAAAACATTTTATAGTGTGAACGCTCTTGGAACCAGAAAGCGCGATCAGCTGGCACGCACCCACGGATGACAGAAGAACCCGACGAGGTAGGAGGACCGAGTTTTTGTGCCGCCTAGGGAGAACGCCTCTCACTAGGACGGCGCTAAAACTCGGCCCTCAGCCGGGAGCAGGCTCTCCCATAGAGAGCCCTCAGATTCAGTGGTCGTAAGTATAGAGTTGTTCGTGGTTTGGATCGCCTCAGGTTTGAGGCAATGTCGCGTCGGAGGGATCTCGGCTTTGTTACGGCCTCATCCAGGAAGGAAATTTCACCCTTGAATTCTTTTCGACCGCCTGACAAGCGACGAGGAGGCCGTATTTTCGTCGCCATTTGTAAATGCGGCGCTCCGTCAATGATGTTCCTCGGTTAGAGCAAAAGAATATGTTGGAACTTTTTTTTTCTCTTCCTATTTTACCCCGATATAAGAAGCGGCTACTTTGGGAAACTCGTTTTTCAAACTGTCTACCGGAACGTTTCATTCGTGCTGTTAAAACGGTGGCGCTATGACTGCTGTTGCTGCGTCGAACACTTTCCAAAACACAAACCTGTCTGCGTGTAAACTCGGGGTTTTTGTCTGCTTGGCAATATTTATGGTACACGAAGTCACCGGTGTTGAATTGTTAAGCTCCCAATCGTGTCTTTTTGATTCCGGGCACAATGTCTAACGAGGGAAACCTGGCCAAGTGAAGTGTCGGTATTTAAGTGTAGCGAAAACCAGCAGTGCCAAACGTATCTTCCAGGGTATTGTGGGCTTCGATTAAATAAAGGCAGAATATGCGACGAAGCAACACGACCACCTCTTTGGTTGACGTTATTATTGTTCCCCATTTTACAGCAGAGCTGTTAAGAGCTAGTTTCCCCAGTTTCGTGTCCAGTACCAAACAAATGGCGACACAAAACTCTGAACAGCTACCACCATCTATGAGCGACAGCGGCAACCAGACAACCAATCTGGTTGCCGCCATCGCTCATAGATGGCGGCAACCTTTCCAGCCTTTCCGTCAAGGTGCGCGATGATCCGGTGGTCGCCGTCGTGTACGTCCCCCCGCGACGCCCAAGAGAGACATTGAAGCATTCATGATGGACGTCTTCCGCTGGGTCATGCTCGGCGACGACACGTCTGTCGTAGTGACGGGCGATTTTAACGTTGACATTGCATGCCAGGAGGGAAGGTGGTTCACTTCGTTTATGCTCGAGCGATTCGGACTTGCGTGTGTGAACGAACCTGCGGTGCCCACGACCAGGCATCGGACGTGTATTGACCTCGTCTTCACGAAGAACGTGCCTGCCGTCAGCGTACACCCTATGGCGGTGTACCACAGCAATCACAAGGCCATGGTCAATGTGGTTACGAAATAAATAACAAACCCGGATCGTTATATATAAGTCTAATTCTTTATTCGTTCAAATAACCAATTACCCAATCACACTTTAATCCTTCCATTTATAAATACTTCATTCCCACCTTAGTACAGCTTCGCTGGTCTTCCTCTTCATCAGAGTAGAGGGGCTGGCATTTTTGTTAATCCTTCCTATCAAAGCGAAGTGCCGAAGTTACAAAGTGAGGATTCTGTTTACTCTGCGTGGAGAAGGTGCATAAGCACAGGTTGCCAGTGTACTAACTGTCGCACGAAACCACGAGGTCGTGGAGAAACTATTTCTTCATATCTACGGTTGCACGCACATCATTTGCTTGTGTCATGCTATGTCCAACACACCTCATCCGTTTAAGCATCTGGCTTTTGACGAGAATTGCAAACTGTCCATTGAGCTAGTTGGGCCAAGTGCCACCTATTTCAAGCTGTCGGTGTATCCCGAAATACTGCTTGGACGTCGATCTATCTCAACTGAACCAAGTATCATTATGCCCTTGAATCTACACCTCCTGCATTGCAAGCCTTGTGAGAAAATCTTTCCCGTTACAAATATTTTCAAAACACTTTTCACCGCATTTGCGGCCACGACACACACTGTAAATTGCTTTCCGGTGTGCGGCATGCCTTGTTCATCTCTCTTATCCTTTTTATCTGGTACATCGTTTGTAACAGGTGATGCGTACAAAACATGAACCGATGCACACCGCCTCGACGATAGGTCGCAAGCTGGTTTTATCAAAGTTTGGGAAACCGAAACCGCCCAAATCGACCTTATTCTTTATTAGCATTTTTATTAGCCTTCTTTATTAGCATTCTTTATTAGCATTCTTTATTAGCATTCTTTATTAGCATTCTTTATTATCTCTCGGCGGCCGTGCAAACTATCGAGCGTCTGCGCAACATTTGGGGCTTCCTCACTATCTCCGCTCCGACTGCATGGCGTTCTCCGCGGCAGTTCTTACGATGTTGTTTTCGTAAGATGTGGTGGAGGGCGTTAGGTACTCAGAAATTATTTATATTAGCGAGCCTGGTTTATAAAGTTGCGTTGGTTGAGTTCAAGAATGACCGTAACGACACCAACAACATAGCCACCGGAAAAACTGTTTCCCCACACAGCGTGAAAAGCAATCCAAGAAGTAGCCTTCGAAAGGAATCGGGATCCTAGTCGTCCCAGTTTCTTCATTGTTGCTCTTATTTTTGGTTGTTGATGACTTAGGCCGTGTTCCCAAATTTACTGGATCTTACTCCAGGTTAAGGGTTTGGTACCTTGGCGTTCCAAAACTTACCCGCGTTCAGCGCTTTTCAATCTGTGTTGTCACGTAACAGGACCCGCCGGAGTAACTCGGATTCATTTTGGTAAGATTTGGAACACAGCTTTAATGACACAAATGTGAGAAGCAGCTTTAACCAGCCATTAGTACACTCTAAGAAAAAAGAGTGTAGTCGGGTGCATCGGCGCACATGCACCCTTTTCCTGAAAGATGCACCCTGCGTTACCCAGCCAGTGTGCTTGAACACCGACAATGAGCATCCTCCTCTCCCTTAAAAACCTCTAGGTGTATCAGTGCACCCCCACGCTAGCCACGCGCGATCAGCTTGTGCTTGGATTCCCTCTTGGGGGCCCCTTTTAGATGCGGAGCATCTCTGCTCGGGTCTGTGTCCCGCGGCCTTGTAGTCCGCACTCGCACTACGCACGCGCAACTCTCTCTCCGTCCCTCTCTCCAACAGCTACGCGTTATCTCTCTCCGCTCTCTCTCTCTCTACCAGCTGCGTGCACTGCGAGTTCGTTCGCTACTACTCACACCGCGCGCGCATGCGCAACTCTCCTCCTCTAGTCTCCTCTCCTTCAAGTGTGAAAAAAAAAAAATAAACGGCGAGCGCCGAGCGTTTTAAGTTCTCTCTGCCGCGAGCCGCGACGAAGGCTCGCGGGGGGGCTAACGCTAGGGGCAGTCGGTGGCGCCATCTCTCGACGTCAGCACGCAACTGACTCTTTCCTCGGAACCAACACGATGCTCCGCATCACCCCATGGTTCCCCTCGGGAAGATGGTGTAATTTTTTGGGTTGGGCAGTTTCTGAGGAAGTATGGAGCTATCCTGTACTCTCGGTAGTGACAGTAGAGTAGACGCTATGCTTGTTTTAGGCCACTAGGGTCTCCGGGTAGGATCACGTGACTACAGTCTCCAAGCTTAGAGATAGAGGCAGAGCACGGAACCTGCCTGAAGGCCATGGCCATGGGTAGCATCCACGGCACTATTAACTTTTGGTCGAACTTTCAAGAGGATATAAGTGCCAAATTCTCTCGTTGTGTTCATTGTTGGAGATGCCCCTGAAGATAAGCCTTTGCGAGGGGCCCCTTTGGCCTTGAAGGAGCTGCTATTTTATTTTTATTTCTCTCCTAAGCTGAAAGCATGGAAGAAGGTGCGCAGTTGCCGGATCAATCGAACCGAGGCTTTTCATCCCTCGACTCCGCTGGTCTGGGCGCGGGTGACGGCAGGAGCGTGATCATGTGGTAAAGATTTCGCGGATGACGTTGTAGCTTTTCCCGACCTCGGAATGTCTGCTGCTCGAGCCTAGTTTCTTGTGTGATGTGCTGCGACCAGCGGGCTGCCGTAGATTTCGTCCGCGACAACGTATTCGAGTGTACCAAGATTTCCAGTGTTTGAAAAGTTCTACGCGTATATCGGCAACAAGCGATTACTTAAAACAAAAAAACCAAGGAATTCATGTGATGCGTTTAGTGTTCGGTTCGGCGAATTACTGCTTCTGCCACCTCGTGTTGATTATTCACGGACCCCTTTCCTTTCGGTTTTGTGTTTGTGTTATGCTGCAGTGCCCGTGTCGACATATATTTCGGATTACATATTTCGAGTCCGGTATTTTCATTGTAAGTGCTCTGCAACCTACTCCTTTGCAACAATTGACTGTTCCGTTCCGGATTACCTCCAGAATTAGGCAGTGTCTATTTTCTAGCAGCCGGGAGAATAATTTTCCAAAAATTCTATCGGCAATCGCCTGCCATTAGCTGACTACAATCATGTGACAACTGCAGGTAGAATACTGACTTTCTTAATCTCCTGGCGTTCTGTGAAAATATGTTTTCGTTGATACACGTTCTTTAGACACGTTTCATCACCACTAACGTTTCATCGTCACTCGTTACGCGCAATGCACGTTGTAGGGACATTTTGTCGCGCGTGTATCTCTGAGTTACGTGCTCACCGACTCAGCCCACCCGTTCACGCCGCTTCGTGGCGACAGTCTGCGGCGGCTCATTACGAAAATGTTAACCAACCTGTCCACCCCGTACACGTCACTTCGCGGGTACAGCTGTCGATGAAACGTCGTTCAATGAATGAATGGCAACTGCTGGTGGAATTTCGTGGAAATAATTCTGCCGGCTGCTTGGAGAATAGATACTGCCTAAGACTCACTTCCGTTTCTTGTTTGCTTAGTAATCTCGGTTGTGTAACAGCTTCTTCGTACCTCTTCGCATATCACGGATTGCTTGCAAGTTTGTACTTGTTTACGGAATAAGCCGTCTAATAAACTTCTACGAGATTTGAAAACAATCCGGTGTGTCCGTTTACCTGCCTTCTTGCTATCACCGGGGCGCATACACTTTTTAAGGGTTTCCTTGATGTCTTAAATAGGTTTATGAAGTTAGTTATGAAGCGGGTGCATAAACTGTTTCGACCATGCACCTTTGAATCGGGTGCATAAACTGTTTTGACCATGCACCTTTGAATCGGGTGCATCTGCGTTTTCTTCGAATTCAGTGGGTGTAGAAAGAGGTGTAACAGTACACTATTGAACGGGGTGCTCCTGTGTTCCCATGAGAGCAGTAGGTTTAGAAGGGAGTAATTGTACACTATTGAGCGGGGTCCATCTGTGTTCTCTTTGAGTGAGGCGGATTTATGAAGCGGTGCAATGGTACACCTCTGAACGGGGTGCATCTGTGTTCCCTTTCATTTCATTGCGTGTAGAAAGAGGTGTAGCCGTACACCATTGAATAGGGTGGACCTGTGTTCCCTTCTGTGTGAGATTTCTGTAGAAAAAGGTGTACATGTCCACCACACCAACGGGTGTACAGGTACTCCCACATTTGGGGTGTGCAAGTGTTTCCCCCAAAGGGTGTAGTATATGCGACAAGCACTTACACCCCCTATAGGTGTAGCCCATAACAACCTTTTTTTTAGAGTGTACCCTAATGGGGAACTTCATGTATCGAGGATTTGACGGAGCCCGCAGAAAAGACAACTTTTCGAAAGTTACGTGCCGATTGACACAAGAACTGACCCACTCACTATGGTGTAAGAACTGACACCCAGGAACGTGCAAACAGCGCGAGCGGGTAGCTTCGACTTGTCCTTCTGCTGCATGAGAGCTTGTGCAGCCGAGGTTCGATCGAACGCCACAAGCTCGCGCTCTAGTCCGCCATTGTCCGCGGTTTCCAACATAAGGCAGCCTTTCGAAAGCAGTGTATACCCCATCTCACATACGTCTGCAGTAAAGGTGCTGGTGCGTGAGCCTACCTCAACAGAACGCTTCCGTTTCTACGAGAACTCCTGCATAGCGGGCACTTTCCAGAGACGCACGCTCCTGTCCGAGCCTTTGTCTGCACTGCAGATGTTTCTGAGATAGATTACAGAAGCAGGCGGCGCGGGCAATTCCATTTCGCCACTATACTATTGTCCCGGTAAAACGCTAATATAATTCCAAGATTTGCCATGAAATCACAGAGATCCAAAAGAAAAAAATGCGATCCGTATATTTATTTTGGAAGGTTTCTTATTTGTTCCGTTGATTGCGCGGCGAGACGCAGCAGTAGTGCGCCGTCACTTCCCATATCAGCGCTGTGCCCGTCACCTCAGGTATGGGTCGCCATGTATGGAAAAAGGGGTTGGCGTAACACCGAACTGATAGTGCACAAATCTGGTAATCTTGAGCTGTCTTTCAATGGGAAAGCTCCATGGAGAGAAGTCTTTGTCAACAGCTTCGTGTTGCTCCTGAACGCACTGGGCTTCCCGTGGGGCACTGGGATGTTTTCCTCATTTCCGGGTCGCACGCGTTTTCCCAGGAGGTTGGGGAATCCCAGGGGCGTGCTTCTCTCGACATAATCCCCGATCGACACAAGTTTGTTCTCCGACACAAAAAAAGCTAAATGGTATAGAGGAAAAAAGAAAACCCCAATAAAGCACCCCTAAATATTATGAAGAAAAATATAGTCGAAAACACAGAACGCCACACATGAGGCCCTCGTCATATGCGTCCATTTTACCCTGCGTCTCGATGCCGGAACACCAACAACACGGGTTCTGCAGCATTCACACGCTACGACCAAATTGCTACAGTATATTGATCTATTTATTTCAATGCCCTCAGGGCCGAGAGGGTTTTAAAGAGGGGGTAGTACAATGTAGAGGTTTGCACAGGCCGATATTTAGAGCTCGGCTCAGCCCGGCCCGCTGTCTCTTGGGCCCGGGCCCACCCGCGTCCCGCTACCCATTTTCGACAGCCGGCCCGACCCGGCCCGACGCTGATTTTCACGGGACCGCCAAGGCCCGCTCTAACTGTGCCCGGTATGAATAGCTCTACAAATTGCGCGCCATGACAGCTCGCTTGCCAATGCTACACATGCTGACTACGGTACCCAATAGTCGATGCACTAAGCATTCTTTTTGTTTTGCTGCTATTACTATCTGGACTTATCTGCGGGCCTTGGTAGCTTGTTAAGAAAAATCACCCCCATCGTCCTTTTTGCGTCCAAACCCGGGTATCAGAAAGGATGAAAAACTGAAAATGGCAAGCAGCAGTAAGCAAAACCATGTGTCAAACTTGAAAAGAAAGGCCAATGTCGCGACGGGTTTGGAGAAAAACGAATAAGGTTGAGAATTGCCCACTCCCGCTGCGTTCAACCATAGGAACGTATTAAAAATTACCCCGTCCTTTGCGATGGTCTGCGAGGAATTGTTTAGGAAAAGCACCACTCGAGGGAGCCCTTTCACCCATATTGGGGATGCACGCAGTTGTGCCAACAGATGGTCTACGCCGGCTTGGGGCCAGCACATCCATCGTGCCATTACATCCATCGAGCAATTACGTCCAATTTAGTGTCATTACATCCATCGTGCCCGTACATCCATAGTGCCAGCACATCCATCGTGCCATTACATCCATTTTTGGCCAGTTCATCCAACGTGCCATTACATCCATCATGCCGTTACATCCATCGTGCCATTAAATCCACCACGCCATCACATCCATCGAGTAACTTCGTCCAAAAGCATGTCATTACATCCATCGTGCCGTTACATCCATCGTGTCATCACATCCATCGTGCTGCTTCGTACAAAAACGCGCCATTACATCCATCAATCACGCAGGTTTATTTCTTCATTTGACCATGCTGTAGAATAGTTCACATTATTTTGAAGAGTTATACGCTAAATTGAATGTACTAAAGCGAGTAAAGGGACCCTCTGTGCGCCATGCACTTTCTGCGGCCCTCGGCGTCTCCAAAGTCGAACACGCATCGTCGGCTCGTTGTGTGTTGTTTCCACACTGATCAGACATTTGTTACTTCTTTTATCACCCTCAAAATTAACTAAGTAATAATATTATTATAGAATTAGGACGGTACACAAAATCACACCTTTTATTTCGCTCGAGAAAAATATTTGAATGTCTTATAGAATTTAATTGTGATACACTAACGTTCTGGGGCTTACCGTTTGTTTCCCGTGGCTCCCGAACCAATGCGGAGAGCAAGTCGTCTGCTTCATGCGCAGGGGTCGCGGTGACGTCAACGCCGAGCTCTGATTGGCTCTGATTGAAGGATAGTGGGTAGACTTCAAAACAAGCTGCCTTGAGGTCTACCCACTATCCTTCAATCAGAGCCAATCAGAGCTCGGCGTCCTGACGTCACCACGACCTCTGCAAAAGAAGCAGACGATCTTGCTCTCCGCATACAAATGTGACTAACGCAAAAAACCTAATGGCGGCCATCTAGACTTTTATGGATGTACTAGCTCGATGGATGTAATGGCACGCTAGGCGTCGTATCAGGAAGGATGAGCAATTACATCCATCGCGCAACTACGTCCATCGAGCAACTAGATCCAACGAGTAACTACATCCATCGAGCAGCCACATCCATACACATGTCAGCACATCCAACGAGCTAGTACATCCACCGTGCCATTACATCCATCGATGGATGTAATGGCTCGGTGGATGTACTGGCTCGATGGATGTGTTAACACGTAATCGTCTACGCCTGCGGGGGTAGCATTGTGTAGTCTAGGCGCACACGTGTGCGTGTTGATGGGGAGAGGTGACTGTACGGCGGCGGTGGCGTTGTGAGCCATGTGGTGATGTCAATGGCGTCAACGCGTTACAACCGAGCCGTTCGAAGTATCCGTGGGGTGATGAGTGTGTGTCTGGCCAAAGAGCACGTAGCTTCCACAGCACTGTCAGCTTGGGTTGAACGGGGTGGGGAAAGCAACTTTTGTCCAAGTTTTGAGCGACGGGCTAATCTTCTAGGGGGAGAATGGCTCTGTCCGGGTACACAAAGAGGGTCCGAGCAAAAGGGAGTCCCTCCTTTCCATCTTTTTGAACTGTTTGGTACAATGCGCGCTCTGTGAGTCGAGGCGGAAAGCTGTGAAGACAAATGTTGAATTCCAAAGAACGGCGCTGCTCCGATGGAATTTGCCACGTCATGACTACGTAGCAAGTTCCACAACGTTGCTAGATTACCTCCGAAATAGACTCCACATGGATCCACCAGGTGCATAATGAAAGATGGTTTAATTAAGTATGAAATTAGTTTTCTTTTGCCTTTCAACGAAAGACTGGTATTTTTTTAGGTTATGCTGCAACATGCGACAGATTAAAACAAAAAAATGAGACCTGAAATATTAGCCCCGCATTACCACATACAGCGAATAAATTGCTTGAAAGCGGTATTTTTCAAATTATTTAAAGTTCACTAAAGTTACTCCAATTCATAACGGTGGTTGCCAAAGAAGTCTCGAAAATTAAAGGCCGATTTCAGTCCTGACAATATTTTCTAAAATAATTAAGGCCATAATAAAAAAACGTCAGGAATTTCTTAAAGAAATCATTAAGTAATATATGCGCAATTGGTGTATCAAGAAGAAATATCAACAGGGCAAATCCAACTGGACATTAACGAGAAACTAGTTACAAATATTGATAATAAGTGAACGACATTCGGCCTGTTTTTAGACCTGAGAAAAACCTTCGACACTGTTCAGGATAATATTTTATTCAGAAAATGACCACGTTATGGTATCCGCGGTGTGGCAGACGCTTTATTAATTAAGCTATATCACTAGAGGCCGGATCTTTAGGCAGATGCCTATTTTGTTCCTTTTGTCCCTATCCTGCCTTTTCTATGTATGAGCACGAATAATTAGTTAAGAAACGTTTTAAGAGTGGTTTTAAAGTGCCTATAATGGCCTATTTCGGCGTTTGTGCCTAAAATAACGGTTCCCGCCTATAAATGCCTATTTCTTACTTCTTTGTTTTTACTTCGCTACCCCAAAATGACTTGTTCTGTGTAATTTTCAAATTCAAGCGAACTCTAAACTGACAAAGCCTGGCAGATCGTGTCTTGACGCGGCCGCCCAAAGTGAAAAGGTAGAGCAGCAGACAAAGTCATGTAACGGGCGCCCCGCTGCGGCGAGATGCCGAAACACACTTGTCCCGAGCGATGGAATGTCCGCTCGTGCTGCTCGCGTTCCTTGGGCTACCGCTCCTTTCTCGTCGGGTTTGAAAATAATTTTTCGGCTCCTCGCCGCTGCAAAAGCTGTGTGCTGAATATCGGACTCCCACAATAAATGCTCTGAGCTACCAGCTCCTCGCGCTCCAAATCTGCGACCGGGCACTCTATGGCTCCGTCATCGAACTGCCAGGCTTTGTGAGTATAGAGGGCTACGGTGCCAGCCTACATGAGGTGAAGGAAATAGGGGATTGGGGCCGGCACATCCATCGTGCCATTACATCCATCGAGCAAATACGTCCAATTTCGTGCCATTACATCCATCGTGCCAGTACATCCATAGTGCCAGTACATCCATAGTGCCAGTAGATCCAATTTGGGCCAGTTCGTCCAACGTGCAACCACATCCAACGTGCCTTTAGATCCATCGTGCCATTACATCCACCGCGCCATCACATCCATCGAGCAACTTCATCCAAAGCATGTCATTACATCCATCGTGCCGTCACACCCATCGTGTTATTACATCCATCAAGCAGCTCCGTCCAAGAACGTGCCATTGCATGCATCAATTACGCAGACTTTATCCGCTACACCTTTCGTTTCTCTTTTTCTTAAAAGCTACTTCAGACATTTGCGTTTGTTAAGGAACGACTGCGTTGCGACCACTTGTGACGGTGCGAGCTCACACATCCGCGTTGACTCCACATTGGCTCGTCGTGAGGATCGTCATTGGTTGCAACCACGCAGCAGCAAACGAGACATATATTTTTCAATATTTCACATTATTTCAGGAGTTATGTGCCAAATTAAATGCACAAAAGCAAGTAAAATTACCCCTCGTGCGTCATGCACTTTGTGCGGTTCTCGGCCTCACCGAAGCCGCACGCGCGTCGTCGGCTCGTCGTGTCGCTTTAGTCGCCAAGTCTCGTTGCATCGAATCTTCAGGGAGCCTCACCCAGTCCTGATCAATTTACCGGATTTAATGGAGCTCGAACTTCAAATTGTCAAGAGGGGTAGAAAGCATGGGTGTCATGCCATATGGAGACACTCCGCGAACCTGTCTCGAAGGTGTTTGGGGCCCGACGTGGCCGTCGTATGCCCGCTTTCCGTATGCGCCACCACTTCCGCCGCTCGGAGACGACCCTGTTGACGAGGCGTTATTTTCGTTGTTTGTTGTTTCCACACTTACCAAACTATAGTTGCTGCACTTTAATTCTCATAATTAACTCATTATAAACGAGTTTATTTTCGCGGGCTCGACATTTCGCGAAGTGCCGGTTTCGGGAATATTTCGCGGGCAGAAAATTTCATGAACGGGAGATATACGCGATGTATTCGTATTTATTTGCGTGACCATTTTTCGCGAATTTGATCAAATCGCGAAATTCTCAAAAATTATTTTTTTTTGCGAATATTAAGTCATCGCGAAAATTAAGTCGTTCACAGTAAACTACTTTTATAGAGGATTAGGATGGTGCACATAATCTTACTTTTTATTGCGCTTTTTGCAAGAAAAAAAAGTTGAATGGCTAGTCGAATTTAATTGTGATTCACTAATTTTCTGTGGCTTATCCCTTGTTTGCTGAGGCTCCCGATCCAATAAGAATGTGAATAACGCAAAAAAGTAATTAGCTTAAAATTGGCTTAAATATAATTGCGACCCCATGGCGGCCATCTTGGCTTCTATGGATGTGCTAGCACGATGGATGTAATAGCACGCTAAGCATGATAACAGGAAGGGCGAGCAATTACATCCACCGAGTCACTACATCCAACGAGCCACTACATCCAACGAGCAACTACATCCATCGAGCAGCTACATCCATACGCATGTCATTACATCCATCGAGCCTGTACATCCACCGAGCCATTACATCCATCGATGGATGTAATGGCTCGGTGGATGTACTGGCTCGATGGATGTGCTAACACGTAATCGGAAATAGGAAGCCGTGGTTTGCCCTTTCGCGTGCGCGTCGGTCTCCAACTTTATTGTGTTCGGTGGTATGCGGTTTGCTGCTCTTCGCTTTCCCTGCCTCAAGCTACGCAACAATGCCAAAAAAGAAGGTCCCAAAGAGCGTGCTGATTTGGCAATGGACCCAACATTTCCTTTGCTACGCGACCGACGGGGATTGGTCTACTGTCAACCGCGTGGAAAAGAGGTAAGAAGACACCTTTAGGTACCTTGTTTCGGAGAAAAAACAAAACTTGGTCGAAAGACGATTTAATGAATAAAATCGAAACCTCGACGTTTCATCGAATGACGCTGTAGCGAATGGCAGCTTCGTTTCCTGATCGACAGCGAGGCGTACACTGCGCCAGTTTAAAGCCTAGCTCGTCACCGCCGAAGAAGCAGCCTTTTCGCTAAAAATGGCATTTGCAGAAACGTTTGTCCGCTCACATAGTTTCTAATCGCTAAAACGTCATTGGCTCATTATAGACTATGGACCAAGAAAGACACCCGCATTTGTAATAAAGAGATGTATGTAGATGTGTTTATCTAATGAAAGATTCACCTCGTCTATGAGTTCATGAAGAATTTCCTGCGCAAAGTCCAAAAGGCCTCCTACAAAACTGAATACCCCCCCCCCCCCCCCACTCCCCGTGGCCGAGACAAGCACATGCATTTGTAATGCGGGATCGAGTTTTCTGAATTCTGGCTTGGCCCTCCCAAAGCACTTTAAGTATTTTTTTTTTTTATTCGACAGATATCAGCCGAGCACAATGCTTTTCGAAATCTATTAGCCCTGAGAACGAGCACAACCGTTGCTGTAGTTGCAGCGTGCTGATTGGTTGCTGTGTCGTCTCCGTGACGTCACAGTGAGAAAAGCGACATTGTTCCAGTGAGATTAAGATCGCACGAATTAAACTGTACGCACTGTACTCAAAGACCAAGCAGAAAGAATATTCGAAGTTACCATTAACCATTACCGGACCATTCGAAGGTGACTCAGGAAAAAATATCTCCTGACGACCCGGAAAGGGACCACCAAAAGGAGTCACACAAACTTTTAGACGCTAATTAAATTTTTAATAATAAGTTAACTATGCTCAGTAACAAGGTAAAACGCTACAGTTTATTTCTATCGGATTACTGAGCTCCAGTACGTTCTTGTTGTTTCCCGTCTTGCTTTGGTTGGGCGTGTACAGTTCTAACTTCAAACTCACGCTGGTGGCGGGGCAACTGAAATACCCCTTATCCTGCGCGACATAATCGGCAAACCAACTCTAAAGAGAGGAATAGCGTGCAGCATTTCACAATGCCCCCCCCCCCTAAACAGCACGCACCCAATTCGGACACGAGTCGTAGTTCACCCAACAGTCCTGCGCCCTGTTACCTAAGCAGCAGATAGTCTCTCAAGAGTGAGCTTTGGCAGTGGAGCGTAAGGCAGCTGTGTGCTCTGATGTTGAACTAAAACTTGAACAAGCTTGCACGATAAGTAGGCTTTTTCACCCTTTTTAAACACTTATATATCTTCAGTGTCAGTATATTTAGAGGTATTAGGAAGATATTGGTTAAAGCCATCCCCACTCAGGACGGCGCACTACGCATTTCAACATATCGTAATGTTGTTTTTTCACCGATTCCATGTGAGAAAAGTGTCCCCTGGCAGAACACGAGAAAACACCAGGACATCAAGCCAACGCCGAACGCAGCGAGCCCTTACCGTCTAGGCTGTCATTTTTGAGAGAAAACCTCACGGATGGAAAGAAGAACGCATTCTACGCAGACTTGTGCAAAGCGTTAGTCGCCGCTTATATTCTTTGGGCGAAAGTAGAAAATCCGGTTTTCAAAATATTCTTACAAAAATACTCCAGTCATACCGTACCGTCGGAGTTGACTTTGTGCGAAAAAATACCTTGCCACCCATGTACGAGGAAACATTGAAGAAAATCAAAGATGAACTTAGGGACTCGTGCATTTGGGTCTCCGTAGACGAAACGACAGATGCGACTGGGCGCTTTGTCACGCACCTCGTAGTTGGGAAGCTTGTAGCAGACGAAAGAACAACGTCTTTTATTGTGTGTTCCAAGACGCTAGAGAAAACAAATGGGGAGACCATGGCGTACTTTTTCAACGCGTCCTTGGAGGTGCTTTACCTTACTGGATTGGAAGACGGCAAGGTGTTGCTACTTTACACGAATTCGGCGGCTTATATGCACAAAGCTGTCCTCCTCATGAAAGCTTACTACCCGCCGGTGTTACACGTTACCGGCCTCGGCCACGGCATTCACTGAATTTTCGAAGAGCTAAGAAAACCCTTCAATCATGTAAACGATCTCGTAGCTGCTGTGAATGCCCTGTTCCTTAAGTCACCGTCTCGTGTTTGTGCATCTAAGGAACAGCTACCCGAGGTGCCTCTTCCACCAGAACCCATCGTGAGGCGATGGGGAACGTGGCTTAAAGCTTTAGAGTAATACAGTACTAACTTTGGTAGTGTGAAGATGGTCATGAACGGGTTTCAAGCAGACGATATAGTGTCTCAGTCAGAAAGGCCCAAGATGTCCTGCGCGAGGACACTCTTAGAAATGACCTGGCGTATTTGTGCTTCAATTTCACGTTTCTGGCGGACACAGTCAAGAGCCTCGAAAGTGCTGACGAAACTCTGGCTCGGAACATCGGGCTCATTTCGAACGTTCAAGAACTAACCGCTGTTGTACAAGTTCGTTCAGAGCTTCAGTCCGTCTATAGTAAAAATAGTGAATTTTGTGTTAGTCTAAGAAGTCTTGAAGGTACTCACCGGGGAACACTCCAGGGTACCGGAGGGTGTGGAATCATTGAATATTACTAAGTACAATTACGCCCCACTCACGTCAGTTGACTTGGAGCGCTCTTTTTCAGCATACAATCTGATTCTAAGCGACAAAAGGCGGAAGTTTGAACCCAAGAATCCTGAGATGAAGTTTGTTTGCTATTGTTTTCATATTTTTTCCCATAGTTGTCCAGTTGGACTATGTACAGCATGGGACAGCTTTGTACCGGTATGGGCTTGAGTCGGCTTTTTTTAATGTTGGACAAATTAAACTGTAATTCCTATTGTACCATTTTATTCTGCACTTCTTTGAGTGGCAGAGGCCCTAAATGCTTTCAAAAGCACCCTGTGAATAAAAACTAATTGTGCCTATAAATGCCTACTACGAAGTTTTGAGTGCCTTTTATAGGCGCCTAAAATTGGCTTTTTAGTGCCTAAACATCCGGCCTCTATATATAACCGATAGTCGGCAATATGTAAAAAATTAATAAACATTAATCAAATAAGCAACAAGCGCGTTATGGAGCCCTACTGGGTTCTATAGGGGGCTTAATACTTTTCCTAATTTATATTAATAATATCACGAGCATACCCTGCTCCCCAGATATAGTAATGCATAGGGATGATACTAATGTTCTATTAGTGGACAAACACCTGAAAGTCTCGAAGGAACCGCGAACACTTATCTTGTAAAGCTCTCTGCCAATCCACACACTACAAAATCTTCACAATTTAATTGTTCCGCAATCTCTTCCCACTTCAATCAATTTCTGCCCCCCTGCATGTTTATAAATCCTATATTGAGCTGCATCTTTTTCCTTCTTCTGCAAGGCTCCCCCCCCCCACCTTCGTATTTGCATTTGGAACCTCAGCTGCCGGGAGGCTCCGCCGGCTCCAAAAACAAAACATTTTCTATACAGTCCATCCTCCGCCCCACCCAGCATCCCCGTCAGCTCGCCATAGTTGATGCCGGCTCGGCTGAAGGGGGAGCAGACTTTCCTGGTATACCTCCCTGTTCACATACATGACCTCATAGCCATTCTTAGAGCTCATACTCTTCGAGATCTTGTTAGCCTCCTGGACTGCCCTCTTTGTACCTACTCTCCTCGGCCCCTGAACTCCGGGACGGTGCACATAAGAATGTGCACCACGCAGAGGTTATGACCCTCAACTCCTTCACGTCCTCCTCGCCCGAGCGTTCGATCCTGCTGTTTCGCCGCCATGGACGCCTGCGATGCTAACACTTTTCTAATTTGTTGTGGGCACAAGTTCGCCCCATTAAACGATTAGTTTTCTTCAGTTTTCGTCGCCTCATCAACTGTCATTCGTGACAATATATCATTCAATTTTTCGACAACAATTACATCACTAAAAATTTGCGCCTTAAAATCAAGACCGCCTTTAACGAGAAGTCATTAAAAAGACGCCTTGCTCCTGTACTATATGTAAATAATTGTGTATCCTAATAAATTTCATGCCTAATAAAATTTGTTTCCTAGCCCATTTTTCGCTGACAGCAGATAAATCACGAGCATGCGAATAAAAGCTAAACTTTTCGCCGGTGCGCATCGCCGCCAATGGCCAGCACCAGCGATGCACTTACTATTGCGGAAGATCGGGGAAGGTATCTAGCAGTATCGTAACAGCAAATATAGTCGGAAGAAATATGATTCGGGGCCGGAGCTGCCGTTAGAACGATCCCGGCACGTTGCGGAAGCCAAAGCTCGGCGAGGGTGACCATTGTGATGTCAGTGCCGATAAAACTTTCGTTATATGCCTCACATGCCTGAATTCATGTGAAATGTACTGATTATCGTTTCTTTACTCTACAAACAAAAAGATAATTTTATTTTAAACACTTAAATTAATTGTAAAGTGTGCATATTATGCATCTACGTAACTTTAAAAAAATAACGTTTCGTTTCGGTTTTAGCGGTGTCGATTGATGTGCATCAACAACTGGGGTTGGTGGGCCTATGTACCGTGTAACACCGGACAACTTAGTTGAGCTCATTGACAGTTGGGAGATGCCAACGATCGTTGTCTTAATGATAGTTGAAAGCTCTAGTGTAAATATTGTACAAGTCAGTGTACAAGACGCTAGGCCATGAGCCATGACCAGGTAGACAAAGCACATAATACGATTTGGCTCATGATGTTTATTATTATATCAAAAAAAGGAAATTCTCTAAAAAGCGGGAGCAAAGCCGACTAACACTCGTGACTAAATGTAGTCCAACAAAGGTGCCGCCGTGACTAATACAGTCCAACAAAGGCGCCGTTCACCCACAGCGGCGAAGCAAGACGAGGCCAACATAGGGGAAGGGACGGAAGCCAGGGTATCAGGCGTTCGCTCGGGACGACCAAGGGGCTCCGGTAGGGACGCGGATGTTGAAGAAGTTCCTCTTCCACTGGATCGCCATCCCGTGCCTTCTGTAGAAATGTTCAAAGTGCCCGCCAGGCCTCGGTGTCACATGCATCTTCCAGGGACAGTCCAGGTACTGCAGTGGTTGTACGCGCAACACCGGCGGGTAGGTGGCACTCAAGGGCCAGTCCTCTTGCTGGCCTGCTCATGCTGGTGAACCGGACTTGTGAATCCACGATTGGATGGGCATGGGAGGTCACTCCTTGGGTGCCATTAGTGAGACCTGGATCCTGATGCGTCGTGGTTAGCGCCGCCGATCTGCGACTGGCTGTGGATTCGGACGGCGTTGCGCGGGTTTCGGGTGCCGATTCCGCTGGGGTCCGAAGGTGGAAATGAGGTCATTCTTGCAGGACATGTCGCTATAAGAAAATAGAAATTATATGGCGATCAAGGGGATTCATCCCGTGCAAGTGCGTGAGCATTAGTTCTTCCGGCGACGACAGAGCAATAATTCAGCTCGCCCGCACTCCCAAGGGAATTCAACCGCGCCGCGATGCCTCGTACTCTCTGGCTCCGTGCCCCCTGTGCGGCGCTCCTTTTGGTCCGGAGCGATGACTTTAGCACGCGTCACCCTGTCCCTATCACCCTTGTCTAATCTCTAAACACGATACCCCATCTCTCCTCCGCGACGTCATGCATCGCCCTGACAAACTCACTGACCGACACCGCTTGTTTAGCGCGCTCACTGGCAGATGGTAAAACCACCCCTGTTGCTTCATTTACCTTGTGTAGTTTGATTGTTTGTCTGGCTGTTAGACAAACAGAACGCTCTATTTAGCCAAGAAAACAAAATGCAGTCGCTTGTGAGCGTTCACGCAAAAACAAGAGGGTTATTGCGCGGAAGTCCGCTTTAGCCGACAAAGAAATACGAAACCTTTTTTTGAAAGGGATTAATGCTAAGGCATATGTGACGACGAATCCTTCAGCCTTTTCGATTTTTAGAAACCAGACGATAGTTTGATGGGCAGAGACAGCAGTGATAAAAGCGATGTGAATCCTACAAGCATTCCGTCTACTTCGGTGTTTGCACGTCGGTGCAAACCAGACCAGAAGTCCTGATTTAGTACAATACACGCAGCACGGACCGGAAAAAAACTCGCAGCTTATCTCTACATCTCGTGTATCTTCTTACAACAAGAAACTCTTTGGCCAAAGTCCCCATGTTGTTCGGTACTTGGAAAATACGCAAGCCGGACTGCATTTTGTACTTCAGACTGAGTCTTACCAATATCAAGACTGACACTAATTTATTCATTTCTAAATATCTCCTCGCATCCCACACAAGTATTCAGGTGTCATAAGAAAAGGCACTACTACTCTGCTTATGACAACGAGTGATACTGCAAAAAAATGCGAATCTAATGTGTACCGCAACGACCATCAGGATTTCTCCCGGTCTTACATACTGCCGGTAACTTCGGTGCTGAGATAGCAGCAGAACTTACCTCGCTCCTGAGAGAAACAGCCAGGAGCTCCCTTTTTTTTTCAAAGCGAAATGAATGGCTGGAGAACTGCAGAGTGCTCCATCTCCAGATCCCACGATGCTTAGCGTAGGTACAGTCAGAGGCAATTTGACCTGCGACAACGGAGCGAGCGGCCACGGGGAACAATTGCCGTATGCAGCGCTGCCTTCGCTTTTTCGCTCTGGGGAAGAGGCTATGGGAGCAGTCCACGTTTCGCTGCCGGGGGAGGTCGAGTCAAAACAAATGCCCCTCGCACTAGAATGGCCTTCAATCATATCAGATAAGCTTTTTTTTTGCACAATATTTTTCCTGCGTTTTATCTTTCGCCTTCTCTTTGTAAATTTTGACTGTAGTTCCTCAAGCGGCCAAACGCTCCGCTGTTTGATTTTGATCATGAAAAGTAAGTTAAGAATGACTAATAATTCATTTATAGGCGTGCACTCAATACTTTTAGTTACTTTTACTTTTACGTTCACTTTTAGTTATATATTTGTTAGACTGAACCGCGAACCGTAAACTCAGATCAAGTTGGAATCATTACGTGTGAAAGAACTGATAGTAATGACCGACGGCTTTACAAACTCATGCTAAGATATGAGCGCCAGAACGGAAGCAAACCAAGATAGCCTTGCCAGGGGAACAATAAAAATGCTTAAAAAATATAAGTCGGCGTATTTTGCTAACCGCTTCCAAATGCCGCGCCGCATAGCCGGCCCTTCGTCATGTCTCCCTTCCGTCTTAATCACCCCCCCCCCCCACTTCTACAGAGTGGACCAGTCCGCCGAGTCTCGTTCCCAGAACGCCGCGTCGACCGCTGCGCCCCATGCGGTATTTTGCCTGCTCTGCCGGCGTTCACGTTGTCGCAGGTCAAATTGCCTCTGACTGTACGTTCTCGCGATTGGACGCCAGTGTCATCTCTAAACACAAAGGTATCGTAAACTCCAGCTCGTTTTTCTGCGGATAAGCCGAACGCTTAAGGTGAGAAGATGCCCCCTAAATTTTAGTTACACGCTAAAAATGTCTGCGCGTCTACCTACCCGCATAACACTCGAAAAGCCGATCTCTGCGATCTGCGATATCAACTCAGCGGATGATGAGGCGCAACATCCGTTTAGACATAGTGATGAAGTTTGCGCTGTGGCATTACGATGGCTACCAAGTTCGGAGAAACCAAATCCGGGAGAATTTGTAAACCCAGCGCGGTGGATTGGGGGGGGGGGGGCTTTGTTGTTTAAAAATAAATATTGATAACCAATTTACATGAAGGAACTTCATTACGCTTATATCGCACTTCTCATGCTAGCGAGATACAGCTCTGTTGCAAAATGTGTAGTGTTCCGACACCATAATAAATCGCCTGGCAAAAATGAAAAAAAGATGTCTTGGAGGATGTCAGTGTCCCTTTAAGACCAGGGAGGTATTTCTGTCAATCGTACAACCGTACAAATTCTTAAAAATTCTGGAGTGTTTCCGGTAATGCTGGAGACTTGGCAGGTATGCATTACGCAATGCAAAGCGCCATGCTTGCATCGCGTGATGCCACATGCAGGCTCAATTTTGAAGTCTAAACAGATGTTCCTCCTCAGCATTTCGCTGAGCTGATTTCGTAGATCGCAGAGATTGGCTTTTCGAGTGTTTTTTGCGGGTAACTATACGCAAAGTCATTCTTATGACAGTAGTGAGCAAAGGGTGATTCTCCTAACAACACATACAGGACACACCATTCAATTACCAACAACAAAGTATACGTCATAAAAAAGGCAACTCAAGCGAAGCGGATGCCCTGCACCTTCGCCCTATCGAAAGCGTTCGCCGGTAAGCATGTTCCATTGAGGTAAATATTTCACAAATAGCAAGTTTAAAAAAATATCTATGTTACTATGATATGAAAAGATACATCTGTTTTGACACAGTTTGCATACTCAACACTATTGGAAATATAGCTGTGGAAAATATTAAACCCACTTGACGCAACATGACTCACCCCGCTATCCTGAAGTCCCCCATTGGCTATTGACGTGAGGTTGAAGCAGGGGATCCTCTTCATCCAGTGGCGGCCCTCCTCGTGATTCGGACGTGGCATGTAGTACAGCTCTGGGGGAGAACAGGGGCGTATATTAATTCATGTTTGCAATACACTAGAATGCCTAACGCGTTGCAGCACAGTGTTGAGTTGTGCAAGCAGGTGCTGCATTTTAAAAGGGTAAAAACAGCGTAAAAAAACACGGACAGGGAAGATGTACACACACGGAGCGCTGACATTCAACTGTTTACTTTGTGAAAAAAGACGCCCACCGTCGTGACCACATACATCCAATCAAATTGCATCACGTACGTCACATCATATCAACTGACCATTGCGTCGAAAACTGCTGATGAACGCAAGTTCACAGTCAAATAGATAAATAGACGGAGAGCCTGACACACCTATCGTCGTACTTCGAAATAAAAAAACGCTTCCGCAGTCTCTCTAGTCATCTCACTCGAGCCGCCAGGATCTAGCAGACAAATCAATCAGCACAAGA
>JAZHYW010070323.1:8426-29969 GCA_037355805.1 Ixodes ricinus
TGAACGACCTGAACAAAACGACTCAACGGTAAACAATATTTGCACCACGTTCCTAACTCAATCTCAGGGACTAAGGTTTACCCACGAGCTACCAGATGAAAGCAAGCTTCAATTCCTGGATCTTCAGCTGTCCTTTGAAGACAACCATACATGTTGGACATACAAACCACGGTCCAAAAAATCACTTCTACCATTTGATTCGGCCCATTCGAAAATAATCAAGAGAGGAATTGTAAAAAGCAGCTTCATAGCAGCCTTGCAAAAATCATGCGAGCACACAGCCAAGCAGAGTTTTGAGGCACAAGTTCAAAAACTACATGAATCGGGGTATTCCAGTTATTTAATGTTCGATGTTGCAGAGAGCCTGACCATTCACAAGGAAAGAAGAAGAAGAGATACGACACGCCGTCCGGCAGTGATACCCTACCAACACAAAGTATCACACAACTTAAAACGAATAGCGTCTAAATATGACATACAGGTCGTAACATCAGCTCCTGATAAACTTAAAAAACTGTGTCCAAAAATCAACTCCCAGAACGAAAGAGAAGAACACTGCTCAGTCCAGCACGCACATCAGTATATCAACTGCAACGTCAACATCGTTTACGAAATTCCGTGCACGTGTGGGAGAGTGTACGTCGGTCAATCTGGGCGCTGCGTAAATGTAAGACTACGAGAGCATGATCTTTCCCTACATGCTTCACCGTCAGGACACTTGGCCATACATGTCAGAGACTGTAAATGCACTCCTCTATTCAATCAAACGAAAGTACTCAAACGCTTTCGGAGCAAGAGAGCCAGAGAAATTTTTGAGGCAAAAACTATAATAGAGAAAGGAGACACGTGCGTCAGCACACCATCAATTTCACTGTCCGAGAAAGAGATAGGATACCTCAACCTTTTTTCTTAATCTGGCTGCTTTTCCTTCTTTCTTTTAATTTTCTATCCGTCTCTTTTTTCAATTTAATTTTGTTAATTTTTTACCAAATAATTTTTAAACATTTTACGTGCGAATAGAATTGGCATTTTAATTTAGTAAATCTCCTATCATTTTCGTCTTTCTTTTATCATTCATTAAACAATCAGTTGTGAGTAAGCGCTTGTCCTGTTCTTTCTGTGTTCTGTCCTTGTCCTTTGCGCTTTTGTATTTAAGATGTTTAACCAACTAGCCCAACAGTTAATTGTAATTCAGTATCTTTCTTCTACAATGGGCCCTTTTCCGTGTGTTTCTTCAATAGACTGTGTTTCCTTTTATGTAAATATCATCGCCATCTCTACATGCAAAGCGAGGTTCTACTCTTTCGCCATCAGACATAATGTGTTACCGCAAGAAGTAAGTGCCCTTTTCGGATATGCAAGACCATCAATGCAACATAACAAGAGGATGTGCAAGATCCTAAGGTCTGAAATGTGGCGACAAGTGCGGTTTTACAGGTATTGCCTCAGCGTTCTTGCTGGGTGTGGAAACCCCGATGACAAAGGTGGCGGATCCAGATACAGGACCTTCTTGAATACGGCCAGACAGATGACTGAATTCCTGTGGGGTTCTTACGTTCCTCATCTGAAGAGCCTACGCACACCTAAGACGCAGCCGAAGGCTGAGTCCATCACCCTGTTGGGCGGAGAACCTCTTCCAGAAAAGATACGCAAGGTGCTTGAAAAAGGCCCCAAATTTTGCACAGAACCGAAACAGCAAGGAGTTTATATGTTATCTAACATCCATGACATCGCTTCAAGAGCCCAAGAAAATGATAGACCGAGATGCGTTTCAGACTGCGTGGACGTATTATTGAGAGCAGGCCCACCATGCGAAAGGAAATTGAACGTGTCTCGTGTTGTTGACTATTTTCGAGAAAACAACTTAAACCTGCTGATCTCAGACAAGGAAGGAGGCTTTGTTGTGGCACCTAGAGAAGTCTACCTTAATAAAGCTCGGTTGGCCATTGACAAGAATTTCACCTGCTTGGAAGGGCTTAAACCCAAAGTGATAAAAGCAAAGGCTCTCCAACTTTGCAATAGATTGGAATTAGCTCAACTCAGAAAACAGATTACTGCAGCAAAAGGTGTCCAGTTGGAAATGTTTTTTACGGCAAAAACTCATAAGGAAAGTTGCCCATTTCGAGTAGTGGTAACAGAAAAAGGGTCATGGCAGGGAGCTATGTCGAGATTTCTTCTAGACCACCTGAAAAACCTTGAATTGAACGATCCTTTTTTGATTCCTAACTCACAGACATTGATAGAACATCTTCAACAAGATGGCACGACAGTGAAGTATGGGTTTTCGCTTGACGTGGAAGACTTATTTTACTCAGTCCCACACAAAGAAATGTTTGCGGCCACCAGTGCATGCATCGAGAACCATGGAACCGTGTCCTTCCAAAATCAGTGCGGTATCTCAGTGGAGTCATTCATGGAGCTTCTGAAGTTCTACCTTACCTCCACTGTAGTGACGTTCAACAACAATGCATATATCCAGAAAAAGGAATATGCATAGGCTCATGCGTAGCACCAGTTCTGTGTGACATCTTCTTAGCCCAATGTGACAAGACCATAGCCCAGAAGCTTCCAGCAAACCTGATATCACGTGTCTTCAGATATGTTGATGATTATCTTGTCCTGCTACATGAACGACCTGAACAAAACGACTCAACGGTAAACAATATTTGCACCACGTTCCTAACTCAATCTCAGGGACTAAGGTTTACCCACGAGCTACCAGATGAAAGCAAGCTTCAATTCCTGGATCTTCAGCTGTCCTTTGAAGACAACCATACATGTTGGACATACAAACCACGGTCCAAAAAATCACTTCTACCATTTGATTCGGCCCATTCTAAAATAATCAAGAGAGGAATTGTAAAAAGCAGCTTCATAGCAGCCTTGCAAAAATCATGCGAGCACACAGCCAAGCAGAGTTTTGAGGCACAAGTTCAAAAACTACATGAATCGGGGTATTCCAGTTCTTTAATGTTCGATGTTGCAGAGAGCCTGACCATTCACAAGGAAAGAAGAAGAAGAGATACGACACGCCGTCCGGCAGTGATACCCTACCAACACAAAGTATCACACAACTTAAAACGAATAGCGTCTAAATATGACATACAGGTCGTAACATCAGCTCCTGATAAACTTAAAAAACTGTGTCCAAAAATCAACTCCCAGAACGAAAGAGAAGAACACTGCTCAGTCCAGCACGCACATCAGTATATCAACTGCAACGTCAACATCGTTTACGAAATTCCGTGCACGTGTGGGAGAGTGTACGTCGGTCAATCTGGGCGCTGCGTAAATGTAAGACTACGAGAGCATGATCTTTCCCTACATGCTTCACCGTCAGGACACTTGGCCATACATGTCAGAGACTGTAAATGCACTCCTCTATTCAATCAAACGAAAGTACTCAAACGCTTTCGGAGCAAGAGAGCCAGAGAAATTTTTGAGGCAAAAACTATAATAGAGAAAGGAGACACGTGCGTCAGCACACCATCAATTTCACTGTCCGAGAAAGAGATAGGATACCTCAACCTTTTTTCTTAATCTGGCTGCTTTTCCTTCTTTCTTCTTAATTTTCTATCCGTCTCTTTTTTCAATTTAATTTTGTTAATTTTTTACCAAATAATTTTTAAACATTTTACGTGCGAATAGAATTGGCATTTTAATTTAGTAAATCTCCTATCATTTTCGTCTTTCTTTTATCATTCATTAAACAATCAGTTGTGAGTAAGCGCTTGTCCTGTTCTTTCTGTGTTCTGTCCTTGTCCTTTGCGCTTTTGTATTTAAGATGTTTAACCAACTAGCCCAACAGTTAATTGTAATTCAGTATCTTTCTTCTACAATGGGCCCTTTTCCGTGTGTTTCTTCAATAGACTGTGTTTCCTTTTATGTAAATATCATCGCCATCTCTACATGCAAAGCGAGGTTCTACTCTTTCGCCATCAGACATAATGTGTTACCGCAAGAAGTAAGTGCCCTTTTCGGATATGCAAGACCATCAATGCAACATAACAAGAGGATGTGCAAGATCCTAAGGTCTGAAATGTGGCGACAAGTGCGGTTTTACAGGTATTGCCTCAGCGTTCTTGCTGGGTGTGGAAACCCCGATGACAAAGGTGGCGGATCCAGATACAGGACCTTCTTGAATACGGCCAGACAGATGACTGAATTCCTGTGGGGTTCTTACGTTCCTCATCTGAAGAGCCTACGCACACCTAAGACGCAGCCGAAGGCTGAGTCCATCACCCTGTTGGGCGGAGAACCTCTTCCAGAAAAGATACGCAAGGTGCTTGAAAAAGGCCCCAAATTTTGCACAGAACCGAAACAGCAAGGAGTTTATATGTTATCTAACATCCATGACATCGCTTCAAGAGCCCAAGAAAATGATAGACCGAGATGCGTTTCAGACTGCGTGGACGTATTATTGAGAGCAGGCCCACCATGCGAAAGGAAATTGAACGTGTCTCGTGTTGTTGACTATTTTCGAGAAAACAACTTAAACCTGCTGATCTCAGACAAGGAAGGAGGCTTTGTTGTGGCACCTAGAGAAGTCTACCTTAATAAAGCTCGGTTGGCCATTGACAAGAATTTCACCTGCTTGGAAGGGCTTAAACCCAAAGTGATAAAAGCAAAGGCTCTCCAACTTTGCAATAGATTGGAATTAGCTCAACTCAGAAAACAGATTACTGCAGCAAAAGGTGTCCAGTTGGAAATGTTTTTTACGGCAAAAACTCATAAGGAAAGTTGCCCATTTCGAGTAGTGGTAACAGAAAAAGGGTCATGGCAGGGAGCTATGTCGAGATTTCTTCTAGACCACCTGAAAAACCTTGAATTGAACGATCCTTTTTTGATTCCTAACTCACAGACATTGATAGAACATCTTCAACAAGATGGCACGACAGTGAAGTATGGGTTTTCGCTTGACGTGGAAGACTTATTTTACTCAGTCCCACACAAAGAAATGTTTGCGGCCACCAGTGCATGCATCGAGAACCATGGAACCGTGTCCTTCCAAAATCAGTGCGGTATCTCAGTGGAGTCATTCATGGAGCTTCTGAAGTTCTACCTTACCTCCACTGTAGTGACGTTCAACAACAATGCATATATCCAGAAAAAAGGAATATGCATAGGCTCATGCGTAGCACCAGTTCTGTGTGACATCTTCTTAGCCCAATGTGACAAGACCATAGCCCAGAAGCTTCCAGCAAACCTGATATCACGTGTCTTCAGATATGTTGATGATTATCTTGTCCTGCTACATGAACGACCTGAACAAAACGACTCAACGGTAAACAATATTTGCACCACGTTCCTAACTCAATCTCAGGGACTAAGGTTTACCCACGAGCTACCAGATGAAAGCAAGCTTCAATTCCTGGATCTTCAGCTGTCCTTTGAAGACAACCATACATGTTGGACATACAAACCACGGTCCAAAAAATCACTTCTACCATTTGATTCGGCCCATTCTAAAATAATCAAGAGAGGAATTGTAAAAAGCAGCTTCATAGCAGCCTTGCAAAAATCATGCGAGCACACAGCCAAGCAGAGTTTTGAGGCACAAGTTCAAAAACTACATGAATCGGGGTATTCCAGTTCTTTAATGTTCGATGTTGCAGAGAGCCTGACCATTCACAAGGAAAGAAGAAGAAGAGATACGACACGCCGTCCGGCAGTGATACCCTACCAACACAAAGTATCACACAACTTAAAACGAATAGCGTCTAAATATGACATACAGGTCGTAACATCAGCTCCTGATAAACTTAAAAAACTGTGTCCAAAAATCAACTCCCAGAACGAAAGAGAAGAACACTGCTCAGTCCAGCACGCACATCAGTATATCAACTGCAACGTCAACATCGTTTACGAAATTCCGTGCACGTGTGGGAGAGTGTACGTCGGTCAATCTGGGCGCTGCGTAAATGTAAGACTACGAGAGCATGATCTTTCCCTACATGCTTCACCGTCAGGACACTTGGCCATACATGTCAGAGACCGTAAATGCACTCCTCTATTCAATCAAACGAAAGTACTCAAACGCTTTCGGAGCAAGAGAGCCAGAGAAATTTTTGAGGCAAAAACTATAATAGAGAAAGGAGACACGTGCGTCAGCACACCATCAATTTCACTGTCCGAGAAAGAGATAGGATACCTCAACCTTTTTTCTTAATCTGGCTGCTTTTCCTTCTTTCTTTTAATTTTCTATCCGTCTCTTTTTTCAATTTAATTTTGTTAATTTTTTACCAAATAATTTTTAAACATTTTACGTGCGAATAGAATTGGCATTTTAATTTAGTAAATCTCCTATCATTTTCGTCTTTCTTTTATCATTCATTAAACAATCAGTTGTGAGTAAGCGCTTGTCCTGTTCTTTCTGTGTTCTGTCCTTGTCCTTTGCGCTTTTGTATTTAAAACTATCATCCTTCGACGCAGTCATCCGTCATAGCGGAAAGGGCGAAGTTCTACAAGCGTTCGCGAGAAGAAAGCGAGTTTATTGTTTTATTTGTAGCTGTAGTTCGAGATCTAGACAGAGCTGCGATTTTGGGGGCTTTCTCGACGAAGCGCTCCGCGACCGTTTTGTGTGCGGCCTTCGCCGAGAAGATGTACAATGCGTCCTCTTCACAGAAGACAAAAATCTCATTTTCCAGAAGATGGTAGAGAGGGCTCTTGCGATGGAAGTAGCAAATAAAAACGTAGCGTTAACGTAAACTGCGGTGCATCAGTCCCTGACGTCCACAAGGTTCGAGCCAACCACAAAGCACGGATCGACAAGCAAGTGCCAGAGCAGTCCAGTAGTTTCCGTTGTTGCTCGACCAACCATCGCAGTGATGTGCCCACACGTCGGCGACACATGTTTCAAGTGCAACCGTAAAAGGCATATTCAGCGCGCCTGCCTTTCAGGTAACAAGAAGCCGACAAAATCAAAACAACAAAGGCCGGTGAAAACACTGACGTCCGTTCACGATGCGGTACCTCTGCAAGCGGTCAAGGCTGCGGGCTTGGAACCGATCACCGTAGCCACAAACGTTAACGGTCTGAAGCTTACAAT
Organism: Ixodes ricinus; assembly: GCA_037355805.1. NCBI lineage: Eukaryota > Metazoa > Arthropoda > Arachnida > Ixodida > Ixodidae > Ixodes > Ixodes ricinus. The sequence continues at coordinate 15,475 of JAZHYW010070323.1, forward strand.
GGAACTCGACACAGCCGCAGCTGTGTCCGTTGTCTCCTTGACTGAATTAGGGAGGCTGTTCTCAAAAAAGCAGCTGCAGCCAACAACACTGACACTTCGCACGCATACAGGAGACTATGTGAAGCCGAAAAGTCTGGCTTTGGTCTTTTGCAACACAACGACCAAAATAAGCAAGTTCCACTGCACATCGTGCAGACCAAGTGACCTGCATTGCTTGGTAGAGAATGGCTGCGAGAAATTCGGCTAGACTGGAAGAACTTGGTCTCAGTCAACAGGCTTGACACGTCGGAGAGTCTCAAACAGAAGTTGGACGCCTTCTTAGAGAATGACAACGACCTGTTCAAAGATAAGCTGGGCTCTATGTCTGGGGAACAAGCCCAACATTCTCGTCGCGAAGGTTCACAGGCAAAGTTTCTGAAGGCTAGAAGCATTCCATTCGCACTGCAAGCAGCAGTCGAGACAGAATTGGCAATAATAAAAAAGTTGGGAGGCATCACGCCCGGAGCTACCAGCGATTATGCAACACCCCTTGTGTCTGCAGTAAAGAAGGATGGCAGTATCCGCCTTTTAGGAGATTTCAAGGCTACACTAAATCCTGCCTCGAAATAAACAGGTACCCCACACTACGTATGGATGAGCTGTTGCCGGCCTTAGCTGGTGGACAAGAGTTCTCAAATATCGACCTCAGCAGGGCCCACCAACTGGTGGTTATGGCGGGCAACTCAAAGATGTTGCGAACGCTGAATACGCACAAAGCGCTGTATGCCATGAACCACGTTGATTTTGGCATCTCATCAGCACCAGGCATTTTCTAAAAATTAATGACCAACATGCTGAAGGGCCTGAAGGGTGCCAGCTGCTATCTCGATGACATCCTGATCACAGCAAATTCGAAGCAAGAACACCTCAGCCATCTCAAAGCTGTCTTGTCGAAATTACAAGAGCGTGGTGTGCGAGTGGGGCGTGACAAGTGCTCGTTTTTCAGCATGAACTACGTTATCTAGGCCACGCCATCAATGCCGAGTGTGTTTGCGCATCGCCTGAAAAAATGTCTGCACTATTGAATGCTCCTGCTCCGAAAACCAAAAGCCACTGCAGTCGTTCCTTGGGATGGTGAACTAGTACGGAAAGTTCGTTCTGCAAATTTTTACGCTGGCACACCCCTTGTACAAGCTGCTGAGACAAGCAGAAAAATGGACGTGACACGAAGTTTGCCAGTCCGCCTTTCAGAAAATCAAAGCTGCGATGACTTTCGCAGCGATCATATTCCATTACGACCCAAGGGGCCCCTGCAGCTCGCCTGCGACGCAACCACCCAACAGACGGCAACCGACAATCCCGCTGTGGAACTGCGCTATCCCACAAGACATCGTCGTCCTCCAGATAGATACGACGCATAACGTTCCGACATTGTGTGCAGTGCTGTTTTTCCTTTTGGTTTCTTCAATTACACCGGGGAAATGTTTTCTGTGTGGTAGGTATTCGTGCCATGGCGTCCAACGTGCGCCCGACACTATCGCGTGAAATGCTTGACAGACTGCCTACCCGAGCAATAGCATGGAGCTGTGTTCCAACCGGGCGGATATCTGTAACCCGTTTTTCTAATAAATATACCACATTTTTAAGGCCCGGCTTCTAGATGGCATTCCACGGTACTTTATGAACACACAGTTATAAAACGTAAATCTAGATTACTTTTCAAATGATGGGAGGAGGACTGAAGTGACTGAGGTGTGGTCAACTTTCCACGGGGCCGACAACTTCAGTAATTTAGTAACGTTGGCCAAGGCTGCGAGCAATAAAGGAGAACAAAATCTAGCGCATGAACTGAGTTGCAGTTCAAGTCGAGTCTGAAGCGCTTGAGCGACTTTGGGTTGGCGGCACTTGTTTCGGGCCGTCTTAGCTAAGATAAACGTTACAAGATTAACTCACTTGATGAACTCCTGCCAGTCCTTTTAACGTCCTTCTAAGGGCCATCTAAAGTTTTGTTTCAAGACAGTGAATTTTATAAAGTACAGTGAAGTGCTATTTAGACGGTTTGTATTAAAACATATGTATTCCATAGGACAGAATACAGTTACAAGAGTAGCTTTCCCCCAAACGGTGGCCCTTTGAGCAACGGGAGGCTGGTCATTCGGTGAGATGGGAAGGGTACTCGTCGGGGAAGAATCGTCCTCTGTGGGGATTGCGGTAATTGAGTTAATATATTAACTCTGGTTAAGTCGCTAATTCTGTCAAACCGACTCTGGCCCTTATTAGGGTGCCACAATGTCATTATGTTTGATTTGGTGACAGCCTTTGTAGTACACAATACCAACACGCAAAAAAAATACATTTAATTTTTTTTTAGTCAAAATTAATATTTTGTGTCTTTTGCCGGGAAAATGATTTCCCGTAAATTCCCCCGATTGTCGCCTCCTATTGGCCCATTTATAGCTCAGATCAGCTTTTTTTTTGGTATAAGCCTTCCCAGACTGTCGCCGCGAAGCGGCCACCTACGAGGTCAGGTGGTTTTTATTGTTAGTAATGAGCCGCCGCAGACTGTCCCCGGGAAGCGGCGTGAACGAGTGGGCCTTATTTGTTGGTTAATACGCGTCCCAGTGATACAGGCGCCACGAAACATCCCTACAGCGTGCAATATGCATAGAGCGTATGAATGAAGCGTTGGTATCGACAAAACGTGTCCATGAAAACGGTATATGCGAAAAGTTGTTTCTGAGAACGTGCTTACACGAAACGCCGGGAGAAGAAGAAAGTCATTTATCTACCGGAAGTTGTAACATGATATCAAACAGCCAATGAGAGGCGACTATAAGTGAAATTTCGGGAAATAATTATCCCGGCTGCCAGGACAATAGACGTTGTCAAAGCAAAATGCCTGAGTGGCAAAGTCAACATTAAAAGTGCATGCAGGCATACGCTCTTTCACGCGCTTCAAAAAACATGAAATTTAACCGTTTGAAAAAAAAAACGGCCAGACGTCATCACCCTCAACTAAGCGCGCTTAAAGGCACCTTAGTCTGTACCAATAGTGTTGTGTTTGTTCCTTTGCATCCCACAATGCATACTTTATAATCTCAGACAAGAATAAAATTAAAACTTTATTTTCGGGCAGCCGGTACTTTGAAGAGAAGTAAACTCACCCATTGAAGATGTGGTACAGAGGGGTGTTTTAAAATTAAGACGGAAGAACTAGCTGGTTTGATAGAAGGTCTGGATCGGGCAGTGAGTCGAATCGGGTCAAAGAAGGAGCTTCAGAGATATTGTGATCTTTCTATAACACATCAGCACAAATGGAACAAAAAGAGCAGGTTCAAGAACAGGAAGTACAGAAATTATCCGATAAGAACAATCCTTACCATAGACAGTTTGCAGGCAGAGTTACAGATGTGCGCGTCACACCGAAGCCGAAGTTCAGAATGAGCAGACGTGGCGGTACCTTTGTTTTCTTTTTCCCTGTTCAAGTGTCTGTGCACGCGCACTGTTAGACTGCACAGGGACTGGACTGAAAACAATCCTGAGCGGCGCTTCCTAAATAAGTGGCACTTTACAAGTGGGCTCCTAGTAATAGCAAGCGTAGTGAATTACAGGCAAAATAATACGCATTGCTGCCGTCTGGTGCAGCCAGACTTGTGCGCATTGCTAGAAAAATATAATGGATTACTATTACAATCTACCGTGTCTCAAATGTAATGAATTACCGTTACAAATTATTTTCGCTGTAAAGTAACGGATTACATTTCTCGTTACTTTACAAATTGCTTTCACGTTACTCTTTCCCTACACTTATCGAGAAAACAAAAGAAAATTTTCAGAAAACGTATTATGGTAGTATTTAAACAAAAATAAAAAAATGTATTAGAGAGAAAAAGTTTAGATGCATTCCCAGGTAGCACACTTGCTTGGTTTAGCTGGGTCCAGGATTGACACTGAGTTGTGATAGCTTGGCCACGACTGCCCAGCCATTTACGTCTGTATGCCAGCCTGGCGTTTCACAGTCTTTCCTTGCTCCAGAATGCCACGGAACTGCCAGGGAGCGTCTTTCCTGGTTCACCGATCAATTTCCTTGGTCATTGATGGCCAGGGTAAACAGGCCTCTGCCAGTATTTGATGCACCCTGGCTGTCTATTGATTTTCCTCGTTCAGAGATGGCCAAGGTAGCAATGCCTGTGCCAAGCTTTGAGGTTCCATGGTGGTTCGTAAGAATTCCCTGGTCCACTCAATACAAGCAACAGCCAGTGTTCGGGCATGTTGCCAGATCGAAGATAGGGTGAGCCAAGGAATGGCAGGGAATTGCCGCTATGCAATGTTCCGTGGCTCAAGCTCATATTTTAGTGGACCCAGAATGTCCGCTGAAGCCACTGTTACTTTATAGTTCGTTTAACTATTTTTATTCTTTTTTTAAACTCGTATGAGCGTTCTCTAAACATATTTTTGGTGCTTTGTAGCACGAGCCCTCGCACTAGAAAGCGACGTTTCAGTGCAAGAAGTTTGTTTTAGTTAAAGACATAAAGAAGAACACGTTTTCCCCATTAAAAAAAAAAAACTATTTGAAAACAGTTTGGATAAGAAGAGGCCAAACCCGAATTGAGCTGGTTGTAGTGGAATTGTACCGGACAAATTGGAAATCAAACTGTCGAAATTGATCGAAATGGAACTTTATAACTTTCCCGTTTTTTACCGCGGCCTTTATCCACCATGGCTTGCACGGAGAAGCCGCTTCCAGCGCAAGTGCCCGAGACGGGGAGCCTCCAACGTGATGTTTGGAAAAGCGCGGGAAAACTCCGCACCCACAGATGAATCAGGCCCCTGTAATGCGCCAGTGCCCCGGGACCGGAGTTGATGCAGCGAGCAGCGCGGATGCCTTGAAAGAGGATAGCTGCTCACGTGCCAAGACAGGGAGCGCGCGGGCCAATCAGCGCGGCCTTCGCGTCCGCTCGAAGCGCCAGTTTTGAGTCGGTGGTAACTACAATTCAACCCCCCCTCCCCCCCCAAAAAAAAAAAAAAAGAAACGGATCTGGTTTGAGTGCCGCGAGCTTGGGTCTTTGCTCGCGCTGCTGTTCTGCTTTGGGAGGTGACAACTTGTTGCTGCGTTTGTATAAGATAGTTTGCCGGTGCCTTGAGTGCTGCCTCTGCCGATGGTTCCTGTGGCTGATGACTTCCTCCGCCTGAATTCCACTCGCTAGTGGGCGAAATGGCTGCATCGCGGAACGGCGCTTTCGGAATTCGCTCCGTTCTTATTGCAGCGCGGGCAATGAATGTCTTTTCTTCGCGCCAGCAAGCCAGGTAAGCACGCTCGACCATTTGGATTCATTTTAATATTCAGGTGCATGTGAAACTGAACCTTTTTGCAACCCAATTTGGAACAGCTACGCTAGTAATACAGCTGCCAGCATTGCTACGTACATATCGCGACACTGTTAGCATGAACACGACAACGGCGCCTTTTCGCATTTTACTTCTAAATAGTATTAGCGAGCACGAAATTTTGCCGCTTACATTATAGAACTAAATCAGCTCTTTCCGTAGCAAATAACTTGGATGATATTCCTTGGTTTCAAAGAGCAAAACTGGAAAACCGGGCGATGGCTTGTCGTTCAACGACAGTGAAGCGGATCGTCGTCGCTTGTCTCGTCACTCGTCAAATCGCTTACAAGCGGTTTATACTTAATTGCCGCGACACTGGCACCACATGTGCGATTGACACACGCTTCCACATTCCCTCTCCTACTGCTTATGATAGTGCGTATTTTTTATTTGTGGCATTAGTTACATACCGTTTTAGAACAGACGGGTGCAAATAAATCTGCCATGGTTTTAATTACTGATGTTTATTCTTATTTCAGATGCCTTGGGGTACTATGTTAGCCACCACCGGAACCCCGACACTCCAGAAGATGTGGAGAATGTCGCCAACCGCCTGGGACACCTGATTAACATCATGCCATTTTTTGTCATTCTAAATATGTTTTTATGTTGATTTTTGCGGCCTGCAGTATGTGTTTTATGGAAACAAATTGATTTTTTATTAATTTACAACCTGTGTTGTCAATATTGCCGCGGGCGCAGCTGACCCAAAATGTCACGAATGAGAAGTGATGAGGCGGCGAATGACTGAGTAAACTGAACGTTTAATGGGGCGAACTTGTGCCCAAAAATAAAAGGGAAAAGAAAGATAACAACAAAGCGTCGCAGGCGTCGAAGGCGGCGAAGCAGCAGGATCGAACGCGGAGGCGAAAACTGGAAGATAAGCGCGATAACCGTTATGCCACGGGCGCGCTGCCTACTTGGTCAGCTGCGCCCGCGGCAATATGACCAGTTAAACTGGTTTAACTGCATAGTAAATTTCTATTGTCTAGCCAAGCTTGGCTGACCACCCGGCCACTAACCTGGCCCATGCTGTATATACAATAAAGAGCCAAACTTGGGGTACCATTGAGCTTCCCGCCTGGCCCAGGCCATAATTCCAGCGGTGAGCCAGTCCATGGCTACACAGATACCTGCCGGTGGTCGCCGGACTGGCATACCAGGATGGGGCTGGATAGCGCCATGGGGCAAAACAATCTAGGCCCAGTGAAACTTCACCGGCTACACAGTCTGGCTCAAGCTTGAGCCGGTCGTAATGTGCTGCTTGGGTTCCGTTCACCTCTAAGCTGACGAGGCACCGAAAGCTGCAACCAGACCCACCATCCCGCTAGCTTACTTCCGCCGGAAATGATCCCTGGAATCCTGCAGGCAAAGCCAAGGTTACTGAAGCTAGCTTGCTCCAGTAACGTTGACAAAGCTAGCGTTGCGCATGCTCAGTAGCGGCGTTTGCCTCCACTACGAGATTCGGACCTACAGAAGCGATCTACGAAAACTACCATTTCACACTTGTGTCTCGCCAATTATTCACAACAAAAAACAGGGTTATAACGTTATAACGTATAGCCAGTGCAGAACGCAGGTGTCCCAGCGTACCTTGATGTGTTTCCATAGATTAAAGTTTATTCTTCTTGCTGACGACAATATGCGTTTTTCGGCAAGCAAAATATTCACTGATACTCTAGGTTTCCGTTTCCGATAATGGTCTGAATATTGAACATCTCCTAAAAAATAGGCATAGAGACGTGACCGTAAATGATTCCATAACCGAATTCTTCGACTAGTCAGAGAAAACGTGGTGGTTACAGGTTATCGATCGTTCATCGGTTCTCACTTTCATGGCATAATTCGTGAAGGCCAGAAAATGGGAGGGCATAGAGAACAAGATAAGCGGTGGCCATCGGTCTCAAAAAGCAATAGAGGATCACACCACTTTTACGAGTTCTCTTTCTCTCTCTCTCCTCTCTCTTTCTGTCAGCGATCATTAGATGGCCTAACCCGCCCACTCCACTTTTATGTTAACTGTTGACTTTAAAGTAAGGAGTGGACTCGACAACCATGCTTAAGAGCGTGCTAGAATAAAGTAGCGTACATCAACAGACAAAGAGAATTCGACCACCTTACGCGAGGCTACATCGTCTTATACCATAGCCTCCTCTATACTCAGTAATCCTTGCAGTTTGATGACGAAGCACTAAAGTGCCCGGCCGCAGATTTGGAGGCGAGGATCTGGTAGCACAGAGTACTTATCGGGTAGTCTGGTATTCAACGCAAAGCTTTTGCAGCGGCCAGGACCCGAAACTTGGTTTTGAAACCCGACAAGAAAAGAAGCGGTAGCCTGAAGAACGCGAGTAGCACCAGCTGCCGTTCCGTCGCTTGGGACAAGTGTGTTTTGGCGTCTCATCGCAGCAGTGCCCCCGTTACATGCCTGTCGTCTGCCGTTCTCCCTTTTCACTTTCGGCTGCCGCGTCACGTGACGATCTGCCAGGCTTTGTCAGTATGGAGGAGGCTATGGCGTTACGGGAGTCGTGAACCCGCGCCGCGAATCGTGAGGGCACGGACCGTGTTTGATGTCTGTGCAGGTGGCGGGATTCGTCGAAGAAGTTGGAAACGGTGAAACGGCGTAAAGAACAAAAACAAAAACAAAAACACGAAAAGCTTTCTCCTACCCGGGAGAAGAAGAAAAACAAGATGAAAGGCGACGGAGAGCCTACTCGGTGTTGTCTCCCGAGTGAAAGTTACACCAAGCCGAGAGCTGGTGTGAATCGATGTGACACCAGACGCTTTCACAGATGTGATTAGAGAAATGTTTACACCAGCAATTTGTTGTTCTGGTGTGACACCAGAAATATGGTATGCTGGTGTGACACCAGCAATCAGGTGCTCTGGGTTGACACCAGCATTCTGGTGATCTGGTGTGACATCAGGTTTTGTTGTGGTGTGATACCAGAGCACCTGTCGACTGGGTGTTGCTTTACTCACAAAAAAGGGTACAATGATGAGTTTGACAACAACGCTGCTGTCATAATTACTTTATTCAAAAAAGCAAGAAAGCAAAACAGTAAAGCTTCAGAAGATTTACTGTTGTAGGAGCCGTGATCAAACAGAGCTTGTCCGCAGCCAATGCCCTGCGGTGAAGAACCGGACGTCCTGTCGTTCCGCAATTCTCAGCCTTTCAGCTTGCGGTTGGCTCGTGTCTTAGTTACGCTGATCCGTTCGGTGTACCCCTTCGCGCCAGTTATATCCTCTTCTAACGCATCATATTCGGCAGATCGCTCAATTTTCTTGTCCAGCTCTATCAGAGAAGGCTCTCTAAATAGAAGAATATCAAATCTTTCTTCAAGCTCACCGATGTCGGTTGGATCCGTGGCCAGCGGGACGGCAATCTCGTTGATGATCTTTGTTGTGGCGGCTCGCAGGGTAGTCCTCTTTCGCTTTAGGCGGTCGGCGCCCTTCTGGCTCGTAGTGGGCATGATCTGTACGTTAATTCCAGGGTTTCGGCACAAAACAACTGTAAGAAATACTAGCTATCTGTGTTGTTCTACTACCAGACTATGTCTAACTATCTTTAGCTCGTCGGAAGCAAGCGTCGCTACTGTACGGTTACCATTGCAACCTCCCAGGCCCATAATGGAGATCACTATCGGCGCTTCTGACGTCGTGCATCTTAATAATGTTGCGTGGTGTCGCTACCATGGCAGCTACGCTTTCACATAGAGTGGCTATGGGTGCACCTACCCCTATACCTACCCAACGCCTCCTGTACTAAGATGCCTGTCATGAGATCGGCGAGCGTCCTGCCGTGCCCTCTCCCTTTTTCCTCCTCCCCTTCACCGAAACGACCGCGAGGGGCGCTGCCAACTGACCCTATCACTCGTGGCCGCGAGAGCGCGGGAGATGTGACGTCTGCTATTGTGATACCACTAGGGGTGTGCGAGTAGTGCTTCAAATCGAATAGTGCAGTGTCGTCCCTTGCCGTTAACAGCGCAAAGAGAGTGCGAAGGCTATGAATGACGTGGTGCTGTACAGGCGGAACAGCGCACCCGCAAAACAGCTACTCCAGTCCACGCACACAAAAGAAAGGCAAACTTACGCAGCGCTGGCTCATTCTTTGGTAAACAAGAGAGAAAATAAATCTTTATTAAAATAAAAACGTTCAAACTGAAATTTTAGCAGCTGCAGGACCAGCGCCGACTACTCGCAGACCATTGATTGGAATTATAAGCAGCATATAAACTTGACCAAAAAATATATGTATATATATATACACTAAAATAATCATTTACATATGTACACATCGCGACACTGTTAGCGCGAACACGACATCGGCGCATTTTCGCATTTTACTTCTAAATTGTATTAGCGAGCACAAAATTTGTTCGCTTAGATTATAGAACTAGATGAGCTCTTTCCGTAGCAATTATAACTTGGATGACATCCCTTGGTTTCAAAGAGAAAAACTGGAAAAACCGGCGATCGCTTGTTCGCGCTAACAGTGTCGCGCTCTTTACAGTGTCCAAAACCCGACGTCACAATTCGTCCGCCAATTCCTGGTGTGGGGCAGCGTCTCTGGGCTGAGCACCCGTCCTCAGAATGAGGAGGTATTCACGCTACCTGGTCCTCGGACCGACAGCTTTGAAAACGGTGTCCTGTCCCTTCCAAAAATAGGCCGCAGCACAGCGACGGCATGCCAGGAGCCTGCTATACTTGAAATGTGTTCTCGTCAATACTCCTCACTTAATTTTGTGTCCTCCAGATCAGAATCAGAATCAGAATCAGTTTATTTTTGTCACAGCGCTTTTTACACGTGACAAGGGGGGCCAGGAAAAAAAGCTGCAAGTTTGCAGCTTGACGGGTTCCTACCCCCAAAACACAGGGCAGAGCGGCACTGTCATCAAAAACCACACACAAAAAAAACACTGAAAATAACTTACGTAACATGACATTTATCAATAAAATAAGTATCATCTCAATACACATTGAATTAGAAAGATATTACAAACATAAGACAAACATTGTAGTCATTACAGGAAAGTTTAAATTTTACGGACATTTAACGAAAGAAAAACACAACAATGATAACTTTTATAAGATGTCGTATAAAATAAGTGTCATTTAAAGTAGGTTGCGCTTCAAAACAGACTGAAGTAAAATATATAATAAACACAAGACAAGCATTTTACACTCATTATAAGAAAGCCTGAGTTGTATGAGCATTTAATGAAGGTGAATCAACTTCTTGGGAATATGAGGTGTTTAAGAGTAAAGGTAATTTGTAACTCAACCTCTGGAAGCCAAAATTAGTTCTAGATGATGGGATTCGCCATGGATGCCAATGACGTGAGGGATATAATGATACATTATTTTCAAGTTTAGCAAGGTCAAAAATTACTGTAATGTGTTCTCTTATGGCACGATGATATGTGACTGTTAATCTATTAGAGTACATGTTGGATACGTCAAGTATTTTATGCTTGACGTACAAGATACCCGATCACAGTTTGTTGAGTCCTTGGTGTGTTCCGTGGACCAAGGAGTGTTGAGAGGGACAATGGACGGTTATCGATAGTGGACATTTGTTCTCGAAGATGGTCTCGTTCATCTGTATACCTTCCGCAGTTGATTAGAATGTGTTCTGCGTCTTCTATTTCGTTACATGTGGTGCACAAAGGGGAGATAACTTGTCGTATTCAATGTAGAAAATGTTGTCCAAAAGGAACACCCAATCGAAGTCTGTGTATTAATGTTTCAGAAGGTCTTGAAATGTGTCTTGGCATCCAAAATTTTAAGTTAGGGTCAATTCGTTCGAGATGGGAGTTCTGAGGAGCGCCTCTAAAACAAGTTGCCTGAGATCTTTGCCTTGACGTCCTTCTTAGCAGGTTTAATGTGTCCCCTTTCGTGAAAGTAATTGCAGTCCTGGTATTCATACTGTGAGCATTCTTGGCTGCCAGATCGGCCGCTTCGTTTCCTTGAATGCCGCAGTGTCCAGGGATCTATTGAAAATTAATTTTATGTCCAGTTTCAATAGCTCTCGAAAGGTGGAAACAAATCTTAATGGCAATAGATGAACTTGTTGGTGATATGTATTTTATCATGTTCAGAGCACTCATTGAATCCGTGTAGAGAGTCCAACTGGTAATACTTGTTTTCTGAGTAAAGTAGAGAACCGCTTGTCAGGTTAGTTGAGCTTGTCTTGTGTGAGAGTAAGAAACTTTTTTCTATCTTTAAAGACGGAATTATAAAGGCTGCTGTGGAGGATAAATCGCTCGTTGACCCATCCGTGTAGACCGCAGTAACGTCATCTGGGGCTTCAGAAAGCATTGAAAGTGTCATTTGCTTCAATGTTGTTTGGTGTAAAGTTGATTTTTTCACAATTCCAGGTACTGATGTAGAAATATGTGCAGAGTAGAATGTCCAAAGCGCAGCTGGAGATTCATATGGGACTGCGACGTTTTCGGGAATTATGTCTGTATTAGCCATTTTTACCTTATGCACACTAGAAAACGTCCTACGACGGATAGTTGCAACGAGTCGGTGATCATGATGCCGTGTAAGCAGGCGAATGAAATGTCGGAGAGTTTTCCGTTCACGTAGAATCGGTATTGGGAGGGCGTGAGCTTCTGCAACCACCAAGGAACTTGCTGCGGCTCTTGGTACTCCCAAGCAGATTCGTAGGCTGCGGGCTATCAGATGTTTAAGTCGTGTTTCAAGAGTCAGGAGAGCCCACATAATGCTGGAAGTGAATACGAAAGGGACTGTGTAACGAGTGCTCCATGGAGAGTTAAAAGTTCTTTCGAAGAGCCACCCCATCTAGTTCCAGAGCAGCAGCGTAAGATATAGACGCATGGCGCTATCTTTCTTTTTAAATATTTTACATGAGCTGTCCAAGACAGGTTTCTGTCAATATACACCCCAAGGAAACGATGAACCTTCACCAAAGGCAAAGGTTTCCCGCCAAGCGGGAGTTCAAAGTTATTGAGTCTTCGTCGTGTAAATGGAAGGACCGCAGATTTCTCAGTAGAGATCGACATTCCTCGTTCGATGAGAAATTGCTCAATTATTAAAAGTGAAGTCTGGAGACGAGTCTGAATTGTACTGCGATTAGCATCTGACTTCTTTGGTATATTTACACTTTCGTCTTCGTCTTCTTTTGGTATTATGGGCTAGGGCCATAGAGAATATTCAAGTCTTTTTCTTCAACAGGATGCGAAACCGTAAACCAAAAACTGAAACTAAAACTAATGTTAAAATAAATAAAATTAGCACTCCGTTGCGAGCGGCCTGCCGCGCCAGTTGCACCGAGATGGCCGAGCGCCCAGCAAGAGTTGCTGATGACGATGTTGTTGCTTGCGCCTAGCCAAAAGATAGGGTCGGAGGCGAGCGCCACTTCGTGGCGTTTGGCTACAATACGATGGCAGACCGGCCGCAATGGGCGAGCGAGCCACCTGACAGGCATCTTAGTACAGGAGGCATTGACCTACCATACCCATGCGTGCAAGAACGTGCATCGTGCGCGAGAACATGGTTTTGCCAAGCTCGCAATTGCTTCGCCTTGCCCGCACGTGCACAAACATGGCGGCTGCCAGTTACCCCAATTCGATTCCTCTGTATTTTCGGGGTACGTTCTCTTGCATTTTTTTAAAAGAAAAGAGAGCTCGCGTGCACAGCTTTGATAAGCGCTTAAAGGAATGCTCCTGTATATTTGATTGCATCCATAGCATACTTCAGCGCTGTGGCGCAACCTCGGCTGCGAGTGGCGCTTAGAGCCTACTTTGTGTAAGTCTGTGCCTCCTTCTGTGACTTCTTTCGCATTTCGCGTTTCGCAACGCTGAATCGTTTGCACAGATTCTTCCTTGAACGTAACGGCGTGCTAGAACACGCAAAGAAGGAATTGGGCGAAGTGTACTGAAGGTTTCCAAAGGCTGTGATTGTCTCTGTAGCAGAAGGCGTCCTTAAGAAAATTAGAAAGGACGTTAGCCCGCCCCCAGAGGCAGGTCAAGCCAGACAAAAATTAGCGGTTTTGCCTTCCATGCACAGAACCGCGCACTGTCTGGGAAAAATAGCAAAACGTGTAAACGTAAAAGTTGTTTACTCTGCACCCGAAAAGCTTGCGAAAATGTGTAATATGACAGACCCATTCCGCTAGGTACCGACGGGTTGCCCAATCAAGCACAGGAGTCCGTTTGTCGCGTGCACGGAAGGGGTGGTGTATAGGATTGCGCTTTCATGCTGCAAGATATATGTCGGCCAGACAGGCAGATGTTTAAATGTACGGTTAAGGCAACACTACCAAAAAGTGAACGGACTTCGGGATGGCCATCTGTCGTGTCACTCTCATGACTGTGGGTGCAAACCATTATTTGCTTCTTCTACTGCTCTCGCTAGGCACAAAGATAAGTATGTTAGAGAGATTATGGAGGCTGACGCCATAAATAGTTTCGGCACGTGTTGTGTCAGTGTGGCGTCAATTGACTTGGCGGATAAGGAGTTGGCGTACCTGCGGTCCGTCGCAGGGCCACAGATTGGATGAGATGTGGTACGGTGAAGCAGTGTGTTTCAACGATGAAGATCTTGAATTAAATCAGTTGAAAGTTAGCGCTCTGTGAGTGTCTGTTCTTCCTATGTCCCTGTCTTTAAGCGCAATAATGTTTTCTCACGTCACTTACCAACTCGCCCAACAAACAGCACTTGTCAATCTAATTTCTAATTCATCGGGCCCTTTTATATGTTCCTCGTTAGATCCCTGCTTCACCGTCTCACTCATTGCCAACGCGGTCTGCAATGCTCGTACGCTTTCTTTCTGCATTTGCTGCAAATTCCTTCCTGTAAGAAGTGAAGCATCTGTTTGGAGGGTTCATCCCGTCAGCCGGACAAGGGGTCAGGATTCTGAAGATTCAACGTTGGGAATGGCAACGGCAAGCACGGATTTACAGGGCCTTGCTGTGCGCAGTCCTTCGTGACTCCAGTGGGCTTCAGCAAAACAACGGAAAGGCTGCGGGACTTCTTCGGCATCTTGGACAGTACCACTGAGTTCCTTTGGCATTAGTCGCTACAACGTCTTCGGAGCGGCATGCCCAAAAAACATCCGATCGCGGCGTGCAACATCATATCTGTGAGTGAGGTGCATCTAC
>JAZHYW010070324.1:0-29622 GCA_037355805.1 Ixodes ricinus
GAGGTGACTGAACGGCGCTGTTCTGGCGCGGCCCGGTAATGTACGGAGTTCTCCGACGCGCTCACAGATGGCGTTACAAACTTCGGCCCGCCGCTGCCGCCGCTTCGCAGCGGCCCGGCCGAGACAGACGGCTCTGCGGCTTACTACGGAAATAAGTAAAAACCATTGAGTACTTAATTACGATCGTACATTTGTCCCTCCACCGCTAACAACAACGGCTTGCTGCGCAGCTGGTTCGCCAGCTCTCGGTCACTGCTGGCGCTCACTATGATCGTCTGCACAGTCACGATAATGGGCAGTTCGCGGCGCCCGTGCGCGGCGCCCCGTGCATCTAATGTGGCATCCGCGCTCGAAACAATTCGGGGGCTGCATCACAAGTCTGCTAAAACTTCCTAGTTTAGTTTACAATGCATATGCTACCTCTAGCGGGTTCCTGGGAGGGCGCTTTTGTTTTTTTCCGAACCTCATTTTACGAAGGCTAGGAAGGTACATGTGCCTCCCCAAAGTTAACAAGTATTGTAAATCAATCTTGAGACATTAGTATCTTTTGGGGTTCGAGCTCTTGCTAATGCAAATAAAAAAGAAAGAAATATATTGATAGACTCTCAGTTTTCCATTTTAAGTGGTATCGAGATAATAATACAGATTTTCTCAATTGGAATCGGCTGTTTAATGTGTACCTCAAAGAAAAAGCTGCAAAGCACAGTAGCAACTTAGACAAGCTTGGACAGCTTCCTCGTTTCTTGGCTTTTCTTTGCCTCCTTTTGCCTCTGCTGCTTGCAATGCTGCCGCATCCTCATGCAAATATAGTAGTGCAGCACCTTTGCCATTATGTCCGCCTTGTGCAGGGAGCATGGGAACATGAAAGGATATGTAAGCAGCACATGGTCCAGTGTCTTACTGTACACAGAGTTGTCGCTGGGCTGTTTTGCGAACTCCTTTTCTGTTGCCTTCAGGAGGTAGTAGATGTTCAAGTTTGGATGAACGAGCTTGCCACGTGTTTTGCAGTTTACCAGATCCGCTTCTGGAATGTCACAGAATCCATATTGTTTAACGAGTCCGTCCCTGCAGGGTGCACATACGGTCTTGTTACCAATCTTTCTACAAAGGTAACCGGTGACATAGTAGATTATACAATCTACAGTATCTGCCTTCCTGTAGTCATGCTCCAGGACATCTTCACATTCCCAGCTTCCTTCTTCAATGAGTCCGTCGAGTCTTTCTCTCAGGCTGTCAAGCCTATGCGTTTGCTGCTCGTCTTGTTGAAAAGCCAATCTTATCTCACCAAGGGTGATGCACGGTCGCTGCTCTTCGGCACTTACAGTGCAGTTCCCAAATTTCGGTGGCTTGAGGAGGGTGTAGATGGAAAGCATCCGATAAAGCTGCAGAAATGTAGGGAACGTGGGGTGTTCGTTTTGACCTCCAGCTTGCCGAATCGTTCCAAAGAAACACTCGAGGCGGTCCTGGTTCATTTTTGCTGTTAACACGTAGTCAAAGCCACACTCAGTCAGTAGATAGTTCGACAGTTCAACAACTGACTTTAACGTCACCCTGAGGCCTTCTGCAGTAGACGGGGTCAAAAGAAGTCCTTGTGAATTTTTCCACTGACTCGTTCCTCTTCCCATGTGTCAAGCCACTGCATCGCATCTTTGATGACTTGGAAGTCATTTCCACCTCGTCGCACTCCCTCAACCGGAACCCGACGATTCAAAGCATCAAACAGATTGTTCATAAGTAAAGTGAACTGCACCGTTGGCCCCACATCGTACAAGCGGGGCGCACCCCGTTTAGCGTAGAATTGAAGCCCCTTGGCAACAGACTCGCTAAATATCTGCGTTGCAAGCTTCACTCTCATCTTCAACATGTTTGATGGGTTGATGTGATTGTATGTCAGCTTCGGGCATACCCTTTCATCGCCTGCGTGCTTTGTATCTGCTACATACAAAGCGTCATAGCATGACCACTGTACAAACTTCCCATCGATGTGGAACACCTTCTTGCTGTGGAGACGGTTTCTAATGCATTTAAACAAATGTGGTGCATCGGAGAGCATGTAAACTCGTCTGGAACTGTCAGATGGGTGCTCGAAAGAGTTAGCGACACGTCCCAGAACACCACCAACTCCGAAGTGTTTCCACATGCTGCGATTCGTTGTTGCACCATCACAAACAACTCCATCGATGTGTATTCCAGCTTGTTCGAGTTTTAGGATGCACTGAAGGAGAAGCTGTGAAAGCACAGTTCCTTTTGTTGGTCCTTTTGATGCAAAAACTGCTACAGGCTGGAGATAGCTGTCAGCAAACGGAGCGAAAGCAAATACAAGTCCATGGTCGGCAAGCTCCTTACAGTCTTCATCGTCCTGTCCGTAGTCAACAAAGCCAGAGTATGTCATAGTCTTCGAATTCACAGCCAGTTCTTTCCTGACTTGAATTTCATCAAGTAGCAGCATTCCTCTTCGTTCCATAGGACTCTTGGTTGCCATCTTGGTTGCGAGGGCTGCCAGAAACTGCTCATCAAGGCCACACTTCAGTCCCATCATGCTGATGTATTTCCTGATGGTGGTGACGCAGGGCAGTGGGACGATGTCATTGTTTCTCAAGAACGAATATGTAGAGGAACTGCGAATATGAAGTAGGAGACACAGCAGCAGCCAGTCATCACTGTATCTTCGGTTCCTCTTATTTGTGCATTTTGCTGCTGAAAGACACTCTGTAATGAGAAGTAACTGTGCTGACGGGATCTCGTGCTGCTGCAGACGGTGCTGGAGGTCTTCATTTTGAAGTGACTTCATCTTGTCCTTTGACTGCTTCAGTTCCTTCAACAGCACCTTGTTTCTTGCCAAAAGACGTACCTTTGATCTTGTTAGCGACTTCTTGGCCCTGCGGAGTGTTTCAATCTTTTCCCTTCGGCTAGACTGCGATGGTGTCCTAATACGCTGAAGCACCCTGTGTTCCTTTTTCTAGCCATCTGACGAGACGTATGAATGCGCAAGGTGTTACAGAGAGTGCTGCAAGCCTTGCAGACACTCCCTTCGGTCACTGTCATTGCGCACCTAGAATGCCTCCATTTTCCTTGAGGATCCCCATAAGCACACTCAGGCTCCGCTTTAGGATATTCCTTAATGCTGGGGCCGCCTGAGCAAACCTTGATTGCTTCTACGGCGTTCACTGCTTGCTCCACGTCAGAGAGTGTCGTCACGGTCGCACTTACCGCAACAGAGGCAGGTTCGAGGGACTTCCCCAGCAGAAGAACGTTCACGCTCCTGTCGCTTTTGATGTGCACCGCCCTGGATATGTAATACTACTACTACTACTAATAATAATAATATTGCCTTTATTTTTAGGCTGGCCGGGGAAAAAAGCTGGGAAAACAGCTTGACGGGTCCCCGACCTCCTACATTGGCAGAAACATAACAGCTCAAACAAACAAACAAAAGCAAAAAAATAGCTGTTACAAAAACACCCTTGGCAGGACAGATTGTCACAAAAACCGTTACACTGTGCGGTTATTGAACATAGTAATTTCGAAGCTCATTCATGGAGAGTGAGTCCAGTTGAAAGTCACGACTAATAAAGCTGTTAAGTAAATGTGGTAAAGTATATTTTAACATTTGCAGGCCATAGTTAGTTCTATGAGGTACCATCCTCCAATATTCAGCGTGCCGTGTAGGATAGGTTACAACGTTTCTAGTTAACCTCGCGAGAGTTGTCAGGAATTGTGAGTTTCGTTTTTTATCTCTTTTAAAACCAGCGGTCAACCTGTAACTGTACAAGTTATGTATGCCTATGACAGCGTATTTTTTTAACAAACCAGCAGTATGAAAGTCATGTGGGGCGTTGCAGATAATTCTAACCATTTTCTTTTGAAGCAGGAATATCTTTTCTAAGTTTCCAGCTGTGGTCGTGCCCCAGATAAGGTGGCAATAGCTGAGGTAAGAGTAAAAAAGAGAGTTGTAAATAATAAGTTTGACGGAAGTTGGTAAGATAGAGCGGTTCCGGTTTGCTAATCCGACAACGCAAGATAATTTAGATATTACATATTGTACATGGTTATCCCATGACATGCTCTCAGAAAAAGTAGACTCCAAGTGTCTTAAAGCTGCCAACGATTTCAATGGGCGTTGTGTTTAAGATGAGGCTATTAGTGCATGATACAGCCTTATTTTTCGGACGAAAAAGAATGGCTTTCGTTTTATTTGTGTTTATTTGCAATGAATTTGCCTGTGCCCAAAACTCTAGTTTTGATAACGTTATATTTGCATGGGCTATCAGTAAATTTGGCTCGTCAGCGGAAAAAAATATGCTAGTATCGTCCGCATAAATGACTAGTTTAACCGTTTGATCTATGTTCACTATATCGTTTACGTATATATTAAATAGAAAGGGACCTAGAATGCTTCCTTGAGGGACACCTGATGTGATAGTTCTAGTTGCAGATGAATAGCCGTTTAGGTATACGTACTGTTGTCGATGTTTAAGGTAAGAGTTCAGAAGCATTAACGGGCCGCCTCGAAAACCATAATGTTCGAGTTTTTGTAAGAGTATTTTATGATTTAGGCTATCAAAAGCTTTAGTGAAATCGACAAAAACACCAAGTACTAGCTTTTTATTTTCGAATTGCTCTAGAATATATTCTTTTTGTGCTAGGAGGGCCGCTTCAGTTGAAAGATTTTTTCTAAAGCCAAATTGAGCTGAGTTTAATAAACCACACCTGTCAGAAAATTGGCTGAACCGGTGATGTAGCACTTTTTCAAGAACCTTTGAAAAGACTGGAAGGATCGAAATAGGGCGGTAGTTTCCTACGTCATCTTTCGCACCCTTCTTATGCAGCACTAACACTTTGGCCAATTGCATCCCTTTTGGAAAAACACTCGTAGCAATAGCAACATTAAAAATATGCGTTAGCAATGGAGCAATAAGATCTATAACATACTTCACCGGGCGAATCTGAATATTGTCGGCGTCAGTTGAACCACTATTTTTTAATAGCATTGTTATAGAGATTACTTCCATCGGAACAACTGGGTCTAAAAATATAGAGTTAGCATTGCTTTGATCAATGTGTTTGTATGCATTAAGATTGGTTGGAGTGTTGCCAAATTTAATAAAGAATTCATTAAACACATCTGCCAAGAGGCCTCCCGTTAACTTTTCTCCATCTAGAGTCAACTCGTCAACAGAACCTGATGAGCGATTACGATGTAGCAACATGTTTAGGTTTTTCCACATGATATCCGAACGCCCCTCAGATGACTTAAACAATGCATTGTAATAGCGCGTCCTCGCACGACGTAATTCTTTTGTCAAATTGTTGCGGTACGCTTTAAATATCCGGAGCTTTTCCGGCTCTCTTGTTCTTAAAAACCGCTTATATAATAAATCCTTGTGGTTAATTTGATATAAAAGATCTTTTGTTACCCACGGTTTTCGCGCATTTTTTGATACCTTCAAAAGTTTAGACGGGAAGTGAGAATTATATATATGTTTGAACTCATTCATGAACGCGTCATAGGCATCATCAGCATCATTTTTAAGGTACACCGCACTCCAATCGGCATTCGAAATGCACTGACGGAAAGCATCTAGCTTGTCTAAGGTTATAGGTTGAAAATATACTTCGCAATTGTTTTTAGCATTTTTTGGTAAAGTTGTTTCTACACACAAAAATATAGGAAGATGGTCGCTCAAATCACAGCTTATTACACCAGATTTGAGTTGTTTATCAAAATTAGTTATAAACAGATCGATAAGGGTCTCAGATTCTGATCGTACCCGAGTTGGAGCAGATACAGTGTTCACGCAGCAGTTTTCATTCATAATAGTAATCATATCCCTTTTCGTAGCACTGTCAACAAACATGGTGTAATGGTACGTTTACACTTGCGGATCCGCCAGCGAATCCGCCCAGCTTTTGCCGCTGGGGCGAAACGCTGGGCGGAAAACGCGGCGGAGAGCCGTTTAGGTCCGGGACCTATTTCTGCCGCCGAACGAGGCGTTTCGCTGACCGGAAGTGACATTCTTGCGCAGCGCGACGCTGCCTACGTCACGACTTCCGGGAGCAGCAGCGCCCGGGAGAGACGGCCGAGGTGGGAACTCTCGCGCCTTCTCGTCATATTTGACGGGATGTTACGAGAATAGCTGCCGCAGCGGCGCCGCCGCCGCCGCTCGAGGGAAATAGATGTAAACGCAACCCGCTCGTCGCCGCCGCCGCCGGGAGCGGATCCGCTCCCGCGGCAGCGGATTTCTTCTCAGATGTAAACGTACCATAAGGAGGAGTGTGTGGCGGCGGCAACGGCGGGAACTGCGCGCGGACGCCTAGAGATGGCGCCAGCGCTCGGGGAGGGGACCGGCGGAACGGACGGGAGATGTGGGGGGTTGTTGTCGACGGGAAATAAAGGAGTCGGGTTGTTGAGGTTAGGCTTCGCGTGGCGTCCGTGCTTCTCCACGCGCACCCTAACAAGTGGGGGCTCGTCCGGGATTCGAGAACGACGAACAACCATGAACCTGTCAGTGCCGGAGGAGTTCGTCCAGCAGCTCATCAGGCAAACAGACGGCTCCGCTTTGCAGCGGGAGCACGTTGCGGCGCACGTGCGGGATCTTGTCATGGCGGCTCCGGTGCCATCCGGCGACCAGGATCTTGCGGTGACGGTGGCAACAGTACAGCCCTCCGGTGGGCCAGTGCCAAGGATTGCGGCGCAGCTGCCCAAGTACACCGGGTTCAGCGATCTCCAGTCTCCCGAAGAATTCCTCGAGCGACTGGAGAACTTTTGCCTCATCACCGGTGTTGCCGCGGACAAACGACTCAGCCAGGTTGTGCCGGCCGCCCTGGAGGGCAGCGCGAAGCTGTGGTGGCGATTCGTTGGAGATTTCCCTGCGTGGGACGATTTCACCTCCGCGTTCCGCGCCGAGTTTGCTTCCATCGACGCCAAGCGCCGCCTGAAGGATGAGCTGCGCCAGCGGACCCAGCACCCGGAAGAAAACTTAAAAGAGTTTATATACACGATCGCTGCGTACTACGAGCGGATCGGAGAAGAAGTGCCCGACTCTGAGAAGGTGGATCGCGTCCTGCGACAAATGCACCCGCAGCTGCAGGACCTGGCGGAAGGCGCGCAGTTCGCGAGCCTAGCGGAGCTGGCAAAGGCGGCGGACGGCCTCATGGAGCGTGCTTGGCGGCGGCTCCAGTACAAGCCGCCCCCTCCTCAGAGCAACCAAGTGGCCAGGGACCTCGCCTTCAGGCCAGCACACGGCGCCCTCGGCCTCCCCGGACCTCCAGCTCCAGTGATGACGGCGGCGGCAGTTGCCCCTCCGCCCGCTGTCGCGCCGTCGGCGTACCGCTGGCCGCTTCACCCCGCGGCGATCCAGCCGTCGTACCACCGGGACCTGCTGTGCGGTCCAGCAATGTCAGCGACACCCGCTGCCCAGATCGGCTTTCCGACGTCACAGTGGCAGCAGCAGCCCAACGCAAGGCACACTCAGTGCCAGCGCTGCGGAGGTGTGGGCCACGCAGCTCGTAACTGCGCCACCGGCCGGCGGTTCGGGCCGCCCCTCTGCTTCCGGTGCCAGCAGCCAGGCCACTTCCAAGCTCAGTGCCCGGGAAACGGGAACTGGTAGATGCTGCCCCGGCGGGCATCTACGACAGCGCGCTACAGGTGGCGACTACTGCCGGTAGAAAAGAACCCCTCCTGGACGTCCGCATCGGGTCCACAACATTTCAGGCACTGCTTGACACGGGCTCCAGCGTCAGTCTGCTGGGACTGCCAGCAATGACAGCTGCTCAAGCTAGCAGGAGCCAAGCACAAGAGGGAGGTGCGCACACCACGTCTGGCAGCCGGTTGGTCACAGTCCTCTACGTCACTTAGATGCAAGATCCAGTGGGCAGCCGGTTCCCGAAGGCAGCGGTTCCTCTGTGTGCCTGACCTTTGCCGAGACATTGTCCTGGGGAGGGACTTCTTGACTGTTACCGGCATCTCGGTGCATGTGGCACTTGGTGCCCTATTGAAAAAAATGTCTGTGAGGCCCACTAGGATTTCCTGTGAGGCTCTGAGAGGCCTTTTAGGATATCCTGAAATGTCTGATGGGCCCTTTAGACTCCTCTAGTAGGTCTGTGGGGCCCATCAAGATATCTTTCTGAGAGGTGTGCGTTCCTTCAGGATCGTCCTAAAAGGTCTGTGTGGCCTTTCAGGGCCGTTCTAAAGGGTCTGTGAAACCCACCAGACATTATCAGGAGGACCTCGTAGAATTCATCCCAAGACGGTAGTGCGTAAACGTGCTCTGTTCATCGGCAGACCGCTTCGGTGACGCGAGTGCGTAAACCTGTTGTCTCGCTCTTTATATCGGTTCATTCTGTAGACGCAGTTGCAAGCGAATATTGCTTTGATCGAAACTATTTGAGTGCAAACGTTGCGCACATATCGCCGCCCATTGAGAACAGACAGAAGTCTATCGAGCTAGCTTTATCGAACGATCTCGCCCCCCTCGCCCCCCCCCCCCCAGCCGCCCGCCCAACAAAAGTAAGCCAAGCCGGTCCGAAATGTGTGACATATGCGACGGACAGCAGACGGACTTATACGTATTGCTTATTTTTACTTACATTTCCTAGCACCGTCTGCGTGTATACAGCGTTTCAATATTTACGAATTCAAGGCCCACCAGCGCTTGGTTGTTGCTTCAGAAACGGAGCGTTGAAAATGCGATTTATTGAGAAATTGCCGGCATTTTAGCCGGCATAAGATCGCGGCTTCCAAACGTGTCTTCGGGCTGCCGAAGCAAGTCCCGGCCGCAACCCCGCACTCGCCCCCCGCACTGCCAAGATCCCTCCTTCTCTTTGGGAGAGGGGGTTTGACCACGCAGACCACGGCATCCGGAATGTGGAGTGCCCCGAAAGCAAAGTAGTCTGCTTTTACCAGCGCCCGACTGGGAGGGGCGCCTTGAAATTAGAGTCGCTGTGACATCCCCAACATCCCCGCGTCCGGATTGGTCAATTTGCTGCCGGTGGCAACGGTCGTAGGTCGGCGGGAAAGTCTTTGTTCCTGTTGGCTGTTGGCGCTCGGTGAGCTCGTGTGAAGGCGCTGTTTGTGCGAACGAAGTCTGTGCATTCCTGCGGCGACTTTCCTCGGCTGGTTCTTCGGAAGTCTGGGCGGCACGGGGCTGTTTTCGATATCTGGGTGGTACACACGGATGGCCCTACTCACCAGGAATCGTGCGTCCGAGAACGCAGCCACGCTGAAGGTCGGACAAGCGTCGTCTGGCCTGGGATGAAGCCGCCAAGCGTTCCGGCTTCTCATTCCCTCGAATGCCGCAGTGGGCCGGCAGCCACTGGAAGACATTTCTCCATCCTTGGTGCTGCAACATGATCGCCGCGTTCGCCAACTCTCTGGTGAGCGGTGGTGCACGCTCCAGGTTGGCGAGCTGGGTCAGTGCCGCCTTCGAGTCGCTCAGGATTACCAGGCGGTCAGGCGCACTCTGCTTCAGCCAAGGCCAGTGCCCGGCGAAGCGCCGCCAGCTCGGCCGTCGCCGAGCGTGCAAAGGAGAGGCGCTTCGCTGCTCGTGCTCCGAAGTTTGTCGACACCGTGCTGCGGCTGTTACTGTGCGTGCGTCGTGGTCGACGGACTCGTCAGTGTAGCATCGCGCCCATCCCTTGAAGCGCTCTTTGTGTTTTGGGCCCGCGAGGTCGGTTTTGACGGACTCGTCCGTGTAGCATCGCGCCGATCGCGCCCATCCCTTGAAGCGCTCTTTGTGTTTCGGGCCCTCGAGGTCGACGTTGAGTTCCACTCCGAGCGGTGCATCTGTTCGGTTTTATTAGTTGAACTTCCATACGTCTCAGGAATTTACCCAGCGGCATTGTGAGTACCTCGAAATATATTTTTTTGCGACAAACAACTCTGTTGTCCTTATTTGGTCTGATCACTTGTCTGTAGCTGCTTGCGCGCAAGTTTGAGTGAACGCCCTACATACATTTTGATCCGCCGCGGCTTTCCGGAAAGCTGCATTTCTAAGGTATGTTGGCTAAGGGGTTAGGCCGAAAGGCTGAAGTCTGAAGTTTTGAAGTCTGAAGTTTTGAAGTCTGAAGTGCTGAAAGTCTGAAGTCTTAAAGTCTGAAGTCTTAAAGTCTGAAGTCTTGAAGTCTGAAGTCTTGAAGTTTGAAGTCTTGAAGGTCTAGTAGGGTCCCATAACACATCAGGGCTGAAAGGTCTTTTTTCAATAGGGTGGGTGGACGATTGGCACAGAACCCCAGTGCATTGTGTCATTTGTAAGAGCTGAAAAGAGACCAAGCGAGCCACTGGCTGAAGAAGACTCGTACCACCTGCACAGCATCTTCGCAGAGGAGGAGGCTGCCTGCACCAGTGGATCTGACTCTGCTACCACAGGAGACGGTGGACATCTCAACATTGCACCAGAAGTGGATGCACGCATGATTGAGGTGCTGAGAGACTCCAATCCAATCTTCACCTCAACTCCCGGTCGCACCACCCTTGCCCAACATCAAATCGAGACGGGAGAGAGTCTGCCCGTCCGCTGCAAGCTGCGTCCGGTCAACGCCAAAAAGCAGGCGATCATCGACGGCTGCATCCATGACTTGCTGTCGCAGGGTTTCATTCGAAGAAGCACCAGCCAATGGACCAGCGCTCCGGTATTGGTGGCAAAGAAGTCAGGGGGCTTCCGCCTTGCCATTGACTACCGACCACTCAACGCACGCACCAAGGTACCAGCCTACCCCATGCCAAGGACAGACTGGCTGTTGGCACAACTGGGTCACGCAGAGTGGTTTTCAAGTTTCGACCTCTCGCAAGGATTCTTCCAGATCCCTGTTTGCGAAAAGGACGTCCCGAAGACAGCCTTTATCTGCCACCAGGGGACCTTCGAGTTCACAAGGATGCCCTTTGGTGTGGCAGGTGGCCCCG
The DNA here is from genome assembly GCA_037355805.1 of Ixodes ricinus. Taxonomy (NCBI): domain Eukaryota; kingdom Metazoa; phylum Arthropoda; class Arachnida; order Ixodida; family Ixodidae; genus Ixodes; species Ixodes ricinus. The sequence continues at coordinate 10,901 of JAZHYW010070324.1, forward strand.
CAACCTTCCAAACCTTGATGGACCGCGTCCTGGATGGCATAAACCATGACTTTGCCATGGCCTTCCTGGACGACGTCCTTGTATACTCAGAAACTCTGGAGAGCCATGTTGCACACGTTCAGGAGGTGCTGGAGCGCATCAGGTCCGCAGGACTCACCATTAATCCAGACAAGATCCAGGTTTGCTGTCGGTCTCTGAGGTTCCTCGGCCATGTCATCTCACCTGGGCAATGTAGACCTGACAGCGACAAGGTGCTTGCGGTGCTGGACTATCCGCAGCCTGGCACAATCAAGCAACTGCAGGCCTTCCTGGGATTAGCAGGCTACTACCGCAGCTTCATTCCGCAGTTTTCCATCATTGCCCGCCCACTTACAGACCTGTTAAGGAAGGACGAAAGATGGCAGTGGAATCACCAGCAGGAGCAGGCGTTTGCTGCACTTAAGGAATCCCTAGCCCATGACGTGGTCGTGAATCTTCCAGACCTAAATCGACCCTTTGTCGTCGAGACCGATGCCAGTGGGGTTGGCATCGCAGCAGTGCTCCTGCAGGCAGGCCCCAGCCAGCTACAGCCAGTGGCATTCATCAGTAGGGTGCTTACCGAGTCGGAAAGACACTACACAGTCCAAGAGTGGGAGTGCCTCGCGGTGGTTTGGGCAGTGGACAAGTTCCGACCGTACCTGGAGTTCACGGAGTTTGAAATCCACTGCGACCACTCCTCACTGGCTTGGATGTTTAGCAGTGATCAGGCCTCACCAAGAGTCAAGCGATGGGTGCTCCGCCTTCAGGGCTTTAATTGTAAGATAAAGCACAGGAGAGGTCTGGCCAACATCCCAGCAGATGCTCTCAGCAGAGCACCCCTAGCACATCGAGACGCCCCAACTCACAGCCTGCCGGAGACATTGTTTCCCATCTCTGCCCCGGAGCCCGAGCCACAGATCAGATTTGAGGAGGCAGCAGCACTGTGCACCATGGACGACGCCACACTCTTGAGTGACACAGAACGACTTGCCCACGAGCAACAGGGAGACACTCTATTGTCCAAGCTGAAGGGTGTTGTGCAAGGGACGAAGCTTGCGGAAGACGATCCAGACCGGCGCCTGCTGGAGGACTTGGCAGCGACGACCGAGGTGGAAGCCAGCGGGCTGCTTGTCCAGCAGAGAGGGAACAAGAAGCTACCCTGGCTCCCGGACCACCTTCGACAGCTAGTGCTAAAGATGGCGCATGACCACCCTACCAGTGCCCACGCCGGGTTTTTCAAAACACTGAAGCGTGTTTCTGCCCGCTTTGTTTGGCTGGGCATGCGTGCTGACGTGTCGAAGCATGTCCGGTGCTGCCAGGTGTGCCAACGGACAAAGGCTCACCGGCAGAAGCCCGAAGGGCTAATGAGTAGCCAGTGGGCCACGGCACCAATGGAGGAGCTCAGCGTGGACATTGTGGGGCCCCTGCCACCCACGCCTCGGCACCACAAGTACCTACTGGTTGTGATCGACAAGTTCACGAAGTTTATCGAGCTCTTCCCCCTGCGAGCGGCGACCAGCAAAAACATTGTGGACTGCATGGTGCAAGTTTTCTGTCGCCACGGCACACCTGCAGCCATTTCCAGTGACAACGGGAAGCCCTTTGTCAGCACTGTGTGGCGGGGTCTCCTAGAGCACTGGGGCATTAGGGACCGGCACACAGTGCCCTACCGACCTGCAGGACAGATGGTGGAGCGCCATAATGGCACAGTGAAGGAGTGCCTCCGAGCCTACTGCTCCAACCACAGGGACTGGGATCGTCACATTCCTGAGATTGCCTTCGCTATGCGAACCGCTGAGAGTGTAGTCACAGGTTACACACCTGCCTTCCTGTGCTACGGCCGGGAGCTCCGTACCCCATGGGAGCAGCCTGCAGCCAAGGATGACACAGAACCAGCGGAGACAGCATCCCATGCCTTTGCAGCCGAAGTAACAAGGTGTCTTCAAGAGGCCCTTGAGGAGACAAGAGGCCACCAGCAGACAGCGAGGCAAGCCCAGAAGACCTACTATGACCGGCACCGGAGGCCTACAACAGTGCAACAAGGTGACCTTGTCCTGCTAGATTCCCACACCCTAAGCGACGCGGCCAAGGGCATCACTGCCAAGCTTGCCCCTCGGCGCACAGGGCCTTTCCGGGTTGTGCGGTGCCTGGGTGGCAATGACTTTGTGCTTAAGGATGCAACCACAGGGCGACACCGTGGGGTCGCTCACGCGGACCAGCTGACGCACTACCATGAGGCAGTGCCGCATCCAGCCCCCAGTGTTTCACGCTGTAAGGGGGGAGACCTGTAAGGAGGAGTGTGTGGCGGCGGCAACGGCCGGAACTGCGCGCGGACGCCTAGAGATGGCGCCAGCGCTCGGGGAGGGGACCGGCGGAACGGACGGGAGATGTGGGGGGTTGTTGTCGACGGGAAATAAAGGAGTCGGGTTGTTGAGGTTAGGCTTCGCGTGGCGTCCGTGCTTCTCCACGCGCACCCTAACAATGGTTATATTAAAATCACCGCCGCAGATAATATTGTAATTGGACTCGTTTACAAAACTAAGAAAAGTATGAAAAAACTAAACAAAATGCCGTGACGTTGCCGTCGGGTGGTCGATAACAAACAGCAAACACATTCTGGTTATTACGTAAGCATAGTATCTCATAATCTTTGGTGACAACACTGTAGTCGCTAAGTATTTCACAGCACATATTCTTTTTAGTTAGAAGGGCAACTCCCCTCCACGCCTAGAGGTACGGTTTAAAAAGTTGGTGTTGTAGGCTGGTTAGCAAAGTACGCTATCTTCGTCCGAATACCAAGTCTCGGTAAGCATGATTATATCGAACACAAAACCGAACTGGTCCAATAGTAGCTCAATATCGGAACTTTTGTTTCTAGCTGATTGAGCATTAAGATGAAAGCATTTCAATGAGTGGTCATTACCAACGTAGCGTTTTAAATCCTGGGGAGCTATAAAACACCGTTCGGCCATTGCAGTGTACCAAAACGAACTGTGAAGTCAAGACAATCGGAGACTTAAGCAATTTTAAACAGGTCGTCTCGACACCGAACAACATGCGCTCGCTCCCCGTCAGCTTTCCTTACGAGCACGCTACCATTCCTATGCCAGACGTACTTGTACTGACTAGTGTTGCTCCATTCTTTTGCTGCCGACAGCAGCTCCCGGTTGCGCTTCGTCATGTTTTCTTGAATGTACACGTAGGGTTTTATACCCTTCAGCTTTTTCCTCTGTTCTAGCCAAAGCTCCCTGCTGCTCTGTCTCGCGAAACGGACAATAATGCCCGGAACCTTATCTGGTCGTGAGGGGAGCCTGTGCATATCAGTTATGTCACTTTCAGCAAGGGGTGGAACTTCCAGTCTGGCAGCGATTTCGTTAATTTTGCAGAGTAAGTTTTCTTTTTCAGTTTGGGCGATACCGTGGATCTCGAGATTCAACTTTCTGCTGCGCCATTCTAGTTCATGAACACCTGACTGAAGTTCCTGCTTTTCTATTCGTTCTAATCGTTTGTGCAGATCTGTTATTTTTTCCTCCTGTTGGGCCACCTGCTTCATAATCCCGTCGTACTGGGACGATATCAGTTGCTGGGATTTTTCGATACTTTCAACAGTCTCTTTTAACGTCATGAGGGTGTCTAGTTTTGCATTGATTCCAGCAAGAATGACTGCTATGCTGTGTTCCTGCGTTTGCATGCTCTTTTGGCTGCCTGACGCACCGCCTTTCGTGCAGCCGTGGCATTTCCATGATTTTATGAGGCTTTCACGCTTTGCTTTAAAGTTTCTGGCAGACACACCAGAGCAGTTACCCAGGTGGTACTGGGACTGACACTCAGTACAGGACATAAAACGACCGTCATCTGGAAGTAAATCGTCACATCGTGCGCAGACCACATCATCATTGCTAGACATTGACACAGTATGGCAGAGCAGCGGCAGCAGTACAGTTTGAAATTGTAGTCTATGCGGTAAAAAAGACCAACCTGCGAATAATACAGGTGATAAGTTGAAGCGTGCTTGCTCGAGCTGCCGCTGCTGCCAAGTGTGGTCCCGGTCGCTTGGGCTGCCTTATGTAGGACGATTTCCGTCGTTGATGTCGCAGTTGTCGCTGGGGGCGTTTCCGAATGGGACCAAGGACCAAAGCACGTGGTACTGACGTCGGCTTGATTGAAACTTGATAACCACGCCGAAAGATCACTGCGAATAATACAGGTGATAAGTTGAAGCGTGCTTGCTCGAGCTGCCGCTGCTGCCAAGTGTGGTCCCGGTCGCTTGGGCTGCCTTATGTAGGACGATTTCCGTCGTTGATGTCGCAGTTGTCGCTGGGGGCGTTTCCGATGGGACCAAGGGACCAAAGCACGTGGTACTGACGTCGGCTTGATTGAAACTTGATAACCACGCCGAAAGATCACTGCGAATAATACAGGTGATAAGTTGAGAGCGTGCTTGCTCTGAGCTGCCGCTGCTGCCAAGTGTGGTCCCGGTCGCTTGGGCTGCCTTATGTAGGACGATTTCCGTCGTTGATGTCGCAGTTGTCGCTGGGGGCGTTTCCGATGGGACCAAGGACCAAAGCACGTGGTACTGACGTCGGCTTGATTGAAACTTGATAACCACGCCGAAAGATCACTGCGAATAATACAGGTGATAAGTTAGAGCGTGCTTGCTCGAGCTGCCGCTGCTGCCAAGTGTGGTCCCGGTCGCTTGGGCTGCCTTATGTAGGACGATTTCCGTCGTTGATGTCGCAGTTGTCGCTGGGGGCGTTTCCGAATGGGACCAAGGGACCAAAGCACGTGGTACTGACGTCGGCTTGATTGAAACTTGATAACCACGCCGAAAGATCACTGCGAATAATACAGGTGATAAGTTGAAGCGTGCTTGCTCGAGCTGCCGCTGCTGCCAAGTGTGGTCCCGGTCGCTTGGGCTGCCTTATGTAGGACGATTTCCGTCGTTGATGTCGCAGTTGTCGCTGGGGGCGTTTCCGAATGGGACCAAGGGACCAAAGCACGTGGTACTGACGTCGGCTTGATTGAAACTTGATAACCACGCCGAAAGATCACTGCGAATAATACAGGTGATAAGTTGAAGCGTGCTTGCTCGAGCTGCCGCTGCTGCCAAGTGTGGTCCCGGTCGCTTGGGCTGCCTTATGTAGGACGATTTCCGTCGTTGATGTCGCAGTTGTCGCTGGGGGCGTTTCCGAATGGGACCAAGAGACCAAAGCACGTGGTACTGACGTCGGCTTGATTGAAACTTGATAACCACGCCGAAAGATCACTGCGAATAATACAGGTGATAAGTTGAAGCGTGCTTGCTCGAGCTGCCGCTGCTGCCAAGTGTGGTCCCGGTCGCTTGGGCTGCCTTATGTAGGACGATTTCCGTCGTTGATGTCGCAGTTGTCGCTGGGGGCGTTTCCGAATGGGACCAAGGGACCAAAGCACGTGGTACTGACGTCGGCTTGATTGAAACTTGATAACCACGCCGAAAGATCACTGCGAATAATACAGGTGATAAGCTGGAGCGTGCTTGCTCGAGCTGCCGCTGCTGCCAAGTGTGGTCCCGGTCGCTTGGGCTGCCTTATGTAGGACGATTTCCGTCGTTGATGTCGCAGTTGTCGCTGGGGCGTTTCCGAATGGGACCAAGGTACCAAAGCACGTGGTACTGACGTCGGCTTGATTGAAACTTGATAACCACGCCGAAAGATCACTGCGAATAATACAGGTGATAAGTTGAAGCGTGCTTGCTCGAGCTGCCGCTGCTGCCAAGTGTGGTCCCGGTCGCTTGGGCTGCCTTATGTAGGACGATTTCCGTCGTTGATGTCGCAGTTGTCGCTGGGGGCGTTTCCGAATGGGACCAAGGGACCAAAGCACGTGGTACTGACGTCGGCTTGATTGAAACTTGATAACCACGCCGAAAGATCACTGCGAATAATACAGGTGATAAGTTGAAGCGTGCTTGCCTGAGCTGCCGCTGCTGCCAAGTGTGGTCCCGGTCGCTTGGGCTGCCTTATGTAGGACGATTTCCGTCGTTGATGTCGCAGTTGTCGCTGGGGGCGTTTCCGAATGGGACCAAGGACCAAAGCACGTGGTACTGACGTCGGCTTGATTGAAACTTGATAACCACGCCGAAAGATCACTGCGAATAATACAGGTGATAAGTTGGAGCGTGCTTGCTCTGAGCTGCCGCTGCTGCCAAGTGTGGTCCCGGTCGCTTGGGCTGCCTTATGTAGGACGATTTCCGTCGTTGATGTCGCAGTTGTCGCTGGGGGCGTTTCCGATGGGACCAAGGGACCAAAGCACGTGGTACTGACGTCGGCTTGATTGAAACTTGATAACAACGCCGAAAGATCACTGCGAATAATACAGGTGATAAGTTAGAGCGTGCTTGCTCGAGCTGCCGCTGCTGCCAAGTGTGGTCCCGGTCGCTTGGGCTGCCTTATGTAGGACGATTTCCGTCGTTGATGTCGCAGTTGTCGCTGGGGGCGTTTCCGATGGGACCAAGGTACCAAAGCACGTGGTACTGACGTCGGCTTGATTGAAACTTGATAACAACGCCGAAAGATCACTGCGAATAATACAGGTGATAAGTTGGAGCGTGCTTGCTCGAGCTGCCGCTGCTGCCAAGTGTGGTCCCGGTCGCTTGGGCTGCCTTATGTAGGACGATTTCCGTCGTTGATGTCGCAGTTGTCGCTGGGGGCGTTTCCGATGGGACCAAGGTACCAAAGCACGTGGTACTGACGTCGGCTTGATTGAAACTTGATAACCACGCCGAAAGATCACTGCGAATAATACAGGTGATAAGTTGGAGCGTGCTTGCTCGAGCTGCCGCTGCTGCCAAGTGTGGTCCCGGTCGCTTGGGCTGCCTTATGTAGGACGATTTCCGTCGTTGATGTCGCAGTTGTCGCTGGGGGCGTTTCCGATGCGACCAAGGGACCAAAGCACGTGGTACTGACGTCGGCTTGATTGAAACTTGATAACAACGCCGAAAGATCACTGCGAATAATACAGGTGATAAGTTAGAGCGTGCTTGCTCGAGCTGCCGCTGCTGCCAAGTGTGGTCCCGGTCGCTTGGGCTGCCTTATGTAGGACGATTTCCGTCGTTGATGTCGCAGTTGTCGCTGGGGGCGTTTCCGATGGGACCAAGGGACCAAAGCACGTGGTACTGACGTCGGCTTGATTGAAACTTGATAACAACGCCGAAAGATCACTGCGAATAATACAGGTGATAAATTGGAGCGTGCTTGCTCGAGCTGCCGCTGCTGCCAAGTGTGGTCCCGGTCGCTTGGGCTGCCTTATGTAGGACGATTTCCGTCGTTGATGTCGCAGTTGTCGCTGGGGGCGTTTCCGATGGGACCAAGGGACCAAAGCACGTGGTACTGACGTCGGCTTGATTGAAACTTGATAACAACGCCGAAAGATCACTGCGAATAATACAGGTGATAAGTTGGAGCGTGCTTGCTCGAGCTGCCGCTGCTGCCAAGTGTGGTCCCGGTCGCTTGGGCTGCCTTATGTAGGACGATTTCCGTCGTTGATGTCGCAGTTGTCGCTGGGGGCGTTTCCGATGGGACCAAGGGACCAAAGCACGTGGTACTGACGTCGGCTTGATTGAAACTTGATAACAACGCCGAAAGATCACTGCGAATAATACAGGTGATAAGTTGGAGCGTGCTTGCTCGAGCTGCCGCTGCTGCCAAGTGTGGTCCCGGTCGCTTGGGCTGCCTTATGTAGGACGATTTCCGTCGTTGATGTCGCAGTTGTCGCTGGGGGCGTTTCCGATGGGACCAAGGGACCAAAGCACGTGGTACTGACGTCGGCTTGATTGAAACTTGATAACCACGCCGAAAGATCACTGCGAATAATACAGGTGATAAGTTGGAGCGTGCTTGCTCGAGCTGCCGCTGCTGCCAAGTGTGGTCCCGGTCGCTTGGGCTGCCTTATGTAGGACGATTTCCGTCGTTGATGTCGCAGTTGTCGCTGGGGGCGTTTCCGATGGGACCAAGGGACCAAAGCACGTGGTACTGACGTCGGCTTGATTGAAACTTGATAACAACGCCGAAAGATCACTGCGAATAATACAGGTGATAAATTGGAGCGTGCTTGCTCGAGCTGCCGCTGCTGCCAAGTGTGGTCCCGGTCGCTTGGGCTGCCTTATGTAGGACGATTTCCGTCGTTGATGTCGCAGTTGTCGCTGGGGGCGTTTCCGATGGGACCAAGGGACCAAAGCACGTGGTACTGACGTCGGCTTGATTGAAACTTGATAACCACGCCGAAAGATCACTGCGAATAATACAGGTGATAAGTTGGAGCGTGCTTGCTCGAGCTGCCGCTGCTGCCAAGTGTGGTCCCGGTCGCTTGGGCTGCCTTATGTAGGACGATTTCCGTCGTTGATGTCGCAGTTGTCGCTGGGGGCGTTTCCGATGGGACCAAGGGACCAAAGCACGTGGTACTGACGTCGGCTTGATTGAAACTTGATAACCACGCCGAAAGATCACTGCGAATAATACAGGTGATAAGTTGGAGCGTGCTTGCTCGAGCTGCCGCTGCTGCCAAGTGTGGTCCCGGTCGCTTGGGCTGCCTTATGTAGGACGATTTCCGTCGTTGATGTCGCAGTTGTCGCTGGGGGCGTTTCCGATGGGACCAAGGGACCAAAGCACGTGGTACTGACGTCGGCTTGATTGAAACTTGATAACCACGCCGAAAGATCACTGCGAATAATACAGGTGATAAGTTGGAGCGTGCTTGCTCGAGCTGCCGCTGCTGCCAAGTGTGGTCCCGGTCGCTTGGGCTGCCTTATGTAGGACGATTTCCGTCGTTGATGTCGCAGTTGTCGCTGGGGGCGTTTCCGATGGGACCAAGGGACCAAAGCACGTGGTACTGACGTCGGCTTGATTGAAACTTGATAACCACGCCGAAAGATCACTGCGAATAATACAGGTGATAAGTTGGAGCGTGCTTGCTCGAGCTGCCGCTGCTGCCAAGTGTGGTCCCGGTCGCTTGGGCTGCCTTATGTAGGACGATTTCCGTCGTTGATGTCGCAGTTGTCGCTGGGGGCGTTTCCGATGGGACCAAGGGACCAAAGCACGTGGTACTGACGTCGGCTTGATTGAAACTTGATAACCACGCCGAAAGATCACTGCGAATAATACAGGTGATAAGTTGGAGCGTGCTTGCTCGAGCTGCCGCTGCTGCCAAGTGTGGTCCCGGTCGCTTGGGCTGCCTTATGTAGGACGATTTCCGTCGTTGATGTCGCAGTTGTCGCTGGGGGCGTTTCCGATGGGACCAAGGGACCAAAGCACGTGGTACTGACGTCGGCTTGATTGAAACTTGATAACCACGCCGAAAGATCACTGCGAATAATACAGGTGATAAGTTGGAGCGTGCTTGCTCGAGCTGCCGCTGCTGCCAAGTGTGGTCCCGGTCGCTTGGGCTGCCTTCATGTAGGACGATTTCCGTCGTTGATGTCGCAGTTGTCGCTGGGGGCGTTTCCGATGGGACCAAGGGACCAAAGCACGTGGTACTGACGTCGGCTTGATTGAAACTTGATAACCACGCCGAAAGATCACTGCGAATAATACAGGTGATAAGTTGGAGCGTGCTTGCTCGAGCTGCCGCTGCTGCCAAGTGTGGTCCCGGTCGCTTGGGCTGCCTTATGTAGGACGATTTCCGTCGTTGATGTCGCAGTTGTCGCTGGGGGCGTTTCCGATGGGACCAAGGGACCAAAGCACGTGGTACTGACGTCGGCTTGATTGAAACTTGATAACCACGCCGAAAGATCACTGCGAATAATACAGGTGATAAGTTGGAGCGTGCTTGCTCGAGCTGCCGCTGCTGCCAAGTGTGGTCCCGGTCGCTTGGGCTGCCTTATGTAGGACGATTTCCGTCGTTGATGTCGCAGTTGTCGCTGGGGGCGTTTCCGATGGGACCAAGGGACCAAAGCACGTGGTACTGACGTCGGCTTGATTGAAACTTGATAACCACGCCGAAAGATCACTGCGAATAATACAGGTGATAAGTTGGAGCGTGCTTGCTCGAGCTGCCGCTGCTGCCAAGTGTGGTCCCGGTCGCTTGGGCTGCCTTATGTAGGACGATTTCCGTCGTTGATGTCGCAGTTGTCGCTGGGGGCGTTTCCGATGGGACCAAGGGACCAAAGCACGTGGTACTGACGTCGGCTTGATTGAAACTTGATAACAACGCCGAAAGATCACTGCGAATAATACAGGTGATAAGTTGGAGCGTGCTTGCTCGAGCTGCCGCTGCTGCCAAGTGTGGTCCCGGTCGCTTGGGCTGCCTTATGTAGGACGATTTCCGTCGTTGATGTCGCAGTTGTCGCTGGGGGCGTTTCCGATGGGACCAAGGGACCAAAGCACGTGGTACTGACGTCGGCTTGATTGAAACTTGATAACAACGCCGAAAGATCACTGCGAATAATACAGGTGATAAGTTGGAGCGTGCTTGCTCGAGCTGCCGCTGCTGCCAAGTGTGGTCCCGGTCGCTTGGGCTGCCTTATGCAGGACGATTTCCGTCGTTGATGTCGCAGTTGTCGCTGGGGGCGTTTCCGATGGGACCAAGGGACCAAAGCACGTGGTACTGACGTCGGCTTGATTGAAACTTGATAACAACGCCGAAAGATCACTGCGAATAATACAGGTGATAAATTGGAGCGTGCTTGCTCGAGCTGCCGCTGCTGCCAAGTGTGGTCCCGGTCGCTTGGGCTGCCTTATGTAGGACGATTTCCGTCGTTGATGTCGCAGTTGTCGCTGGGGGCGTTTCCGATGGGACCAAGGGACCAAAGCACGTGGTACTGACGTCGGCTTGATTGAAACTTGATAACAACGCCGAAAGATCACTGCGAATAATACAGGTGATAAATTGGAGCGTGCTTGCTCGAGCTGCCGCTGCTGCCAAGTGTGGTCCCGGTCGCTTGGGCTGCCTTATGTAGGACGATTTCCGTCGTTGATGTCGCAGTTGTCGCTGGGGGCGTTTCCGATGGGACCAAGGGACCAAAGCACGTGAGTACTGACGTCGGCTTGATTGAAACTTGATAACAACGCCGAAAGATCACTGCGAATAATACAGGTGATAAATTGGAGCGTGCTTGCTCGAGCTGCCGCTGCTGCCAAGTGTGGTCCCGGTCGCTTGGGCTGCCTTATGTAGGACGATTTCCGTCGTTGATGTCGCAGTTGTCGCTGGGGGCGTTTCCGATGGGACCAAGGGACCAAAGCACGTGGTACTGACGTCGGCTTGATTGAAACTTGATAACAACGCCGAAAGATCACTGCGAATAATACAGGTGATAAATTGGAGCGTGCTTGCTCGAGCTGCCGCTGCTGCCAAGTGTGGTCCCGGTCGCTTGGGCTGCCTTATGTAGGACGATTTCCGTCGTTGATGTCGCAGTTGTCGCTGGGGGCGTTTCCGATGGGACCAAGGGACCAAAGCACGTGGTACTGACGTCGGCTTGATTGAAACTTGATAACAACGCCGAAAGATCACTGCGAATAATACAGGTGATAAATTGGAGCGTGCTTGCTCGAGCTGCCGCTGCTGCCAAGTGTGGTCCCGGTCGCTTGGGCTGCCTTATGTAGGACGATTTCCGTCGTTGATGTCGCAGTTGTCGCTGGGGGCGTTTCCGATGGGACCAAGGGACCAAAGCACGTGGTACTGACGTCGGCTTGATTGAAACTTGATAACAACGCCGAAAGATCACTGCGAATAATACAGGTGATAAGTTGGAGCGTGCTTGCTCGAGCTGCCGCTGCTGCCAAGTGTGGTCCCGGTCGCTTGGGCTGCCTTATGTAGGACGATTTCCGTCGTTGATGTCGCAGTTGTCGCTGGGGGCGTTTCCGATGGGACCAAGGGACCAAAGCACGTGGTACTGACGTCGGCTTGATTGAAACTTGATAACAACGCCGAAAGATCACTGCGAATAATACAGGTGATAAGTTGGAGCGTGCTTGCTCGAGCTGCCGCTGCTGCCAAGTGTGGTCCCGGTCGCTTGGGCTGCCTTATGTAGGACGATTTCCGTCGTTGATGTCGCAGTTGTCGCTGGGGGCGTTTCCGATGGGACCAAGGGACCAAAGCACGTGGTACTGACGTCGGCTTGATTGAAACTTGATAACCACGCCGAAAGATCACTGCGAATAATACAGGTGATAAGTTGGAGCGTGCTTGCTCGAGCTGCCGCTGCTGCCAAGTGTGGTCCCGGTCGCTTGGGCTGCCTTATGTAGGACGATTTCCGTCGTTGATGTCGCAGTTGTCGCTGGGGGCGTTTCCGAATGGGACCAAGGGACCAAAGCACGTGGTACTGACGTCGGCTTGATTGAAACTTGATAACCACGCCGAAAGATCACTGCGAATAATACAGGTGATAAGTTGGAGCGTGCTTGCTCGAGCTGCCGCTGCTGCCAAGTGTGGTCCCGGTCGCTTGGGCTGCCTTATGTAGGACGATTTCCGTCGTTGATGTCGCAGTTGTCGCTGGGGGCGTTTCCGAATGGGACCAAGGGACCAAAGCACGTGGTACTGACGTCGGCTTGATTGAAACTTGATAACCACGCCGAAAGATCACTGCGAATAATACAGGTGATAAGTTGAAGCGTGCTTGCTCGAGCTGCCGCTGCTGCCAAGTGTGGTCCCGGTCGCTTGGGCTGCCTTATGTAGGACGATTTCCGTCGTTGATGTCGCAGTTGTCGCTGGGGGCGTTTCCGAATGGGACCAAGGGACCAAAGCACGTGGTACTGACGTCGGCTTGATTGAAACTTGATAACCACGCCGAAAGATCACTGCGAATAATACAGGTGATAAGTTGGAGCGTGCTTGCTCGAAGCTGCCGCTGCTGCCAAGTGTGGTCCCGGTCGCTTGGGCTGCCCTATGTAGGACGATTTCCGTCGTTGATGTCGCAGTTGTCGCTGGGGGCGTTTCCGAATGGGACCAAGGGACCAAAGCACGTGGTACTGACGTCGGCTTGATTGAAACTTGATAACCACGCCGAAAGATCACTGCGAATAATACAGGTGATAAGTTGAAGCGTGCTTGCTCGAGCTGCCGCTGCTGCCAAGTGTGGTCCCGGTCGCTTGGGCTGCCTTATGTAGGACGATTTCCGTCGTTGATGTCGCAGTTGTCGCTGGGGGCGTTTCCGAATGGGACCAAGGGACCAAAGCACGTGGTACTGACGTCGGCTTGATTGAAACTTGATAACCACGCCGAAAGATCACTGCGAATAATACAGGTGATAAGTTGAAGCGTGCTTGCTCGAGCTGCCGCTGCTGCCAAGTGTGGTCCCGGTCGCTTGGGCTGCCTTATGTAGGACGATTTCCGTCGTTGATGTCGCAGTTGTCGCTGGGGGCGTTTCCGAATGGGACCAAGGGACCAAAGCACGTGGTACTGACGTCGGCTTGATTGAAACTTGATAACCACGCCGAAAGATCACTGCGAATAATACAGGTGATAAGTTGAAGCGTGCTTGCTCGAGCTGCCGCTGCTGCCAAGTGTGGTCCCGGTCGCTTGGGCTGCCTTATGTAGGACGATTTCCGTCGTTGATGTCGCAGTTGTCGCTGGGGGCGTTTCCGAATGGGACCAAGGGACCAAAGCACGTGGTACTGACGTCGGCTTGATTGAAACTTGATAACCACGCCGAAAGATCACTGCGAATAATACAGGTGATAAGTTGAAGCGTGCTTGCTCGAGCTGCCGCTGCTGCCAAGTGTGGTCCCGGTCGCTTGGGCTGCCTTATGTAGGACGATTTCCGTCGTTGATGTCGCAGTTGTCGCTGGGGGCGTTTCCGAATGGGACCAAGGGACCAAAGCACGTGGTACTGACGTCGGCTTGATTGAAACTTGATAACCACGCCGAAAGATCACTGCGAATAATACAGGTGATAAGTTGAAGCGTGCTTGCTCGAGCTGCCGCTGCTGCCAAGTGTGGTCCCGGTCGCTTGGGCTGCCTTATGTAGGACGATTTCCGTCGTTGATGTCGCAGTTGTCGCTGGGGGCGTTTCCGAATGGGACCAAGGGACCAAAGCACGTGGTACTGACGTCGGCTTGATTGAAACTTGATAACCACGCCGAAAGATCACTGCGAATAATACAGGTGATAAGTTGAAGCGTGCTTGCTCGAGCTGCCGCTGCTGCCAAGTGTGGTCCCGGTCGCTTGGGCTGCCTTATGTAGGACGATTTCCGTCGTTGATGTCGCAGTTGTCGCTGGGGGCGTTTCCGAATGGGACCAAGGGACCAAAGCACGTGGTACTGACGTCGGCTTGATTGAAACTTGATAACCACGCCGAAAGATCACTGCGAATAATACAGGTGATAAGTTGAAGCGTGCTTGCTCGAGCTGCCGCTGCTGCCAAGTGTGGTCCCGGTCGCTTGGGCTGCCTTATGTAGGACGATTTCCGTCGTTGATGTCGCAGTTGTCGCTGGGGGCGTTTCCGAATGGGACCAAGGGACCAAAGCACGTGGTACTGACGTCGGCTTGATTGAAACTTGATAACCACGCCGAAAGATCACTGCGAATAATACAGGTGATAAGTTGAAGCGTGCTTGCTCGAGCTGCCGCTGCTGCCAAGTGTGGTCCCGGTCGCTTGGGCTGCCTTATGTAGGACGATTTCCGTCGTTGATGTCGCAGTTGTCGCTGGGGGCGTTTCCGAATGGGACCAAGGGACCAAAGCACGTGGTACTGACGTCGGCTTGATTGAAACTTGATAACCACGCCGAAAGATCACTGCGAATAATACAGGTGATAAGTTGAAGCGTGCTTGCTCGAGCTGCCGCTGCTGCCAAGTGTGGTCCCGGTCGCTTGGGCTGCCTTATGTAGGACGATTTCCGTCGTTGATGTCGCAGTTGTCGCTGGGGGCGTTTCCGAATGGGACCAAGGGACCAAAGCACGTGGTACTGACGTCGGCTTGATTGAAACTTGATAACCACGCCGAAAGATCACTGCGAATAATACAGGTGATAAGTTGAAGCGTGCTTGCTCGAGCTGCCGCTGCTGCCAAGTGTGGTCCCGGTCGCTTGGGCTGCCTTATGTAGGACGATTTCCGTCGTTGATGTCGCAGTTGTCGCTGGGGGCGTTTCCGAATGGGACCAAGGGACCAAAGCACGTGGTACTGACGTCGGCTTGATTGAAACTTGATAACCACGCCGAAAGATCACTGCGAATAATACAGGTGATAAGTTGAAGCGTGCTTGCTCGAGCTGCCGCTGCTGCCAAGTGTGGTCCCGGTCGCTTGGGCTGCCTTATGTAGGACGATTTCCGTCGTTGATGTCGCAGTTGTCGCTGGGGGCGTTTCCGAATGGGACCAAGGGACCAAAGCACGTGGTACTGACGTCGGCTTGATTGAAACTTGATAACCACGCCGAAAGATCACTGCGAATAATACAGGTGATAAGTTGAAGCGTGCTTGCTCGAGCTGCCGCTGCTGCCAAGTGTGGTCCCGGTCGCTTGGGCTGCCTTATGTAGGACGATTTCCGTCGTTGATGTCGCAGTTGTCGCTGGGGGCGTTTCCGAATGGGACCAAGGGACCAAAGCACGTGGTACTGACGTCGGCTTGATTGAAACTTGATAACCACGCCGAAAGATCACTGCGAATAATACAGGTGATAAGTTGAAGCGTGCTTGCTCGAGCTGCCGCTGCTGCCAAGTGTGGTCCCGGTCGCTTGGGCTGCCTTATGTAGGACGATTTCCGTCGTTGATGTCGCAGTTGTCGCTGGGGGCGTTTCCGAATGGGACCAAGGGACCAAAGCACGTGGTACTGACGTCGGCTTGATTGAAACTTGATAACCACGCCGAAAGATCACTGCGAATAATACAGGTGATAAGTTGAAGCGTGCTTGCTCGAGCTGCCGCTGCTGCCAAGTGTGGTCCCGGTCGCTTGGGCTGCCTTATGTAGGACGATTTCCGTCGTTGATGTCGCAGTTGTCGCTGGGGGCGTTTCCGAATGGGACCAAGGGACCAAAGCACGTGGTACTGACGTCGGCTTGATTGAAACTTGATAACCACGCCGAAAGATCACTGCGAATAATACAGGTGATAAGTTGAAGCGTGCTTGCTCGAGCTGCCGCTGCTGCCAAGTGTGGTCCCGGTCGCTTGGGCTGCCTTATGTAGGACGATTTCCGTCGTTGATGTCGCAGTTGTCGCTGGGGGCGTTTCCGAATGGGACCAAGGGACCAAAGCACGTGGTACTGACGTCGGCTTGATTGAAACTTGATAACCACGCCGAAAGATCACTGCGAATAATACAGGTGATAAGTTGAAGCGTGCTTGCTCGAGCTGCCGCTGCTGCCAAGTGTGGTCCCGGTCGCTTGGGCTGCCTTATGTAGGACGATTTCCGTCGTTGATGTCGCAGTTGTCGCTGGGGGCGTTTCCGAATGGGACCAAGGGACCAAAGCACGTGGTACTGACGTCGGCTTGATTGAAACTTGATAACCACGCCGAAAGATCACTGCGAATAATACAGGTGATAAGTTGAAGCGTGCTTGCTCGAGCTGCCGCTGCTGCCAAGTGTGGTCCCGGTCGCTTGGGCTGCCTTATGTAGGACGATTTCCGTCGTTGATGTCGCAGTTGTCGCTGGGGCGTTTCCGAATGGGACCAAGGGACCAAAGCACGTGGTACTGACGTCGGCTTGATTGAAACTTGATAACCACGCCGAAAGATCACTGCGAATAATACAGGTGATAAGTTGAAGCGTGCTTGCTCGAGCTGCCGCTGCTGCCAAGTGTGGTCCCGGTCGCTTGGGCTGCCTTATGTAGGACGATTTCCGTCGTTGATGTCGCAGTTGTCGCTGGGGGCGTTTCCGAATGGGACCAAGGGACCAAAGCACGTGGTACTGACGTCGGCTTGATTGAAACTTGATAACCACGCCGAAAGATCACTGCGAATAATACAGGTGATAAGTTGAAGCGTGCTTGCTCGAGCTGCCGCTGCTGCCAAGTGTGGTCCCGGTCGCTTGGGCTGCCTTATGTAGGACGATTTCCGTCGTTGATGTCGCAGTTGTCGCTGGGGGCGTTTCCGAATGGGACCAAGGGACCGAAGCACGTGGTACTGACGTCGGCTTGATTGAAACTTGATAACCACGCCGAAAGATCACTGCGAATAATACAGGTGATAAGTTGAAGCGTGCTTGCTCGAGCTGCCGCTGCTGCCAAGTGTGGTCCCGGTCGCTTGGGCTGCCTTATGTAGGACGATTTCCGTCGTTGATGTCGCAGTTGTCGCTGGGGGCGTTTCCGAATGGGACCAAGGGACCAAAGCACGTGGTACTGACGTCGGCTTGATTGAAACTTGATAACCACGCCGAAAGATCACTGCAGAATAATACAGGTGATAAGTTGAAGCGTGCTTGCTCGAGCTGCCGCTGCTGCCAAGTGTGGTCCCGGTCGCTTGGGCTGCCTTATGTAGGACGATTTCCGTCGTTGATGTCGCAGTTGTCGCTGGGGGCGTTTCCGAATGGGACCAAGGGACCGAAGCACGTGGTACTGACGTCGGCTTGATTGAAACTTGATAACCACGCCGAAAGATCACTGCGAATAATACAGGTGATAAGTTGAAGCGTGCTTGCTCGAGCTGCCGCTGCTGCCAAGTGTGGTCCCGGTCGCTTGGGCTGCCTTATGTAGGACGATTTCCGTCGTTGATGTCGCAGTTGTCGCTGGGGGCGTTTCCGAATGGGACCAAGGGACCGAAGCACGTGGTACTGACGTCGGCTTGATTGAAACTTGATAACCACGCCGAAAGATCACTGCGAATAATACAGGTGATAAGTTGAAGCGTGCTTGCTCGAGCTGCCGCTGCTGCCAAGTGTGGTCCCGGTCGCTTGGGCTGCCTTATGTAGGACGATTTCCGTCGTTGATGTCGCAGTTGTCGCTGGGGGCGTTTCCGAATGGGACCAAGGGACCGAAGCACGTGGTACTGACGTCGGCTTGATTGAAACTTGATAACCACGCCGAAAGATCACTGCGAATAATACAGGTGATAAGTTGAGCGTGCTTGCTCGAGCTGCCGCTGCTGCCAAGTGTGGTCCCGGTCGCTTGGGCTGCCTTATGTAGGACGATTTCCGTCGTTGATGTCGCAGTTGTCGCTGGGGGCGTTTCCGAATGGGACCAAGGGACCGAAGCACGTGGTACTGACGTCGGCTTGATTGAAACTTGATAACCACGCCGAAAGATCACTGCGAATAATACAGGTGATAAGTTGAAG
The DNA here is from genome assembly GCA_037355805.1 of Ixodes ricinus. Classification (NCBI taxonomy): domain Eukaryota; kingdom Metazoa; phylum Arthropoda; class Arachnida; order Ixodida; family Ixodidae; genus Ixodes; species Ixodes ricinus. The sequence continues at coordinate 29,087 of JAZHYW010070324.1, forward strand.
CGTGCTTGCTCGAGCTGCCGCTGCTGCCAAGTGTGGTCCCGGTCGCTTGGGCTGCCTTATGTAGGACGATTTCCGTCGTTGATGTCGCAGTTGTCGCTGGGGCGTTTCCGAATGGGACCAAGGGACCGAAGCACGTGGTACTGACGTCGGCTTGATTGAAACTTGATAACCACGCCGAAAGATCACTGCGAATAATACAGGTGATAAGTTGAAGCGTGCTTGCTCGAGCTGCCGCTGCTGCCAAGTGTGGTCCCGGTCGCTTGGGCTGCCTTATGTAGGACGATTTCCGTCGTTGATGTCGCAGTTGTCGCTGGGGGCGTTTCCGAATGGGACCAAGGGACCAAAGCACGTGGTACTGACGTCGGCTTGATTGAAACTTGATAACCACGCCGAAAGATCACTGCGAATAATACAGGTGATAAGTTGAAGCGTGCTTGCTCGAGCTGCCGCTGCTGCCAAGTGTGGTCCCGGTCGCTTGGGCTGCCTTATGTAGGACGATTTCCGTCGTTGATGTCGCAGTTGTCGCTGGGGGCGTT
>JAZHYW010070324.1:29722-62761 GCA_037355805.1 Ixodes ricinus
TCGATAACAACAGGTGATAAGTTGGAGCGTGCTTGCTCAAGCTGCCGCTGCTGCCAAGTGTCACAGGGTTGGTGCCACAGAGTCTTGCTTCACCAAGTTTTGAGTACACAACATCTCAAATGCCCTCCATATCGACGCGATGCTACAGCCAAAGAAATTCGGGAAGACGCGCAGACTGTGCGCTTTCAAACAGCACGTCAAAGGCGGATGGGGCTAGCTCTGCAGTTCCGTTTCTGTTCTTTCTTGAGGAGTCAGGCGTGTTGTCATCATCTTCCGGCCGGTGTATCGCGGGCAACTACAGCACCTGCTGCGCTTCTGAGTGTATTCTTCAGTCCTCGAGACACCGGCGGCGGCTTCGCTGGCGGCTCACTCCGTGTTGCCCTTCCGGTTAGCTGCTGGTTTTCCTCGGAGGCTACGCCGCTACGTGAGGTACGCGGGGCATCCATCAGAAATTGATGGAACAGCGTCCTTCGCTAACGTGGCTCTCCGGTCGCCTTGCATGAGGAGATGTTCGTTGAACTCGGCACTGCACGTCTTTACCACGAAGCGTGGCGCAGAAAATGTCGCTCGCACACAAGGTCTTTCCGTGCGCACGATCCTCCCGTGGTATCGCCCGCCTCCGCGCCGCGAGTTTCTCAGTGTCTACGGTGCGCGGAACAACGAGAATTTCTTCGTTGACTTGTACGCCGCTCTTGCTGGTGGGCTACAAAGCACTTCCCCATATCACAGGCACCTCATAAGACCATCGAACACGCGTGTGAGGTGTGACCAAAACGGAAGACGCCTCGAGTCTCGACGCTCACCAAGCGGCCGGTCGCGGGCTGCAGGGCTTGAGTAGTCTCGCCATCTGGCGGAAAGGCGGCCAAATGCGGCGTTACAGGGCGCGCTCGTCGCGGCCATGTGCCACCAGTCGTTCAATCACCCTCTCCTTCTTACCGTGCTCTATTTTATTACCTGAAGTTTGTAATCTACAAAGGCCTTACTTCAAGTGAAGATAGTCCGGTTCCTTCCAGATTCATGCCTATTAACCTTCTTCCCAATATTCCTCTGTTGGAGTTATTTACGGAGTACCAGCATAGATCTGTGATAGTGCCATCTGGACCTTCCTAAGGAAGAGAGCTCCAATAACCCTCACAGGAGACCTGGCAGATCGGAAGCGGTAAAGCTCGTCTGTGCCACAGAATCGTCGCCCGAGTGTGTCTACGTAGGACATGCAAGATTTAAAGTATTTCCCTATCTCTGAGAAACCGAGACAGTGTCCGAAGACAGCAACTGCAAAGCTCCGAAATACGCAATGCATAAACTGCAAATAAAGACGATGCCTCGTCGCGGTACGCTCGATATACAAAACAGGAAAGAAAATATTCTTCGTACAAAAATCCAACAATGCGGATTATACATCAGCGAAATCAGCCGTCATGAACACGCTTGAAACGCGCAATGCTGGACTACACCGCATTCCACCCAAGCGCAAGCAGGAGTCTGAAAGCCTCCTCCAGAACTCTACAATCCAACTGGCGAGTACATCCGAAGTTCCTCGCTTTAAGACTGTCGACAGGCGCAATGTCAAGCTAACTCCCCCCAACACTCAGAAGTTACACGCGGTAACGAGACAACATCTGACGACACGGCTCCACAAGCACCAAGAAAGCCCTTCCAAAAAGGCAAGTGAACGCCCTCCTAAAAAAAAAAATAACTGAGCATCAAGAGACACGTTCAAACAACAGAGAAGCGCTTTGTGTACATTAGCCACTCTGCTACGCTCCTTCAAACCCCTCTCAAAAACCCTACAGCAGAAATTGGTGATCAAATCAACGACATGGTCATGCGACTAGTTGCCTTCTGGCACAACCTAGTCCTTTGCCTCTTATAAAACTTTTCTAGAGAACTACCAGATGCCACCACCAGAAACGCATGCTCCTATCATAGCAAAACCTTTGCCAATTCCCTTAATTATTCGGTAGAACGTTAATGGGCTTCGGAAAAAAATATATGACCTAAGACAATATTTGCAAAAACACACAGTTGAGGTACTTAGCGCTTCAGAAACTAACTTAAAACTGTGGCAAGAGGCTTTAATAAAGGAAAACGAAGCGCCGGCAACACAAACGCTTCATGTCTAGAGCCCAGCGGACATGGCCTCGTTTCGTCGTTCCTAGATATTGCTGCATGGAACCAGAAGTGGCTGGGTGGTGGAACAGAGTTCCACCATGAACACGCCAAGTAGTTCACGAGAGTCTTCCGCTGGGACGAGCTAGGAGGAAGAGGCGGCAGCGGCATCTCGGGCAACGATGTACGCTCACACCATCACCCCACCGTCATCGTTCGATTTCCACAACCCGAGCGAGTGGCCAAGCTGGTACAACAGATTCAACCGCTATCGAAAGGTCTGCAAGCTCGTCAACGCCGATGAGGGCGAACAGCTAGATGCTCTTGTATATTTCCTCGGAGATGACGCCGAAGATGTTCTAGAGGCATCGTCCCTCTTGGACGCCGACAAACAAAACTTTGAGAAAGTGTCGGACTGGTTTCATAATCACTTCCTTGGAAAGCGAAACGTCATCTACGAACGAGCGAAATTTCATCAAAGAAAGCAAGAGTCTAGAGAGTCGGTGGAATCGTTTATAACCAGCCTACATCACGTGGTAAAACATTGCGACTACGGCGTTCTGAAGGACGAACTGGTTCGGGATCGCTTCGTAGTCGGACTGTCAGATGACTCCCTTTCTGAAAGTCTGCAGAGAGACCCCAACTCCACACTAGAAGCTGCATTCACACGAGTTCGACAGAAAGAAGCCATGTACAATCAACAAGCAGTGTGAGAGGGCACAAGCAAACAGAAAACGACGAGATGGTCGTCGAAGTCCTTGGTAAAAGACAAGAAAAATGGAAGGCTCCGCGCAATTCAGAGTCAAGAAATGACGCTAAAGCTCCTACCTGCGGAAGATGTGGCAAGTTGGCGCACACAAACTCCGAGTGTCCTGCAATCAGTTCCAAGTACCTAAACTGTGGCAGTAAAGGACAGTGGACAAAGGTATGCAGGAGAAAGTCCATACAGGAAGTAAACCTAGAGACAGACCAAGAAGAATGGCTGCTCCGAAGTGTTAAATCTATTGCTCGCCTGGCTTGAGTGTCCCACTCAAGGTCTACGAAAAGGTCGTCCAGTTCATGATTGATACAGGCTCCGACGTCAGTGCCATACGGGAAGATGCGGCATCGAGCTTCAAAAACCTCCGGCCTACTGCGGCCAAACTTTTCGGACCTGGAAGACAGATGTTAACAGTCATTGGCAAGTTCCGGGCCACGATCCAACATGGTAAACAGTTTATACATGAGGACGTTTATGTTGTCACTGACCTTGACGAACCAATTCTTGGATTTGAAGCTAGCACAAAACTTGGACTTGTCAAATTCATCCATTCAGTCACCGACCCCACAACTGCCCATTATCAACAGAAATATCCGGAACTTTTCAGTGGTATTGGGATAATGAAGGGGGAATAGAAGATTATCTAATTGATAATGCCACACCAATTTCAGTAGACACGTCCCGTCGTCTACCCTTGGCTCTGATATCAAAAGTTGAGGAGCACTTGAGAAAAATGTTAAAGGACGGGATCGTAAAGCGAGTTAAGAACCCACCACGTGGGTGTTCTGAAATGCTGGTGGTTCCTAAGTCGAATGGAGATGTCAGAATATGTTTAGATCTGACACAGCTCAACAAGAACATTGAGCGCGATAAACTGGTCTTGGCATCAGTGGAAGAAACCTTGGGCCGTCTTTCAAATACATCTTTGTATTCAAAACTGGACGCCAAGGCAGGCTTCTGGCGAATCAAGCTGGCGGCGGAGTCACAACTCTTGACAACTTTGATCATCCCATTTGGTCGGTTTTGCTTTCAAAGGCTTCCATTCGGAATTTCATCTGCACCTGATCACTTCCAAAGGAAGATGAACCACATCTTGGAGGGCCTTCCGGGGGTGTTGTGTCATTAGACGACATCCTTGTGACGGGGTCGAACGACAAGGAACATGACTCCAGGCTCGAAGAAGTTCTTCAAAGGCTGAAAACTGCAGGTGTCACACTTAAAGAGAAGTGTAAATTTAAGAAGACCTCTATCAAGTTCTTTGGCCACACAATCAGCAGTCAAGGAGTTCTGCCGGATCCAGAACAGGGTGATGCAATCACTAAAATCCGCCCACCCACCACAGTTCATGAGATAAGGCAATTCATAGGGATGGCCAACCAATTCGGTAGATTCATCCCACATATGTCGGAAAAACTAAAACCCCTACGAAATCTGCTGAAAAGCGACATAGAGTGGGCCTGGGATGTTCAGCAGCAGCGTGCTTGGGAAGCAATAAAAAAGACATCCAAGACGCCATAACCCTGACTCTGTATGCTCCAGGACAACACCTCATCGTTTCGGCAGACGCTTCGTCATATGGCCTCGGAGCTGTACTCCTACAACAGGATAAACAAGGAGAGGTGCGACCCGTAGCTTTCGCGTCCAAAGGACTGAATGACACGGAGGTCAGGTATGCACACATTGAAAAGGAGGCGTACGCCGTAACATGGGCGTGTGAGCGTTTTGAGAAGTTTCTCTTGGGAACTACGTTCCATGTTAAGACATATCACCGTCCGCTTGTACCTCTCTTTCGATCGAAAGAGCTGAACCTTATTCCGGCGCGAATACAGCGGTTTAAACTTCGCCTCATGAGGTTTTCCTTTACGATCGTCCATGTTCCTGATAAAGAAATGTGTACGGCCAATGCTCTGTCCAGATCGCAGGTAGACTCCGGGAAGAACTATGGGAGAGGAACTGGAAGCGTACGTACAAGCCATCAGCGGTTCCTTGCCAGTCTCACCTGCGTACTTAGACAAGTTTCGGACACTGCTACGGGAAGACCCGGTCGGAAGAAAACTGAGGGAGTATACCACCACTGGATTGCCCACAAAGGCCAAGGTTGCTCCTGAAGTGGTACAGTTCTATTCCGAAAGGAACAACCTTACCATAGAAGATGAACTTTTAGTGAGGACGAACCACCTTTTCATCTCCCAGCCGCTTCGCAAGGAGGTGTTAGACAAATTTCACGAGGGACACTGGGCATTAGCAATTGCCGCGAACGTTCGAAGATGTCCGTCTGGTGGCTAGGACTCAGCACACACCTGGAACAGCTAGTCACGAACTGTTCCAGATGTATTCGGGAACATGTCCCAAGGGTAGAGCCCATGATACCATCGAAACTTCCAGACCACCCGTGGCAGCGCGTTGCGATAGATCTTTACGAACTGAACAAACAACAATACCTCCTAGTAGTCGATTACTACTCGCGGTATGCAAGTTGAGGCAGACCACATCAGAAGAGGTAATTGGTCACCTCAAAGCAATATTTTCCCGTCATGGTATACCTGAAGTCTTCCGATCTGACAACGGTCCTCAATATTCGGGAAAATTATTCCAAGACTTCGTTGCGAAGTGCCAGATAACCCGTGTCACAAGTAGCCATATTACCCGCAGGGTAATGGAGAAGCTGAGAGAATGGTAAAGGTAGTCAAAGACATTCTCAAACAGTCTGATTAAACGTGCAAACTTAATTAGAGCCACAGGCTTCGATGGCGACAGCCCCGGGTCATCGGGACACTTAGGCACGGTTATAGGGTGCACAAATAACGACAGAAAGTGTCGAATACTGTCCGAGGACCTATGTAGCTTGCACAGAATCCGCCAAGGCGAGTGCGGCTGCAGTGTTTTTAAAGGGGCCCTGCAATCATATTTAAGCGTCTACCTTTTTTGCGGTTTCCACGTCTCTTGAAGGTCCGGGCAAGCCAGCGGGCACGGAGAGAGTAATTAAATATCAGTGCGTCATACTTTAACCGGACGACGCGGAAACCTCCTCCACCGACGAGGGCGACCCGCGGTACCGAAAGCGCGCGAAATGTGACGTCTTTGGTCCTGGGCTTACAACTGGTCAGAGCCGCTAAAAACTTCTTTTTAGTCGAAATACAAAATATAAGTGGCGCGAACCGTTCCAATTATTTATAAAAGTAGTTTTTGTTCAGTATTTTACATCAGAAAAGAAACGAATGCAGTTTATAAAGTACGGAAACAAGAAATGACACTGTCGACATACCCGCCACCAAGCGGTGGAAAAGGCGGCGCACACTAGGAAGGAGTAGTGGGATCAGGCGCCGACACGGAAAGGTCCCGGATGTACGCGGCGGCGCTGCGGTCGTATGGACAGGAGGATCTGACCGGCTCTGAGCGTTCCGAAGGCCTTCGGCGAGCAGCTTTGTCTTGCGGTTTGGCCGTTTCGCGGTATGGCAGCGCGAAGTGGCTCCCATTCTGAACTGATCTTTACCCCGTGTTTGCTGTCGTTTGTGGCCAATGAAGTGTCATGCCGAATTAGTGTTTAATCGCGCAGCAAATGCAATGAGAGCCGCTCTGGCTGCCCGCTGCATACAGCCTATCCAGAACATGCTTTAGTGGCGCCCTCTCGCGCCGTCAACACGGAGTGCGGTAGCCGTGATGCGCTCGCGATGAGCTCACTACCCCTCCTCTAGTTCACGGCCACTCAAGCAACCAAGGACGTCATGAGGGAGGTTATTTTTTGCTTGTTTTTGTCATTTTAATTTGCCTATAACTTTTAAAATAAAGGAAATTTCGAGAAAAGAAAAGTTTCACTAAGTTACTACGTTCAGTGCGCTCAGGTTCGGTTGCAAATTAAAAACCAGTAAAAAAGTCCTTGGAGGGCCCCTTTAAGCTCCATCGCTTTCCACATGACCCCGATCTCCGGCGGCAGTGGGTTGCGTCCGTAAACCGAGAAGTCTTTTCCCCAACTCTATCCTCGCACCGAGTTTAACGCTGTACCGTCGATGAACATGGGGTACGCTCGCAAGGTGCGTGCAAGTTCTCTTATGATAATTGCTGTTTCAGCTTGTAACTTTTTGTAACTGAATTTATCTTAATATTGATATTTTGATGGGGTGACACTGACTCGATTTTATTATCTACAACACTTAGTTGAAGGCTCATTTTCGCCGCCGGGTGTGGCTGGAAATTGTCGAAAAGTTAGTTCAATCGGTTTTCCTAAATCGCGATCTCCTGCGCGATACCAGAGAGCTCTGAACCTATGTTGACCGTCACAACGCGACTAGATTCTTCTTATTGTCAAAATTAGTACATAATGTAGCTAGAAAGAAACCTTCGATTTCTGTTTCTGAAAGTTTAAACATGCTTATGCATCGATTTCGAATCGTTTAATCATTGATCGACTCGCTCCGACAATAAGCCCATCTCGACTTCGCTGTTTTCAGTTCTCGATAAAAGACACACTCGTCGACACGGCATCCTCAAATAAAACGTTTATAAACACTTTCAAGCCGGAGTGAGCTGCCTTCGATAGTTCCACGATAAAACGACAGACCGCTTTATCGTGTGTAGCACCATTTTTAATACTGTAGCGACATCTAGCGAGCGTCAGGTTCCGCGGCCATGCTGAGTGGTTAGAATCATTGGCGAAAGTGCTCTTCTGGGCGCCGCGCCTGCGTTGGGTGTACTAGTTGGGTGCTCCAAAGTGCTGGGTATCCAAAGTGCCGCCCGTTCGTACCAGTTTAGCACGTTGGTTAAATGAGCGATTTTACTTGTACTCATCCGCGATTTTGTGGTGGCATGTTTTAGGCTTAAAAGACATGTTTTGAGGACATTTGTAGATTGAACGGATATTCAATCTGCCAGCCGAGCTTATGTCTTTGTTTTTGTTTTTTAATCAGAAAATATTGCAGCCACGGGAGAGGGACTGCCAGTTCTTAAGGTGAGTAGAGTTACGTGCTTGCCTTTCTCCGCTCTTCGCCCGTGTTAGTCTACACCCATAGAATCTTGCAAGATTCGCGAAACCTGTTTCATTGCACTAAATGCACTTAAGTCGGCCATTGCGATTAATATACCTAAACAACTATCGCACTGTCCCCATATTCTGTGCGTCACCCCATAGTAAATATGTTTTTATTAACGTAACGCAGTATGTAGACGAAGCCACAATGAAAACTTGTAGTATATGTCACGAATAAATAGCTGTTACTTTTGGGCGTATGTGAGTGATCGGTAAAGTACAGGAAGTCCCACATATCTTAGCATGCTAAACATGTTCATTTGAACAGATCGAGGAATTCATTGCGGAAATATAAAGATTCTAATTTTTTTTATATTAACTGTAGACAAGAAGCTTCCCAGCCGGATGTCAAACAAACAATCATTAAAATGTTTTTTTTTAGGAAACACATTTCGAATTTGCATTACATCTTACATTTTCAGCATGAATTCCTGAACGAATATTGAGATAAATTAATGTGCCATCATAACCATTAAATATATATATTTTTGGCTATACGATAGCATATCTAGGACAATCAAACTATGATATCGGGTGCGTCCGTCCTTAGCCGCTTGATAAATAAATTTCGCGAAGGAACCTCCATCGACGTGTAATTATGAAGCTATTCAATTTAGGAAGAACTGGCGCGCAAATGACGCCGCGCTGAGGAAGCCTGAGAGCGCCGAACTCCAACAACAACATCTGGAAGATAAGACCTGGGCCTCCCCCCCCTCCAAACGTCATCATTGGGGATCCGTCCGTCCGTCCGTGCGTGTTCCGCTAAATTTAGAGGGGAAAGTGGCCTTACGTGACGTCACGTGACATATACACCTTGGGAAAATTGATGGCACGTCACCTATACGTGAACTCACTTTCCCCGCGAAATTGAGCGGAATAACTCGCGTCTTGTGGCCAAAAAAAATCAATCATGTTTTCCCGCTAAATTGAGCGAGAAATAAGCCTCACGCGATCTATACGCCAAAGCAATTAGCCGCTAAATTTAGCGTGACAATGTATGACTTGTGACTAGACACCAATCCGATTTCTCTGCTAAATTTATCGGATGAAATCGACTTAACGCGACATGTACAACCATTCCGTTTCCTGCTAAAGTTATTCGGAAAAATATACGTCACGTGACTCACTGATTCCCTCGCCGATTTCCTGTAATGCATTTTAGGCGTTGGAGGATTTTAAAGGTAAAAGTCGCTTACATCTTTTCTTTCTTTTTTGGTAAACGGAATAGGCTTTATACGAAATCGCTTGGCGGTCTGACAACACTGAGAGTTTCGCCATTTTAATGTTGGCAAGCGTCGTCGGTACCGAAGCACGGTGGAGGCATCGAGAAAAAATGCACGGGCAGTGTGCGATGGCGCGGCAGCTGTGTTTTCCGCCTTCCGACCATGGAATGGGGACGAACAGTTGAAACAACCTACCGGAACCGTCTGACGAAACTCTCGGAGGTCTGTGCACGCTGCCGCGCCATCGTACACCGCCGTAAAGTGACCTCCGATGCCTTTACCGTGCTTTGGTACAGACGACGCCTGCCAACATTAAAATGGCGAGGCTCTCAGTGTTGTCAGACGACCAAGCAATTTCGCATCAGGTCTATTGTGGAGGAATATTCGGCAGAGACACTTAAGACTGCTTAGGCGTAGGAATGCGAAAGAATTCCTACGCGCAGCTCATTCCTACATGCTGCGAGCCAGGTCTTTCTTTTTCACACGGCACTCCGGCGGTGACATCACGCTCCCCCACTGCGCAGGCGCGGCGAACCCCGCCGGCTTCACAACGGCTTCCTTGACGAGGCATCCGCGTTGCTGTGCTTTTCTTTGTATTTTATTTCTGAAGCGCGTGCACGGTGACGTGCTGGTGTGACTATCGGGCACAAGGCCGCCGCTTTTTCGCGTAATGGGACAAGTGAGGCTTTCACCATGAAGTCGTGTAAAAAAACGTACTCACTCATATGAAAGTTGCAAGTCGAGTAGCGAGGTTCCGTGAAGGCGTGACATGTGGCCAAGAGAAGCAGGACTCCGGACACTCTCATCTCAACGTCTGCTTCGTGTCGGTGCAATACCAGGTTTGGTCACTGACAGAGTGAGATCAGCGGGGCGTGTCTTTAAAACACCCGGCCTCCAGCGCGCGCATGAGGTGCCCTCAGTCGTGCTTTGGCCTCGCGCGCGCGCGAGTTCGACGTGCCTGAGACGCTGAAGCGCCATCGAAGGTACAGGAAGCTCGCTCCGGAGGCGTGACAACTGAGGCTCCTCCCCGTCGTTGTCCCCTCGTCGGTGACTATAGGAGGCAAGGCCTGCCCATGACGTCATGCGTTCGTGGATCCCGGACCCGCCCAAACGAGCGGCAAACACGCTGCAGCTCGAAAAGAGTACGTCGCAGAGCGGTAGAGACGAGCGCGTCTCGGCGTTGTCACGTGTATATAGGCCTTCCGCACCGAAGCCTTGAACACACTGTGGCGCCCTCATGTTGGTTACTACAAGCTCACCTAATTGAGTTGCGCGCTACTTCACATAGCATTTTTCTTCTTACTGTGTAATTTTGAAAAAAAAAAACTTTCGACGTCCGAAGTCGGTTAAATTCAACGCCGCAAGATAACCGAAAGCGGCAGATTCATGCCAGTATACCCAGTGCCGTACCAACTTGTTTTTAAGTCGGGGGGGGGGGGCAAACCAGACCCTTCCCCCCAGGGACGGAGGGCGGTGCCCTTAGTATTCCTTGGGCGCCACAGGCAAGTGTTTGCCCTGCACAGTGGCGGCTGTTTCAGGGGGAGGGGGGAGGGCAAAACAGCCTTGCCCCCCCCCCCCACTCTGAGAACTTGGGGGCAACCACCCCCTTGCCCTTCCCCCCCTTTGATACGCCTATGCCAGTGCCGTTAGGGTACGCGTCTCTTTTCTTTGGGTGGTGACGTCAGAACATCTAGAGTCCCGATACTTTCTTTTAAAGCTTGAAATGCTTTTTAACGCTACCCTCTAATCCTAAAAGAACTCTCGTCTCTCCTTCCGTACGCCTGCGCGTGCATTTTCTGCTAAATTTAGCGGAGAAAGGGGCGTCACGTGAGGTCACGTGACCTATACACCTTGGGGAAATTGACGGCTCGTGACATATACGTAAACTCAGTTTCCCAGCTAAATTTAGAGGAAAAATTCACGTCTTGTGGCAAAACATCTATTCAGTTTTTTCCGCTAAATTTAGCGGGAAATTGACGTCACGTGACATATTCATCAATTCAGTTACCCGCTACACTTAGCGGGAAGGGTCACGTCTTGTGACCCAGACACCAATCCAGTTTGCCCGCTAAATTTAGCTTCAGAAATGACGTCTCGTGATCTGACGCCACGTGACTCAGAAAATAATTCATTTGGCCCGCTAAATCTAGTGGGAAAGTATACGTCACCTGACACGCCAATTGCCTCACCAATTCCCTCACCCATTCCTTATAACGCAATTCGTGCATTAGAGGGCTTTAAAAGTAAAGGTCGCTCCCAATTGTTTCGTTGTTTTCTTCTCCTTTGAAAAGCGTGAACAGGCGTCTGTTGGCTCACGCTCTTATGCGTCTTAGTTTCGGCCTGTGCTTCGACGGCGTTGGAATTTTTTGTTGTCTCTTTGTATTTTCTACGTGATCTCGTGTTTCGCACCAGACCAGACTCACTTCTACACATATGACAGTTTGAGACGCTCGAAGTTGTACTACTCAAAACGAGTCCTAGCAAACCTGTTTTCGCAGCGCCCCCTGCGCAACAGGGGAGGCCTATTGGCGTCGCATTCGCCGTGAGAGGCGCTGGCGCTGACGCTGGCACAATGATGATGATGATGTAAACCTTTATATAAATATCGAACACCACCGATGACGCTTGAGGACGAAAAGGGCAGCCCTTATCTCCCGGGTGGTATCGGTCAGTGCCTCCCCTACGCTCCTCCGGCGTCTGTGAACTTTTTGGCAGCTGAGACGACGGTTGGGAAGGGTCCGCGCACGCACACGCGAATCTCAGATACATTTGGCTTGCGTGATTTCTAAACACGTCTAATGCTTACATACTGGTACGCCTTTGCTTTTAACCTCCTCGCGTAGGCATATATAGTGTCCACGCGATACATCACGCTGGTTGTCAGGAGTCTGTCTTGCGGAGCAGTCGCCTTTGTGGACAGCTCTTTAAACTTTGCGCTGTCTGGTGCCCCGACTTCCAGCCGCCATCTTTTTGGCGTATTTTTTAGCGTATTGTCCTTCGCCACCGGTCATCGGAGCTCGATCGATCAGTACAAGGTGTTTCTGGGCAATGTTCGTGCGTACGTGAATTCTTATAAATAAAATAATGACACTTTTTTTACAACCTAGGTCTTTCGGTGGTGCATTTAACGAACTAAAATTTCGTGAGTGTGGGTTTAAGGAAACTAAACGCGAGTTTGAAAAATCCTTATCACGTCATTTAGCGCCTGAGACTGGGGTGCAGAGAAGGAAAACACTTTTAGTCGAAGGAACAGACACAGGAGGGAACGCCTCCTACCAGCTCGCTTGCGCACGTACAATTTTTTAACTAAAAAATCCCGTTTCTCCTGTTTCTGTGTGTATGTTTTTTGTGTGTGTGTTTTTTTTTTTTGCACGGAAAGGAAAACGGTAAAAATACTCTTGTTGACGCAGCTACTCTCAGACGGTGCCACGCATGCTCGGATTCCCTGGATTTGCACTGGGGCGAGGTGCTCATCTCGAAGATCCTTTCACGTTTTTGCTCTATGTTGTGCCAGACAGTTTTTGACCGTTTTCCGCCCTTTGTAGAAAAAACAAATTAATTTCTTTAGGGTTTAAATTTTTTCCTTCAAAACCCATACTTAAGGAAGATCGGTATGATAAATGCACCACCTAAATACACATTTTTCAATAATTTAGCCGCCCTCAGTTTATAGGTATATTTATACAAATTTGTACGCCTGAACTCACGCTAGGAAACACCGTATATGGGAAATTGGTTCCAGTGTTTCGTTGGTGCCTGAACATTTTTATGTTAACTTACAAGGTTAAGTCAGTGGGTTAACGTTTTTACGACTTGTGCATTGGTTTGTAAACACGAGCACAACACATAAGTTAAAAACATTGCACTCATCGTTGAAGCAGAAAAATGAAAGCCGTTTACAACTCCCTGTAACGCCGAATTAGAGCGCAGCTCTTGAGGACGAGGGGAAGGCACGGGGGAGGGGGGACACGTGACTTCGGGGGTCACGTGACCAGGGAAGTTACGTGACCTCGGAAGGGGGGTCACGTGGCCTGGGGGTCGCGTGACCTCGAGGGTGGGGGGCGGAGAAAATTTTCCGCTAAATTTAGCGGGGAAAATTTTCAGCTAGATTTAGCGGGGAAACTTTCCGCTCCATATGACGGGGAAAATTTTCCGCTAAATTTAGCGGGGAAAATTTTCCGCCAGATATAGTTGGAAATTGACCCGCTAGATTTAGCGGGAAAAAATAATATTTTTTCCACTGAATCTAGCGCAAAATTTTCCCGCTAAATTTAGCGGAATAATTTTCCCGCTAAATTTAGCGAGGAAAATTTTCCGCTGGATTTAGCGGGAAATTTTACCCGCTAGATTTAGCGGGAAAAATGTTCCACTAAATTTAGCGGCGGGAAAATTTTCCCCGCGAAATGTATCGGAAAATGTTTCTGCTAAATCTAGCGGAAGATTTTCCCCGCTAAATCTAGCGGAGACTTTTCCCTGTTAATTTTAGCGGGAAATTTTCCCCGCTAAATTTAGCGGAAAAGTTTCCCGCTGAATGTAGCAAAAAATTTCCCCGCTAAATTTAGCGGAAAATTTTTCCAGCTAAATCTAGCGGAAAATTTTCCCCGATTAATTTAGCGGGAAACTTTTCCTTGCTAGAAGTTAGCGGGAAAATTTTCCCGGCTAAATCTAGCGGAAAATTTTCCCGATTAATTTAGCTGGGAAAATTTTCCTTGCTAGAATTAGCGGGAAAATTTTCCCGGCTAAATCTAGCGGAAAATTTTTTCCGCTAGATTTAGCGGGGAAAATTTTCCGCTAGATCTAGCGGGAAAAGCTTTCCGCTAGATTTAGCGGGAAAATCTTTCCGCTAAATTTAGCGGGGAAAGTTTTCCGCTACATTTAGCGGAGAAATTTACCCATCATGCACCGCGCGGTTACGCCGACGGCGACGGCGACGCCGACGCCGCTCAATCTGGAAACGGGCGCCTAAGAGCTGCGCTCTAAAAAGTTAGTTAGTTGCCACCTGGGACAGCAGAACATACTTGCAAAAAACGGGAATACATATAGTATCTTGTATTGCTCCTGTCCTTAGTGGCCTTTTCCTTGCCTTCCATAACAGAATCTTGCACCAAAACCTGGACCACAAAAAAATAGTGCGTGTGTTTTGCTACAATGATGCTTAGTTTGCTTACTTGGTATTCTTTGATATATTAACGATAATGCTTTCCCCACCTTGGGAACCCGTGTTCTTTCTACTTATAAAAACTGACTGGATCCGTTAAATTTTTCTCACGAACTGCCGGTTGAGCGATTCATAAGATTCTTAGACCTTCGACTGTTCATGACAAACCAACACATCTTCTGGTCCTACGAACGTAGGGCAAAAAAGCCACTCCGTAACTATACCCCAGCACACTCACGGCTTGTTAAAAGTGGCATTGCAAGACTCTGTCTAAAAAACTCTCCTTAAAAATCATGCAGGCACAAAGTAATAAGAGCTTCGAAATGCAAATTTCTCAGTTGAACTCAGCGGGGTACCTTTCGTCTTTGTTAACATCGGTTGCTGAATGCCTACTGACGGAAGTCAAGCATGAAAGAGCTATAACATGCAGTCAAAGAGACCGCACCTCAAGGCCTGTTACTGTGCCCTGTCTTCACAACTTTTCCAACAAGCTGAAGAAAACAGCCAATCGACTCAGTATTGACGTGGGCTTTTCCGCTCCGCATAAACTTTCCAGCTTATGTAAGAAGGTAAATGGGTCTTCTATTCGACCAGAGTGCTGCACCAAGAACAACCAAACTAAGTTTGTTCCTTGCGCAGGGGAGTGATTGATTCCTTTTTCCTTTCCTGTGGAAAGCGCTTCGTCGGACACACAGGACGATGTCTCAACGACCGACTTCGGGAACACAAACGCCATCAAGGCCGGCTTAGGTCATTTAGGCATCCATTGCCGGGATGGCGGGTGTTCTCCACCTCTGGCCAACTGCTCCGTACTGGGCAGGAGCAATAACAAACTTACGCGAGAGATCATACAAACCGGGAGTATTGTCACGCTAGATTGCGTATGTGTTAGCACCCCTTCGATAACTTTATAAAAAAAAAGAGCTAGACCTTTTACGAAACATTACCTAGTTTTATCAGCCGTAACCTAAATGAGTTCTTTATACATAAAAGTAAAAGATGAACATGAAGCACAACAGAAACCAGAGTTGACAGTCAGCGCAGTGTGAGTGTTTTTTTCTTTTTGTGAGTGAACTTTTAAGGTGTGTTTGTTCTTGTGCGCTGTGAAGTGTAAGCTTGTTAACTAAGTTAGCTTAACTTACCAATGCTAACACAGTAGGTCAGCCTAGAATTTCAACTAATGTGCATTGGTTCGTAAATACGAGCACAAAAATAAGTTATCTAAGTTAGCACTTAACTAAGTTAGGTTACCTTACAAGGTTAACTCAGTAAATTAACTTGGATACGATATGCACTAATGCGCATCGGTTTGTATTTACGAGCACAAAAATAAAACCGTTTCAGACCGTGCCACTCCGTGGGCATCGTTGTTCGGAGAATAGGCGTGTCCTGTCCGTGCCTATTTGCACAGGCATTAAGTGGGGCTCATGCCGAAAGTACTGACCTATACACCAACACGTGTTTTACCTACAAGTCCACGTTTGGTCACGCCAGGTGTGGGCAGCGTGTTTGCGCAGTGTTGACTGTAGCGCCACCGCAGTCGTGTGTAGACAGATTTGAGCTGTTGTGTACATGGTGCGGCCGTATAAGGCCTGGTTCACACTTACAGCTAATCCGCTGCCGCCGAAGCGGAATCTGCCGCGGCAATGCACAGTGGACGCTACACCAGGCGGCAGAATTCTTGCAGATTCGCCCGCCAATTCGCAAGTGTGAACCAGGCCTAAGGGTCAGCACATTTGGCACCCCCTGCCATATTTGAACGCTGAACGCATATACCTACAGTTAAGCGTGCAAACGTCTTTTCGCGAGAATTTTTTTATAA
This sequence comes from Ixodes ricinus, assembly GCA_037355805.1. Taxonomy (NCBI): domain Eukaryota; kingdom Metazoa; phylum Arthropoda; class Arachnida; order Ixodida; family Ixodidae; genus Ixodes; species Ixodes ricinus. The sequence continues at coordinate 45,818 of JAZHYW010070324.1, forward strand.
CTCAATTTAGGGGTGGTCAAGTAATAAAAATGAAATAAAAACGGCGGCCTTGCTTCTCCTATTCCATACCGAAAGTAGGTCGCCTGCACACTGGATTGCGAGCTTGTTCCTTGGCGGCCCCCGTTGACTTATTTCGTTAAAATTATTATCTATCGTGATTCATCGTGATTCTGCTTGTCGCTAGCCTCTGCAATAGCGTTGCCAGCGTTTCTGCGTTCAGCAAACCACCCGGGAACGTGCAGGGGACGGACAGGTGGTATAGGACATAGAAAAAAGCGGCAGCCATATTACTCTATTTTTAATAGTTCATCCCCTCTGAGTTGAGCTTCAAAAAATAGGCATAAAACTTCTTGCAAAGCCAACGTTCGCGTTTCCAGTTTCCAAGTATGTGCATGTGCAATTTGAACGTCGTAATGCGTGCCAAATGCTCTGTTCTTCACGGCCGTTTCCTCTACATCAGTGGTTTCAAGCTCTTTTGAATAAAGGGGCGTATAGCCCCCACCGGAGAGGTCGAGGGCCAACGTAAGACGGGGATGGGGAGGGGAACTAAAGATTTTAAAGTGAAGAGTCCTCGGTGCTTCATGCTTCTTGTAGGCTCCCAATGTTGCCGGTGAAATCGCTAGATTTTGTTTGACAAGCAATGAAATGACACCGCTCCACCAACGTGCTGGCACTTTTAATAGAACAAGAGTGCAAGTACACTCTCGTCCCCGTTGCTCAATTCACTCAGAATTTTAACAAGCTCAACATATCTCTAGAAAAATAATCAGTTAATTTGGCAGTTTTTGCTTTCCTGACGTTTTGTCTTACAGCACTCCGAAAAAATACTTGTCTTTTAAAGGGACACTCAAGTGGTTTTTGAGTTCGTGTTTTGATGATGACAGCTGAATTTAGACGCCCCAAGTATCCCTAAAAACCAAATAGTATAATCATACGGTGATTATTTCTTTAATAAAATGTAATTGAAGGCCGCCAAACCTCGGATCCATCCGAAAACGAAACCACTCTCATTGGTCCTCGCACGCTTATCAAAAGTATCTCGGGCCAATGGCGTTGGACGACGTTCCGTCGCGCAGTGATCCCGAGGTAGCCGCATCGGGCGAACCTCTTTGACATTCGAGCTTCGATCATGGCGGCGTTCTCTACGCTCGAGGATCTGGTGCCGTTGGAGGTTGAAATTCTTCGGCGGACAGCCGACCTGGGGATGATTTCCTATGACGCCACTCCGACGTGCGATGTGGACGATAGCAGCGCTTCGGAGTCCTGTTCGGGTTCCGAGGACGATGAAACGCAGACCTTTTCGGGCGTTCTTCGATTTGCGGTTGGGGCAAGTCGTAACCAAACCAACGTTTGACATCGCAGCGTTACCTCTGTTACGTGATGTCAAACGATGTCGCCACGTTGACTTTCGCCTCGGGAGGACGGGGGAAGGCTGGTTCGAGACATGTGCAACGAGCGCGTACCTACGACTGCGTCCGTTGCAACCGGAGCGACCGGAACGACAGCTCTGCGCCGCGCGTACACACCTGAAATTACTACAAGCACAGCGGGTCGCCGTCAGCTGTTTCAGCGGCCCCTCTAAAAGGGGACGCACTGCTACTCAATGCCGTAACAGAATAGAGACAGACAGTTTTCTATAGCCTAAAGCTTTATTATTGATTTTTCTTGATAGGCTTGCAGGGTACAGTGGATGAAAAAAAGAAAATAAAAAGATGCCGTACGCCGTCTTGGACGATCACGACTCTATACACGACATTGCAATAGTACAAATATCGCCACACGCATTTTCTACGATTATAAAAGACAATGTAATCTTAGCAGCGATACAGCAACGTAGAAATATGATTTCGTGATCAGATAGACGTTGCGAGCGTTCAGGATTGCTAACACTAATAACTTTTCTCCGGTGATGAAAACGCGTGAAACTTCGCGTCCTTTATATACGGTACGCGCCAGTAATACCTTGAACTTGAGCACACGCATGAAATGCGCCAAATAAGAAATCCGGGCGATGTTCGAGGACACAAATGCTTAGAAAGCACCACTGTAGTCGAAGTAAACAAACACGACGGCACGGGCGTTTCTGCTGTCTTGAGAGTGCCGCCACGACATCGCCGCACGAGTGGGTGGATCTTCCCTTCTAGTACGTGCTGGGTTATCATAACGACACACGACGAAAATTCACAGTCAAGGATAGCGCTTTTACGCGGAACGATGAGCTTTCACCACGCCGTCCACGTCGATGATCAACACCGACGCCATGTGCGCGCAGATACGTGCGCTTCCGCGCATCCCGGGGGAACGGGAAATTCACCCCCACGGAGGACGGCAAGGAGAAAACGTAGTCCCTTGTTTGTGAAACGATAATTGCAGTATCGCGTATTCTAAACTAGAACTATTTTACGTCTTGTGAAATTATCATGCACAACATATTTAAATAAACTGAAAATTGTTTCTTTAGCGAAACTTTACAAAGGCCGCCAAAATTTTCAAACATACGATAATTTCATTGGTCCTCGCAAGTACAGGAAAGAGTCCGCACGTATTTTATTCCTGCGTGATTAATAGGCGGTTCTGCCTTTTAAAACTGAAGAGACTCATTCACTGACACTTCCTTAACGCCATCGCACCAAAAAGTAGCTTCCCCAAAAACCGCTTGAGTCCCCCTTTAATGGTGATATTTGTTTGAATGCGAGAATCCCAAGCTCGTATCTTTTTCTTTGGCAGTTGCTCCTACTTTTCAAGAGTTCACGCAGCCGGCATGCATTTTTCAGCGAACAGCTCGAGCTTGCAGCCTAGTATCGGAATTGTCGCAAAAAGCTGGGAAGCAAAACTAAATTAAAACAAAGGACAAACAAACGAAGGAAAGTATAAACTATGTGAATATGTTAAAAGATCAGAGGTACTTTTTGAACGAAAATGTATCAGCGAGGTTAGATCACTATGGTGCCTGCCATTCTAGCGCTCGAGACATGGTAACCCATGGGCTCGTATCCAGCTTCCAGCGGGCCGCGTTCCAGCAAGTCGCAGGGCCGCATGCGGACCGGGGGCCGCGTGTTTGAGACCCCTGCAGTCTACACGGTGCTGCGTGCTTTTGCAGAATGGATATCGTCAAATATTTTTTTTTTCGGAGGTTGTATTTGTTTACAAATTTTTGCTTTTGGGTATAACTCTTTGGTATCAGACATAAAGTCGGTGTTCATCGGGGCTTGTGTTTAAATGAAAATTTTTATATTCGTTGATTTGCTTCGAAAAAACTGTTGAACGAGTAACCAAATTTAGGTCAAAACAGGTCTGTTTTTGCGATGTCATTAAATAATCCAATTTGGTCCTCACCAAGTTTACCAAACTTAAAGGCTCTAATGGCAGCATTAGAAACGTGACGAGAAATGCTCAAAGGAGTGGGGCATAACCGGTGCCCATTTTGCCCTCTGCTCTTCATACTGCATGTGGCGCCATTGGAGAGAGAACTGAAGCAGTCGGAAAAAGTTTAGACCTGTGGTACAGGGCCGAAGGGGCCTGGGAAAGACAGCAGGTGCCGGCACTCATGTATTCCGATAACCTCGTGCTTCTGGCCGAATCGCCAGGAAAATGGCAGGGGCTCCTGGACACCTGTGGACAGGTCGACCAACGCCTCAAGCTGCGTTTCAACCCGAACAAGTGTGCGGTTCCAAGCTGGGGGAGGGAAACCAAGAAACAAGGTACGACCAGTCAAACTACCCGGGAGGAGCTCTGAAGATGCAGAAAGCTCCAATTACTTGGGGGTGACCCTCGTTGCGAAATCAGATTTTCTGAAGGTACGTGAACAGAGCGCTGAGGCAAAGGCCTTCGGGGCAAATCCAGTTCAATGAAAAAGGACACTCTGGCCGTACAACAGGTTTGAGGTGGTGCGGAACCAATGGAAGATGGTCATAATCCCGGGCATCCCGTACGCTGATGACATGCTCCTGCTCTCGTCACCAACAAGGGAGTTTCTGGAGAGAAGGCAGAGGGGTGGAAGAAGGATGGTCCTGGCAGTCCCAAGAACAGTGTCCAACGAGGGTATCCAGGGAGGCCTAGGCTGGTCGTCTTTTGAAGTAAGTTAGGCCAGTGCAAAGGCACTATATCAGAGACGCATCTACAGACTCTCGGGGAGAACTGAGCTAATTGAGTCCTGCACTACCTTGTGTACCGGCAGAGAAACATCCAGCGGACGCTCCGGTTACGGAGACTGCGAGACCGCTTTGGCCTTGACCCGATCTGGCTGGAGACGGCGGGCGAGAACAAGGTGAGCCCAAAGGTACTTTGTGAGGACATCCGTGCATTAGAGACTGAAAGGTGGATGGCAAGAGCGTCGACGTAACCTTCACTTAGAGTATCATACAAAGAAGACCAAAAGAAGGTGCCCTGGTGCGATAACTCGGCAGGAAACCGCGCTCCTCGTGGGGGCCGGCATGGGTACTTTGCGAACTCTGGTATGGAGGGCCAGGCTCATGCAGGGACTGGGCACGGCGTGCACACTCTGTGGACGAACCGAGGAGACGACGAAGCACACGGTGCTAGGGTGTCAAACCATCGTACCGAGCCCCCTGACGACGGCGTTGCCTGTTGCGCTTGATTTCCGAGGCCATGGCGACGAAGAAAAGAGGCGCCAAGTGTATACCAAGTGGATACCAAGGTGATGAAGCGTCGACTCGAGTTCTGGTGACGGCAGACGGGCCGTCAGAGGGAGGGTGAGGCCACCCAACCGGTCATAGGGCAGGGCGTGAATCAACCGGACAGGCCAACAAAGCTCCAAGCGGAAGCGAAAGTCACAGAGGAAGTGACTGGCTAGATCCAGTAAACCTGTGATCACCCTGTACAAAGGGGAAAGCCGTAAATGGCAAATCCAAATCCAAATTGTATTTTTAGCAGTACAAGCTGTACCGGGCTCATGGTGGGAAATTAATGATGGGATCATGGGGATGCACTCTCCAGCGGAACCAAAACAAATGCGCAACATAGTTTATTTCCTAGACTTCTTGTTCGAGCAACAAGTTTCACGACATGTGACAGCAACCCCCAGGATGTCGCACGAAACTTTTAATTGAAAAAAAGATTGAGGTTGCAAGTGAGCTAGCTGTTGCATAATAGGCAACATAATAAAACCGGAGACACGGAAACTGAAAGGAAGTACAGTACACCGCCTCAGAGACGGTGTTATTTGCGTTCTTTTTGTCTCCGTGGCTTTGGTTTTATGATTATTTTGAAGCTTTCGCGAGTGAGGAAATACAAATGTTGACACCAAGAGCAGATAAGGAAAAACGTCTCAGAATTATTAATTTGCCTAAAAACTTTTAATGTTGGTGTTCACGCCACCTTTATTTGCCATTTTCTCAATATAACTATGTTTATTTAACTTTGAGATAAAATGTAGTATACCCGGAATAGCAATTTTCGGGTTTTCAAAAAAGGTAACTAGTAATTGGCTAGTTGATAAAAACAGCCGGAGCTCCAAGTAATATATACTATACTGACAAGGATCGGAAAGCACAGAATCTGTGGAGCGTAAACTACCAACTCCAATGGCCACCTCGTAGAAATTGACATCACGTACTTCAGCTCCCATGACATTTGTTTCGTTCAAACATTGGTTTGGGCTAGTGGCCCGTATTAATTAACAGGTTTAAAGAGCGCAAACTAAAACAAAGACAAAGAAGACACCAACTCTGAACGGATTTTCATTGTCATCTTCGCCATCATCACAAGTCATCATCACATAAACACAGACACACCTTCCCCCGACCCGCACCACAACCAATCACCACTCCTAAAAAGAACCATCTAGAAAAGCCACTTCTTTTTTAAGTGTATAAGTAGATGGTGCACTAACATAATTTATCTTTTTGATAAAGAAACGCCTCCGTAATCTCTCACTCGGTTTTGTATGTATTTTTTACACTCTAGGCGCTGTGGCATACAACTACATCGGCTAGAGTGGTCAGCAAGATACCCCCCCCCCCCCGGTCCCCCGCATTGTTGCGCACACAAATATTATGTTCTAGGGCTCTATCATTAAAGCGGCACCCAGTTTTTTCAATCATTCTTTACTTCTCAGTCTTTTCAGATCATTTCGCTTATTTCTAAAAAAATATTTGTCGCTTTTAATGTGAGGCTTTTTTTTATATCTTCGTATTTCTCCTCTCCCAAAATAAAAAGTCATTTGAGGGTAGGCGTTCCACCGTGTTCCTTCACTTGTACTTGTCTTTCACGCTTTCTATCCTTGCTCTATTTGGAGTGTTGGCGGTCACGTAGATCACCGGGTCATGATCGGACACCATATTAAAGAGTTTTAGTAGATCGTCCAGATTATTCCGGTAACGATACCATATACTACCCAGAAGCCTTTTTGTTTTGTTTTGTTTTGCATATGTGTCGTATCGTTATCGGGTATCGTTAACTTACGCCCGGAAAATGATCTACTAAAGCTCCCTTAACTTGGGACCCGATCAACTAATTCTAAAACTTTCAGCCTTTCCACTCTTGTGAAGAAGGAAGACCAGCGGGGTTGTACTCGATACACTGTGTGCTTCTTCTTCGTCGTCGTCTGTTTTTCGCGCTGTTTCCTACAATGAATTCCCACCAACGCGCCCAACTATCCATTCTTTTATTATAGCTGGAAAGGTTGAAGCCATCTACGAGCGACGGCGGAAACCATACTGGTTGTGTGCTTGCCGCCGTCGCTTATAGACGGCGGTAGCTGTCCAGGTAGGTTTCTGTCGACATACAGGGACACGATCCTGGGGAACCTAGCCCTTAACAGCTCCGCTGTAAACGTTTTGCGACGCCTATATACCGGCGAAGGCCTCCTTCTTGATGATCGTTCGTTCGTTTCGATTGAGAGCTCTTTTTTTCCTATTGTTCTTTGTGATTTTTACTTTTATGTTTAATCAAATGTCTTCTTAAACTCTCTTATGTTTTACCCAGACAGGGGTGCTCAATGTAAAGAAATGAAATGAAATATTAAAAACAATTTTGTTTTGTCGGGCTTTAATATTCCCGCTGTTTCCATCCATGGATGAAAAGGAAACTTTAAAAAATAACACTCATTCCCTTACGTAAATAGGTAAGGAAATTACTTTATATTTCAGTTTTAAAATATGTGATTATTCCTTTGCAAATTTACTGAGAGATGTCAGGGATTACAAGTAAGTTCGTTACTTGTAACGGATTGCGCAAAGTCTGCAGTCCTCGCAGCGCATCCTTCTGTTGACAAGGGGAGAGCGTTGCTGCCCAAACAGCATGTCGGGTGTCGGCACCCGCTGCACGTTATGAGAATTCTGAGAATTCCGTCTGGTGGACGTGTTGGTGGAAAGGGACGGAGCCCCTGCTGCGGTTGTCGGCCACAGCACCACACAATACTTGTCTACGCGTTTCTGAAAATCGAGCTGACTCTTAATCTTTCCACATTTCAGGACATGCAAAATTGCAAAAGTTGGTATTTGCTTCAGCCATGCATAAAAAGGCGTCATTGAAGGTGAGACCATGCACGGTGTACACTCGGCACGGAATGAAACGCGAACAGTGGGTGCATGGTTTTCGCTAGATGCTGCATCACCTGAACCAGATGGGAGCTGCAAGAAGATGGCTCCTCCTTCGATGTGTTAGACTCTTGCTCAGTGCATCCAAACCTTCGGTGTTGCGTCTCTAGGTGACTCAGCGTGGGTCGAAAACCATGCGCTCCTTGTTCGCGTTTCATTCCGTGCCGACTGTACATGATGTCATGTATAGGTATCACGTATAGGTCTCATTATATCATCCATGTATAGGTATCATCATATCTGCCGAGGTTAGGAATGTGCTCTCTTATCTAAACTTGAGAAACGGTTACTTGTTGCGGCGCTAGCCACCAATACAACGGTATCTCTGATGGTCATTTATGGGGACACACCAGGCCGATGCCGTATCATTCCAAAGTCAACTCTCAGGAGAGCAGCTATGTCAAGAGAGCAAAGAAGGATACTCTTATCAAATGGTGATAGGGATATAGTGCGAGGTGGCCCAAGCGATCCGGCAACGGCAGTCCTATCTTATTCGGCAGACGTACGTCGTTGGCAGAAGGGGCCATATTCGGTATGTACAACTTTTCACCGCCCGCGAAGCCCAGGGCCGGCTTCCTAGAACCAGCGTCTCAGCTGAGACTGGGTGAAAGAAAGCACTGCCAAAGCCAGCGCACGAGCTGAGCGGGACTCAAGTTGCGTCTCAAGACGCTCGCGCGCCTCAGCCTTTGCAGTGCTTTCTTTCACCCAGTCTCAGCTGAGACGCTGTTTTAGCAAACCGGCCCTGGTCTCAAGCCCCGAAACGCACAGCTCGCGGTGTGTACACGCTCCAACGAGAACTTGAAAACGACTAAATGGCTGCGCGCTGCTGCGTGCATACCGCGCTACTGTTTCCGCTCGTGGCCGTCGTGTGCCTCAATCGCGTACACGTGTTTCCCTCCCGCGGTTATGGACAGCGTTTTTATCGTATTGTTTATGTCTATATATCGCGACGTAAGGAATGTTATGCCGACTTGCTAAAAAAACGTAATATTGACTTTTTAGCAGGTCTGTCTAACTAATGATCCTAAATACAACCAATCGTCATTCGTGTGTGCTAGATGCATACACAGATTTTCGATGCACCATTGTGCAGGATCTGTGTGCGTTTTATCGCATCAGTGCTATGTGTGTCACATTCATCTCACTGTTTGCGTAGAGCAGGTGACGAGTCTTCCACGTACAGCTGCGCCCGCTACAGCTGGCCGGAAACCCCTCGAGCCGTCAATTTCCGTGCTGTCCCACGTGATTTATTTCAGCAGATATGCCATCAGACTATGCGGAGAGCAAGTCGTCTTCTCCTTGAGCACGAGTTGCGGTAACGTCAGAAAGACGCCGAGCTCTGATTGCCTTTGATTGAAAGGATAGTGGTTACACATCAGTGTTAGATGTCTGGAGGTCTACCCACTATTTTGTTTTCAATCAGCCAATAAGAGCTCGGCGTTCTGACTCATCGCAACCCCTGCGCCAGAAGCAGACGAACTTGCGCTCCGCATAGTCTGTTCCACATGAAGTCCTACCGCAGTTGACCCTATGATTCGATAGAGCCAATCAGAAGGCGCCAAAAATATATCGTCACAGCACTCGTCCTCGTCGGGCTCATGCTACCACCGTCCCAATCACGTGCACTAATATGTGTCCTGCTGCACTTTGGTCAGTGCGTGATTGGCCGAGTCGCTGATAGAAAAACGCACAAAGACGATGAGTGCCGCGAGGATGCACTTTCGCTGCTGTCTGATTGGCTCTCCCAGATCCCGGCGTCGTCTGCTGTCGGTCTTAGCGTGGAAAAGAGTTTGCGCCGAGGAGCTGAGGGAGAGGAGGAGGCGAGAGCTCGCGGGGACGTCAGAAAGCCGAGCTCTGGTTGGAACGATCAATGGGTAGACCGAAAGCTATAGCAGCCTTTGTCTATCCACCGCACTCGTTGAGCGCGTTAGATCGCGGAACATCGACGTCCGGCTTTTAAATTTCGGATTCGAACCCGTTCGACGAGCGCAGTGGAGACAGAGCTTTAGGTTTACCCACTGACCGTTCCGAAAACAGCCAGGCTTTCTGAAGTCTTCGCGCGCTCTCGCCTCCTCCTTCACCTCGGTTTCTCTGCGCACAGCGTTCGCCTTACATGAAAACACACGCTCGTACTTTATGACAAATGTCCGATTCTATCATTACATAGTGCGACACTGTTTACGCAAACAAGTAATCACCTGTTTTTGTTTTTTTTAATCGAAAAGCTGCCGTCAAAAATACTTTACTCGTTTTCACATGAATAAAAAAAAGTCTTCCGCATTGTTCATAAGCCGCGCGAAGTAGTTCTTCCAAGATTTATTTGTCGGAGAAATAGGCGATGCGTTTGACTTTTTAAACGTGTCCGTTTCGATAAAATAACAAGTATCTAATCTCAAATGTTCCTGCATATATCTTCGTTATCTTCACAAAGGGGTAAATTACTAGTGCTCTGCGAAGAGCCGGACTTTTTTACTACGATCCTGGAGATGAAAACCAGTGTGGTGTGGGAGGAAGTTATACGCCTCGCAAGTGGACTCATTTTCGTCTTCTGCGCATGAGAAAGAAAGTAGCGGTGACGTCAGAACGCCGAGCCCTGATTGGCTGATCGCGGTCCCCTATCTGAGCGTCGTCTGCTCCTTTGCAACGTCGTCTGCTCGCAACGTTGTCTGCGTCTGTCTTACCTTTCCTGCGACTTTCGGAAGTGCAGGTCTTTACAAGCGAGCTCGACTTCGCCTTTCAGAGAAGGCAGACGAAATAACTCGAGCGGTTCGTTGTTTTTGTTAAACAACTAGCAGACGCGCATCAAGGAGGGAAGTCAAAGTGCTTACTGGCGAGGTGTCCCGAGACGCCGAGGTTTGTTTGCTAAGAACCGAGAGTGAGCGTATTAGTGTCCGCAAGTTTCCTCCCAAATACTTTTCCCCCCTTTCGTGTGCGGCAAGACTCCTCATTCTTTAACGGCGTCGGCGGGTTGGCGCAGTTAACGTCGTCTGCTTTACGTCTGCTAGTCCAAAGCGATGGCTCCTTTACCGTTTCCTGCGTCTGTCGGATATTCACCGCTTTTTCACCGGCGAGAGTCACCGTTGCCTCGGAAAACAAGGAGATGACAAGAGGCAGAGGTTGACCTTAGTAAACAGGATAACTGGGCGAGTTGGTATGGATTCATAATGGAACAGCGCGAATTTTTGCAAGGACAGAGGAAGGAACTGGATAGGACGAGCGCTGACTTCAGCGCTCGTCCTGTCCAGTTTCTTCCTCTGTCCTTGCAAAAATTCGCGCTGTTCCATTATGAGGTTGACCTCTTAATCTAAAATTGAGGTCAGTGATCACAGTATAATACGGGAAGGGTTCACAAGGGTCGCGCGGGCACATTCCATTCAGCACGCCAGCCGGTCGTGGGCAGACGGTCACTGAGTCGGAGTTGCTGCTAGGCCTATCTGCCGAGTTCGCTTGGTCGGTGTCGGTGGAATCGTGGCCGTTGGCGTTTTTCCCGGGTGTTTGTGGATCCAGCGTTCTTGTTCGTCGTGGTCTGGTTCAAGTACTTTTTACTTTCTTCTTGCTGCTTGAAGTCAGGACGCGAGAGAAGCGCACGTAGAAAAATAAACGTCCTTTGGTCGTCGCGACCGCGACGCTGTCGGCCATGTTGATTTGATCGTAACAAGTGCGTAGCTTCGGAGCTGTCGTAGGATTTTGTCGTAACCTGCGCAAAACTTACGAAAATTTCAGTTGGTGAATACGAATTTGTTTTTAAGTTTTGTCTTACGCATATTTTTGGCGTAAGATAGTTTCGTGAATCTGGCCTCTCCACTTGAAAAAGTCGCAGGAAAGGTAAGACATACGCAGACGACGTTGCGAGCAGACGACGTTACAAAGGAGCAGACGACGCTCAGATAGGGGACCGCGATCAGCCAATCAGGGCTCGGCGTTCTGACGTCACCGCTACCCCCTGCGCGAGAAGCAGACGAACTTGCCCTCCGCATTGATGGGGTTACGAGCATAAGCGGTGAAATATGGCACCCTCCAGTACTCTTTCGAGGCGAAATGTCAACGAGCGTCATTGTCGTTCCCGTTAACACTCTCGTGCAATGTATGCAACGGTCTCATATCTGATCGACTCAGAACTTGGAAGGAATAAAGTTGTTTTGTAGCGTTAGCTACACTGGCCGAGGTTGAGCAGTTTCGCGTGGCTCTCATAATGAGCCGTACTCCGTGCTGCGCAAGCGCGAGGAGCAGTGACGTCACACGGCGCACAGCTGGCGGGGCGGAGCCGCCGTCGCCGCGGGCTCCGCTGCCACCGCGCGCGCGCCTCGCCAATCTGCGCAAGCGCGAGGAGCAGTGACTTCACACGGCGCACAGCTGGCGTGCGGGAGCCGCCGCCGCCACGGGCTCTACCGCCACCGCACGCGCCTCGCCGGTCTTCGCATTCCTGAGGAGTGACGTCATAGCCGCGGCAGACGCACTGGCGCCGCCGCGTGCCCAGCCGTGTGCGTTCGTTCCGCAGTAGCCAAGTCTGACGGTGCACCGGAGCTGCTTCCTATACTTCGTTTCAGCTTGGGTCCAGACGCAGCCGATGCTACAAGCACGAGCGTGTGGCCCTGAACAGTGCCTGTACTGCACGAGCGCGCGTGCTTGGCAGGGACGCTGGAAGCCCGGAGCTCGCGCTTGTAGCATCGGCTGCGTCTGAACCCAAGCTGAAACGAAGTATAGCGCCTCTCATTTTGTGCGCATAAGCTCACGCTACGAATATCCTGGAATAGCCGAGCTAAGCCACCACAATTTTTTTTATTCAATTTTAAAATGCAGATAATGTTACCTCATCTCTATCCCATTACTGAACTATCGAATCACGCAATGTTGGCTGATAATTAGCCTGGTTACGAGATTGTGGACATTTTATTCCACAGGTTTGCTTCACGCCATCGAGGACCTACTCGAGAAGAATTTGGAGCCCGCACCTTTGAAGATAAAGTCCTACTGCATGTCCGGCTTTTCCGACGCTCTGGACTGGAGGCCCATCCTCTTCCAGGAGCCCGCCGTGGCACAGAGTGCATGCTCCTTGTGCGGGCTGGTGCTCCTTAAATCTGTCAGGCTGTCCTGTGCCCACACGCTTTGCACCGACTGCCACCAGGAGTGCGCGCGGCAAGGCAGCACCTGCCCTCTGGACGACGAGCCCTTCGACGACCAGAGCTTTGTTCGTCTCGAGATTTCGGGGAAATTCATCGAAAAGCTCAAGGTGAGAGCAGAAAAATTTCGCCCAGGTAGCACGCCAGAGAACGGCCTAACTTTACATAAGCTTGGCAATCCTAGGGTCTAATCTCGGCCTAATGCCATTCCTGTCCAAGACGAGTTATTGCCAGAGCACGTTTTGTTTTGTGTTTCGATGGCCTTTCTTTGGCTCGTCACATAATTGCCAAGGTGCCAGACTTGAACAAAAGATGGTACCTATGAACCGAACAACCAGAACTGAAGCCTAATTCTGGCATCCGTTTGGCGATAAGGACCAGAACTGCCAGATGACCGCCCGACTACCACCAGTGAAGCCTAACTTGGGCAATCTGGTGAATAAGAACCAAGATACCAGACTCTGGCCAAAGAAGCTCAAGTTTTTCTACCTTGGCTTCTTCAGGTGTTTTAATGTCCTGAATTCACAGGCAAACTATAAATTTTGACCCAAAAGGACTGTGCTACCTGGGTGGTTGCATGCAATTTTCTACAGAAGGCAATGACCTGCATTGATTGATCGCGCGAAGCAACTTGGCTAATGAACTGAGACTGTACACCTGGTGTCTGAGAAGCTTATAACACAGTAGTTCTGCACCAAGTTAACTCAACAGTCAGTGACACAATGTTGCGCGAGCGCCAAGTAACCGAGCGAGGTTTGCTTACATTATTTTTGCAGAATTACCATAATATTCTAATATTTAATTTAATATCCCGGTGTCTGTTCCCAACGTTTAAATTAGCCAGAAAATTCCGATGGCTCTGAGTCAGAATTTTTTAGTTATTATCCGGCCCAAATATTTCCCCATCAGTGAATCTTAAGGTCATGTATGCTTCATTGTTACACTCCTCAGAAAGATGATCGAGGGACAGCAAGTGCTGGCATTTTGCATGCAATGTATGATTACTTGAAGATACCAGTGCATTTTTATTAATAAATACATCTACATTGAAACTTTGTGAATATTGAAACATTTAAATCATCTGAAATTATTCCGGAAGCAGCGCCGGCACTTTCAAAAAGTCAGCAAATATCTTCTGTTCTTACATGCTTTAACAAGGTGGTGTTTAGGCAAGTTTCTTGTCGCAAGTTAGCCCAAAATAGTGTTTGAAAGCTGCGCATATTATGTGCCTAGTTATCATTTCTCAACGAGGATTCTAGTGTTAGAAGACTGTAATTGTTATGCCTGTCCTTTTAATTTAATTTAATGAATATCCAGGCATGCCGTCAGCCTTTGTCCTTCAGAAACTTGCACATGCCCCAAATAGTACAGTCGTCGCGGGAGTTAATAGCTCCACGCGAGCGCGCGTTTTTTTCCGAGGGGCGCTTGACTGGTGGCTTGCGATAGAACTAGAGATGACGTCAGGGCGAGTCCATGCGGAGTGGACGGGGAAGCCGTCTCAATTCAAGGGAACCGTTGTTATCATCCCGCCCGTGGGGCGACGGGTGAGCGTAGTTCGAATGAAAAGGGGAGATGATTCTGCAGAAGTCAAGATCGCCGAGCACGAATGAGATGGCTGCTTGGAAAGAGAGAAACAAAAAACACGTCTCATTTTCTACACCATTCGGCGGCTTCTCGCTTTTATTTGTTAAGTTTACAAATATCAGCAGTTATATTTTCTTGCAGACGATTGATGTTAAGTAGGGTTCTGCAAATAGTGGTTCGAATCGAATAGTGCTGCGTCATTCATGCCATGACAGTGCATGAGAAAGCCAAGACGGCTGGTTCTTTTAGCAGTGCACAAGCTAGGGATGACGCGGCACTATTCGCACCCCCTTCCTGTTAAGCGCTTTGTGCTTGCTCTTGAAATTTCAGTTTATTCAGCTTCTTTGTTTTTGCTAATCGCACCAGATCGCAGAAGTTGTCTCGCAGGTTTAGCTCGCATTTACTGTATGCTATAGTTTCATTTATCCTTGTTTACGTTATGCACATTAATACTCGGTTCTTCGTTTAAGTTGTCTCGAATAAGCTTTTCTTTTATTTTTAATATGCCTCCTCGTGTACCGCGTGATACGAGGGTTCGCATAACCGCGCTCTCGCAAGCTGGATTCTCGCAAAGGCAAATTGCTTCAGCCACAGGAGTAAACCGGCGAACAGTCAACCGGATTGTGCAGGCCTTTCGCGATGAAGGGCGCATCGAGGATGCACCTCGAGGTCGACCCCCTCGCCGCACGACTGAGGAAGAGGACTTGCTCATAGTAGCTGCTTTCTGTGATGATCCGTTTATGACAGTGAAGGAGTTGAAAACGTGCTTAAACATCCGAGCTTCTGGGACGACCATACGTCAGCGCCTACAGGAAGCTGGAATTCGATCCCGAGTGGCTGCTCAAAAGCCCCGCCTTTACGAGCGTCACCGAGCTGCACGGAAGTCGTTTGCAGAAGATCATCAGCCGTGGGGACCATCTGAATGGAATGAGGTTGTCTTTACCGACGAGGCCAGCTTCTGCAGCCGTTTCGATCAACAGCGCCGCGTCTGGAGACCGGCCTTCTGCAGGTAGGTCTTTCTGTTTGAAGACTTCAGTAGCTTTATATTAACTATATTCAGAAGATGGCTCTTGTAGGCGCGGTTTGTTTTATCTTCCGAAATTACCACTTTCAGGTATGATCCACGTTACATTCAGCAGGTCGCTGCCAGCGGGCGGCTCACTGTCAGCATTTGGGGAGCAGTGACCAGCCAGGGCTTAGGGCCGCTACATAGGCTGAGTACGCCTTTCACTGCGGGGCAGTATATTGACGTCCTGGATCATGTGCTGCTACCTTTTCTTCTTGACGGGCCATTTGCGGATGGTTGCTTCGTGCTGCAGCACGATCGTAGTCCCGTGCATCAAGCAACCGCTGTGAAAATCTACTTGGAGGAGCGGTGCATCAACAGCCTCCAATGGCCCCCAGGAGGCGCGGACCTTAATGTGATCGAAAATGTTTGGGGTCTGCTGAAGAAACGGCTCTTCAAAAGGCACCTTGCGGACGCATCAGCAGACACCCTGTGGATGGCTATTGCGGAGGAGTGGAGGATTCTACAAGCTCAGCAAGGGCTTGTGACGGCACTCTACGAGTCTCTTCCTCGTCGCATGGAAAGCGTTGTTGCTAACAACGGGGCGTATTGCAAATATTGAATCAATGTGAACATTGACATTAGGTTATTGATTAGCCAAGTGGTTAAAAACAAAGTATTTGTTACAGTATTGTTTGCAAGTCATAAATATTAGCCAGCTGTTTTATTGTACTGAATAAATTTCCGAATAAAAATTGCAAGTTTATGACAGACTCCGGTATTTTAAACCTTGAAGACATATGCGTGTCACTTCTTTATAATCCGGAGCACATTGTCACCAGCGGAGCTGCGTTGGCTATTGCTCAAGCACCGAGCCCAAAAATACGGTTTCGTGCAGCTCAGTGCATTTTGTTTTCTTTTTATTATACTTAGCATATTGAAGATCAATACCGTTTCAAAAAATATTCATGTCGAAAAACGTTGTCGCATAATTATAAAAGGCATACTAAAAATAAAGCTTGTTTGCGTAGTTAAATACAAATGGCGAGAAAAGAAAGCAATCAGTATTTGTATTTCACTCAAAAAAAAGGGGGGGAGAATAATTCGGCATGATCAGCTTCACAAGATTGTAAACAATAAGGACTAAAAAAAAGCGTACAGAGAGGTGAGCATGCAGCAACAAATAAAAGCGAGAAGCCGTCGAATGGTGTAGAATATGCGACGTGTTTCCTTCTATCTTACCAAGCAGCCATCTCATTCGTGCTTGGCGATCTTGACTTCTGCAGAATCATCTCCCCTTTTCATTCGGACTACGCTCACCCGCACGCGGGATGATAACAACGGTTCCCTCGAATTGAGACGGCTTCCCCGTCCACTCCGCATGGGCTCGCCCTGACGTCATCTCTAGTTCTATCGCAAGCCACCAGTCAAGCGCCCCTCGGAAAAAAACGCGCGCTCGCGTGGAGCTATTAACTCCCGCGACGACTGTACATTAAGAGATTCATAGAGGTTTTACCGAACGTTCCCATTTTGTTGTACTAATAGTTTTGTTAATTTGAATAACAGTATTCAGGTTTGGTATTATTCGTTTAGATTTCGTTATTGTCACGAATAGAAATAGGAGAATAATTTGAAACTGAAATTAAAAATTTAGTGAGGCGAACTTGTGCCTACA
>JAZHYW010070325.1:0-74904 GCA_037355805.1 Ixodes ricinus
GGCACCTCCACCTATTTGTTTGGGGGGGGTAGCCCTGGCTGTAAGGAACGTTGAGCCAGTGGAATCGAACCCATACCAATTGATATTTAAATGACTGCTCTTCGCCCGTCGCTACTATTTCAGAGTTGAGGGTGCCATTTAGCGGGAAAGCCCCTGTGGCGATCCGCCTGAAACGCCCGCAGCGCCTGTTGACTCGCATCACGTTTTTAAAACCGTTAGCGTCGATATTTCATTGCAGGAATTGCTGGCTGAGTATGATGCCACGTCGATAAAACTAACCGATGAAGACTTTAGAGAGTATAAATGCCACATGTTTCACGCAACACAATTGCCCAACATTTATTATGCATTTTTCGTTTATTTCCATTTGCCAGTTACAACCTTACCTGTTCTCACAACTACAGATAATATTAAAAAATATATATATTCATCAGTGATTAACGATCGCACGGAATTGCACAAATACTGTTTGTAATAACGACCCACTTAATTTGAGTGCATATTTGCTCTTGTCAGGTGGCTACGCATTTTACTAACCAAGTTTAGCCAAATTCGGCTGTGATGAGTCTACCCAAGCTGAAAGGTCTCTGGCGGGTGCGAGGCCGAGAGCCTTATTATCGCTACAAGCGATATCCCTCCATCATCGGGGATGACAACCATACCCTCGAGGTTTCCATGTTGGGTGAGATGTGCAATTTTCGGCATGCCCACGGGTTGTGAATGAGGCACAATGTTTTCGTATCACTTACAGCAAGAGTTATCAACTGGGGAAGGTTCTGGCATACATTTCGGGAGAATATTGCCGTATGGCGTGAGGAAGGCTGTGCCATATTACTCACGGAAACACTGTTATGTAAATGTCGGTGCAAGCGCAGGCTTTGTGTTTATGGCACTGCCGTATTACTACGCTTAGAGAAGAAGACGCAGGAAGCTGGTGAATGCCATCCATATAACCCTTTAGACGTATGAGGAATGAAATAACGGGATGAACAAATGAGTTCCAACAAATTGAAATTGATTGAACAGCCATCGTTTTATGTAAAAGTCGCATACCTCTTTAAGAAATCGAAATCCACCGGCACCCACCTCGTCGCTAAACTAGCTGAATTGTGAAGAGGCCCTGTGCTTACATGTTGAGGCAGTGTCAGACAATGAGTCCTTTGCATCGTGATGACGCTTTTTTTTTTTTTTTTGTTATCGCCAGCCAGAGTCGTCAGAAACATAAAGTGTTACAGGCTGGTACTCAATGTTTAGGTATATGGTCTTATTCGGACATTAAACGAGCCGGCGATCATCATCAACTCCGTCGACGGCCGAAAATTGGCCTGATTACGCCGGGTTTAATTCCGAAAAGTAAAAAGCAAAGGTGTTGAGCGAAATCGAAAACGCCCCAGTAATACTTATTGAGTTCTGTAGATAGCCACATGCTATGCTTGCGCGTTTCGTCAGCACCAAACCCGAGGTCGATAACTTATCGTCTACATAAAAACTAATGGGGGAAGTGGCAGACGCTATCTGAATCATTATGGTAGAGCGTGAATTTCCACAGGAAGCCAGGCACTTTCGTGAAATCGCAATTTATGTTTCTAGTAATATAGTCTCGTGGCATATATACTTGTTCCAAGTCACTATGCCTCAAACCAGAACATGACCGGAAATGATCTTGAGCTTCTGGGTGCAAGATAGGAGCGTCACTTCATTTCTGCAGTACGCATGCTGTTGACAAAACGGAATTAGGCAGATCTACGGAAATGTAGGGTCATGAGCTTTTCTAGAAAAAGCCACGTGCTATCGCTCATTGACCATTCTCATCTACCGTATTTGTGACACCGTTCGAATCATCGATGTAATATAATGCTGCAGGCAAATTTCATCACAAAAGAAAATGTTTTTCTTTACATAGTTCAGCGGCGCATCGTCCGAGTGATATAAAGCATTTCATGAGGAGGCACACTGCAAAAGAGGCCCACTTTATTTTGCACAAGAAAGCTTGCACTGTAGAAGAAGGCATCATTACATAATCTGCCATTCGCTCAAACTCGGTATGCCATGATGATAGAAGACACATGAAAACAAAAAAACTTGTATTGTCTGCTCCCAGATAAGCTCACAGTATAAACTTAAACGCTTAATATTCGTAATATGTGTTTATAGTCCAGTTGTTTGCACGATGTTGACGAAACATCTGACAGGTTATTTGAACTGTTCGTTCGTACACTGTAAAATCCTTTGCCTTCATGGCCCCAATCTCTTGTGAATGGAACTGCATTCGTATTAGCAACCATTAAGTTTTGCGGCATCCATATTTGTCCAGCCTCTAGGCAATAGAAATATCGTCCTCAGATGGTTAAATTTTTCGTTGTGGGAATTAAGGAACATTTGCCTTGGCTATTAGGGTACAGTGTTACCATACTATGGAAAGAAATTGCAGCGGCACAGATCACTGTTTGTATAATCTTCAGGTGGTGACAAACAGAGTATACTTGTTGATCGAGTTTGGTCACAGTTTGATGAATGGGTCCAGCTGAAGTATCGTCATAACGCCAGAAAATTGAATGTAGCTATCATCATCTCTTACCAGTTAGAAAAATATGCTGTTTTAATGACATTCCAGAGTTGTGAAGAAGCAATTAGTGTCATAATTATTCATTTCTATTAGCGCCTCGAATCAAGACGGTAAGGATCATTGTGGTCAACTTGGTAATCAGTGGTAATTAATAAGAGTGAAAGAGTACATTGTCACCAGTTCCACTTTCCTGTAACTTATATGGGCAAATTCCATCTATCTGAAAGAAGAACATAAAGAGATTGGGTAAAGGTCCTCGGGGATGTGAGAGCAAAATATTATAAAAAAAGATCGGCAAACATCAGTGGAATTGATATTGTGGTCGAGCACACAGATCAAAGGGCCACCTTGAAAATTGAAATCAGGACATGAAATGAGTGGAGAAGTGACAGTTTATAAATTGAGAAAAAGAATAGTAGTAACCTAGAACTCTGTAGCTAGATGAAACCAGGACCCCAAGAGTTTGATTAGACGCTTCATGTTGTTAAGGAAGAGACCTGGTAAGGTGCAGAAGGAGCGAATGAGATGATTTAGCTACCTTTATTCGGTATGTTGCAATTTGATCGATGGAATATAGCCTATAAAAAATAAGTAATGCTCTTTATATTTTGATGGTTTTGCAGCTAGCACTGCAAAATACAAACCGAATATTTTACTTTAGTATTTCCAGACTCACCATTTGTAGTACCTTTTTGCACTTGACTCAACAAACGACATGGATGGTGCACTAGAAAGCAACGTTATGTCACAGTCAGACTAAAATTGATTGATTATAACCACCTGGGCTTCTACTAAAATAATGATAAAAATCGTCGATTTGTTCTCGTCCTATAGAAATATAGTCACAAAATAAATAATTATGGCATTGTGTATTTCATGGTAGAATGAGAAAAGTTTAGGAATAAAAATCTTCTTCGGCTATAACTCTCGATAAAGTATACAGGAAAACATATCGCAGTGATAGAAAAGGTATTATTTAGTCTCGAATTTGAGTTTATAGTGCGAAATCGAGACTAAGATGGTATAAGGTGAGAACGGAATAACGCGACGAGTCCCTGAATACATATTATATTGGTCTTAGGGAGCGAATTTATTTTGACGCAGGTCAGTACAGATAGAGCGGATTTCATAAAGGACTCCAGCGAAGAATAGAGATCGGTTCAACCAGCTCCTTCCGCATCCGGCGGTGGCTCCATCAGTTACATTGGTGGCATCCAGCGTTAATCATTAATCAAGGGAACGCATGACAGTAATAAGTGAATCATTAATAAGCCCCATTTCGCCGAGTCCCATTGTAGTTCAGAACGGCCCAGCCCACCTACGTCCTCGCCCAGTCCCACGTACGCCCAGTCCCATCATATAGCTGCCTTATTCATTGCCGCGTTCGCTTTCACCACACCAGCGTCGTCACACCAGCTAAAGCCATTCAGTCACTTCCATCAATCACCCAATTCTAGTAAAGTCCACGTAGCCAGATCCCATTCTTGTTGTGTTCCCTGTCAGTTAAATTTTTGGGGTCAACGTGGAGTTACTTTTTCCGCTAGTAAGCAGTATGACGAGATTTGGCTGGCACACTGGCGTTTTATCTAAGGAGGAATAGTACGAATAATTTTTGTATACTGTTGCACTTCTGCCAGCAAAAAGAAAAGAGTTCTTGGCATAGCCAAGTGGTCTTCAATTATTGGTCACCAAAGATATTTTGTATGCGTCATGTCTCCTGAGTATGCAAACCGCCACATTTCCTGTGTTTGTGGGATGTCTATTGTCATCCTCGCAGTTTTAGTTTCACGTTTCGGGACTTTCAAATGTCCTCTCAATAATTTTTATAGAGGATGTTTTACGAAGACGATAACAATGGCAAAGGGCAACTTTTTTATGTTTCTGTTCAGTAATATGAAGATATATTCATTACGCCAATTTTAAAGATGCTAAATATTGTCAAAATAATTTTGACGTCATCGATCAAAAATATTTTTATTTTATTTTGACGCCTAAATTTTAAAAGTTTAGAGCCGGAGTCTGAACTAGAAAGCGATCTGGGGTGACAGTCAAAATAAATACTATCTTTCTAGCAGGCGGCGTCGCGCAGTTCGTTCACATGTATTTTACGAGATATGTTCGGTTACAGTCAGCTGCATGGCACTTTACAGGCATTATGCAGGAAGTAAAACGGTATAGAATATAATTGGGGGACAAAGATTGCAAGATAAGAGAAAGTGTGGCAACCGTCAGTATTCAACAGCGATTTCATTGTTCCGCTGTCTTCGCGCTACCAACTTAGCCCAATCTTAAACGTTAAAAGAGACGCTTTTCGTAATAATTAGGCGGTAATGCGAATGCTGGCTTCATTCTGTTGGAAGATGATTAAATGCCACCTTTGTTTTTAAAGATCATTTCATGTTTTATATTGATAGTATTAGAATCTGTAATAAGCAATGGTACATTGACGACATTTGCTGTCAAAAATGCGCGTGCATCTTTGCGCACCGCTGATAGACCAATATTAACTTTTTTGGCCTGGCTGCGTCAGAAACTTTGTTAACGTTATTCAGTACCGATCAGTGAAACATCGCCAGCAATGTTTCGTTCAGCGCCCATGAAGAAGAAGCAATGAGTAATAACGCTGTACAGAGCAGGAGCAGTTTGTCGGCGTTCCAGTTCAGAATAATAGAAATGAGAGCGCCAACAGAGAAGGAGAAAAAGGCAGCGGCGATATGGAGAAGTCACGAGGTGAGCCAATACATGGCGCGGCAGGCGAGAGAAAGGCGACGTCATGAGCAGCGAATGCGCTGAATGACGAAATATTCAACTGGACGCAGAGCTGGCGTCTTCGCCAGCAATCCAGCGATGCACCATGACGAGGGTAACCGAGAATGCGCGATATCAGGATCAGATGAGATTGGTTGTTGAAACCAAAGAACAGGCGAAATAGCGCCAGCAGCGATGCCAGCAAGAGTGCTAAGAACGACAGGAAGAGAGCAGGATTAGACGCTGGCCGAAAATGCAGCAGGTTGCTCGCGGGTCAGGCACAAAGGCTGGGCGCATACCCCACGATAAATCCTTAAAATTCAAGACGAGCGATGGTTTATGCTCAAGATATAGAGGTAGTTCTATATTGCCAGCGTATCAGTGATATTCACCACGAATATATATTTAACAACTGGCTGTTTTAAAGTCGATTTTACATAAACAGAAGAATTCCTCGAACGAAAAAAACGGTAACCCATTAAAACAGGCAAGATGGCTGATGCGAAGCACAACCAACAAGATAAACTCTTAAGGTGAAAGGCTGGATAGCCATATCATAGCGTTTTTACGGGGCATATACCGAGATTGGCTATAAGAAGGTAACAGGATACCTACCCTCTCTGAGCCAGATTGTCGATAAACTGAAGATGCCGAATATCCGAGAGTCGAGAACATCTCTCCTTAAGGCCAACGAACAGATCAACGCACAACATACGCGAAATGATAAACCCATTCAGGCAGTAGGGGAAACCGTCTGAGTATCACGCGACACAGCAACACTGACCACACGCAGCACAACACCGCAATAATGATTGCAACCAATGGCTTGCTCTCTAAAAAAGGTTAACGAAACGGTTATTATCACAGTGAA
Source organism: Ixodes ricinus (assembly GCA_037355805.1). Taxonomy (NCBI): domain Eukaryota; kingdom Metazoa; phylum Arthropoda; class Arachnida; order Ixodida; family Ixodidae; genus Ixodes; species Ixodes ricinus. Next base: position 6,186 of record JAZHYW010070325.1, read on the forward strand.
TGGCTACCACTGATGAAGCAGGCTGATTGGGATGGAATACAGCTATCACTGATTTTTGAGCGTACTGGAAACGGTTTCAGCTGGCGAAACAGGCGCTGCCGTTTATCGTTTAATGACGTCGGTTCCGGCGTCGAGTAACCGCGCGGTGCATTATGTTCGTCCGGTGGCGGTAACGGCAGTAATGCTCGGCAGGATGCCGGCATCTGCTCAACGTCACCAGCCCGGTTGTACATTGCCTGGGCGAACGGATAAGCCGAGATTTTCCAGACAATCATACTTCGATTCTCCTTTCAGGCCTGCACAGTATTCTCCTGACCTTACCTCCGTTTTCCTCGCCTACCCTCTGGTTATACCGCAACTGCACCAACGTCGAGCACTCCACCTCCTTTCTACACCACAACCACCATTGTGCCTCGCCGCCACGTTTTCATCGGGATGCCGAAGGTTAAACGCCTGCCAAAAAAGAACATTAGTGACTTCATCCCCGGCGATTTCAGCGGCGATCTTGGCATTTGTGAGGCAGGTAAGCCCTGTCTGCGTGGCATTCATAATGCAAGCGATAACCATAGCGCGTAACGTGAAGGGTGTTCGCACGCTTTGCAGCCTTTCTGGTCATGCGGCACCATCTCACGGCGTATGCCGAAAATCGGAACTAATCTTCGGCAAATGAGCGTTGAAACACCTCTTCTTGGAAGGCCTATCACATTCCGTGCTTTCCTGATCTTTGTCAATACGAACAAGCTTATGTTGCTTTAAAATGTCGCATTTATGTTAGTTAATGCTATTTACGACACTACCGTTTTTATCACTGTAATATAAATGGCAGCATATCTGCAAGCAATCTGCATGTTACTATGTAATGGAGCAGTATCTTGCTGCATACTGTCATGTACACCCCTGACATTAGAGTCAGAGAGCACCCAATCTGGACCTTACTACGCATACCTTTCCTGCAAGATCTATTACCTTCAACTTGTCAGAATTACCTGAAGATTGAGAACTGACAGTTTTACGTTCAGTTTACGTTTGAATGAAACTTTCTTTAAAACCGCCTAGTAAGGCAACAATAGCATAGAGGTGTGTTTTTCTAATAATACTGTCACGCACAAAAAACATGAATTTGACAATAAAACTTAAAATTAAAGCTTTATGCGGCGAACTTGTGCCGAGAAATGTAAACTAACAAATATATACTTTGACGGCGACGTAAAGGACGACTGACTCCAAGCTGCCTGGGAAGCCTTGTGTGTAAAAGCGCGAGGGTATCTAGCTTCGAGCTCGAGCAAAAACAAACTATCTCCGAGTCATCTTGAACATTAAAGTAATGCAAACAAAAGAAAGATTAGAAAGACAGGCCGAGAAGATTAAATCCTGTTAGCGGAGCATGCTGCAGACTCAACTGTTCGCATGCGTAATATTGTCTGCAGTAGTGCTTTTCTGGCTTGAGCTGGCATAAATAGGAATTGTTTCTAAAAGTTATTTCATTCAAATGTTGGGTAAGCAAGGAGACAAAGGCTTTTACGTTTTAGTGGGCTATATTATAATAAATATAAAAACACTCCAATGGCTTAATTTGAAGCACCCTAGAGTCATGCATCAGCAAGCTATTCGTTGTAGATCCTTCACTACCTCAAATACAAAACTGTTAAACAACGTTTAATACCATGACACTCATTGTTGTTTTCAGGATTATGCTTCAGGTTCTTACCTCTACATCAGCACTTACAACACTGTAGGTGAACCGAGGCCAACTTCAGCTGAGCATTGTCATTTCGACGTCAAAACGATTGCAAGATTTGGCATATAATGCTGGAGACAAGAGCGGTAGACTGAGGTGGTTTGTTTTTCTGCTACTTTGTGTTTTGTTCACTTCAGTCATTAGTTGATTAGTCGATTGAGTAATGAATACATATTCAATTGGTCAGTGCGTTAATGGTTTGAGTGGATAACTCAATCTATTGAGTTTGGCTGTTACAATCTTTTATGTATTACAACTTGAAGCACATATACGGGATTTTTCAGGGATGCCACGAGTTAAGATGATGTCACTCCAGATGGAAAAGTATCACGAAATGAGTATCTAATAATGCGACCTTACGTCTGGGTTTACACTGCCATTGATAGACAATATACTAATATATTATCAGTTTGACATTGTGACAATAGATTTACACGACTTCGCGGCATGGGCGATATAACAGGTTATGTAACATCAAGGATACTACATGGTACTGTTAATATCTACCGCAAGTATTAAAGTTAATGGTTTATTCTTTTCAAAAATTTTGAATTATCGCTTTTATAATTACATTATATTTATCATAGGACTTTGTAGATCAAGATCAGTGAGTTTTGTCACTATCTTGAAAAGTCGTACAATACTTCTATATTGTTGATTATCTTATCAAGATATCCTTCATTTACGTGCAGATACTTTCCACTAGCGACATCATCTGTTAACAACTTTATCTGCTGTCATGCTGAGATTCCAGTGGCTTACCAAACATTAAGTAGTACGTAATGCCCAGCATTACAATCTGATATATACGGTATAGTAAACTTGCTGTACGTAATGATGCAAACTACAGTCGAACCTGATGGCATCTCCACTGTTATCTTTCTAGTATGCAGACCAACAGTATAGCGTTACAGATGGTTATATCCAGTGAAACCTGTGACGGGGATGTGGTCTCAGCGACTGGCAGATGGCAACGTCATACCAGTTTTTAAATCGGGATCTAAAGCCAGTGTTGAAAATTATCGCCCTATTTCATTGACATCGATCTCAATTCTTAAGCTGTTTGAACACATTATTGGTAGTATCATTTACTCGTTCCTGGATTCAGTAGACTTTTCCCCACACAGTATGCTTTGAAGCGGGTTATTTTGCAACACCTAACTGGTAGAATGTTATCATCATCTATCCAGATCAATTATAGCAAGAAAATATGTCAATCGCGTGTTCTTAGACTTCTGGAAGGCATTTGACACGGTCCCCCATCACAATATTGTAAAATTTACTAAGCAACATAGATCTGAAACGCTCCTGAACTGATGAAATTATTTAGAAGGTTTGAGGCAGTGTCGTTTAAAATTGATAATATATTCACATCAACTCTGGGTTACGTCGGGTGCAGGGCTTCCCCAGGATTCTAATCAAGGGGGGGTGTCCCAATGGCTCGGGGGGGGGAGGGAGGCGATGCGAGGCGAGGCTAGATAAAATATAAAACTGTTTCTTTTTAGTCCACTAGCTAAATTACAGACGTCTATTAACCAAATGCTCATACCCGTAATGTATGTTTCCCTTTCTCTATATATACACCTGAGAGGTGGTGTTTTCTACTTAATCTAAAAAAAAAGAATTTTATTTTTTCCTTTTTTTTAGATTCAAGGGGGGTGTCTAGGAAAACTAGGGGGGTCTATACCCCTAGGGTCTGGGGAAATCCCTGGTCAGGTGTGCTAAGGAGTAGTCTATGGCCTTTACTTTTCTCATATACATAAATGACATCACTGAAACATAGTGTATGTTTCTACTAGGGCCTGCTCTTTGCGGACTTCCCTAAAATGGAACAGCCATATAGAATGTACAATCGGAAAGGCTAGTAAAATGTTTTATTTTATCCGTCAAAAGTTTAGATCCGCGTCATGAAATGTTAAAGAAACAGTTTATTTTTCTTTGGTAAGAATGAGCCTGATTACGCGTGCGTTGTGGACCCTTTATCACGACTTCGTTATCGATAAACTAGGAAAATTCAAAATCAGGCCGCGCGTTTTGTACTGAACAACTATGACCCTGCGTTAGTGTTACAGATATGAAGGCTGCGCTGGGATGGGAAGCACTGCGAATGCAGAAGAAAAACTAAGACTAAAATTATTCCACCGTGTCTACTCACAACAAACAGGAATTGATAAAGCCACTTATCTTATGAAGCCATCCTACGTCTCTTCCCGTTGTGATCATTCGAAAAAGCGTTGCTGTTCCCACTCTACAGGACTCGACATGTTTCCTAGCTAACTCATTTTTTTGTGAAAACCGCGAGAGAGTGGAACGCACCTCCCGGAAGATATCGTGTCCATTGATGATAACGATGTTTTCTTTTTCGACTTGTTATAACGTCTCCTAAACCCTCTATAGCTGATAATGCCCACAGGGCGATGTATGCGTACAATGTAAATTAAATAAATAAATATGTCGAAGGTCAAATTTGTTGGGTACGAATGATTATAGTTAGAGGCCAGTCTGCCCTCAAGGCGTCTTGATTTTCTTCTGAAGACGTTTGCTGTCTGACTGTGCAAGAACTCAGCTCTTTTAACATGCATTTTAAAGCCGTGATTTTGTACTAGTGCTAGCTGGTGCAACCCTCATTCATATAAACTTATGGAATTTGAACTCGAACTCCTGCAGTGTTCAAGTAATATTTTTGCATTTCTCTGTATCAGAGTTTTCCAGACTTTTACCATGCATGCCGCTATTGATCGCATTTTCTCTGATGTTTGATGCCAGTTTCTTCTATAAGTTAACTGCTTCAGGGCAGTCATCAGCAAGCAGAAGTACAATTAATTGAGTCAAACATAGGTCGAGGATAAATCTGTGTGGTCAACAGATGATTGTGCAATGTAGTGCAATCCGAGGAATGAATGTTTACAGTTAGAATGCACACGATTACATCTGGTTTTGCCGCCTTCACTCTGCCCCTCCTGCCTACCCCTAAAAATGACGCACAACCACACCTTTTATATGGTGCCAGCTGAGCACTGAAGGAACGCTCTTCTATGCTAGAGAGAGAGAGAGAGGAAGGCAAACACAACGAAACCAGTAGTGTGTTTGCCTTTTCTGTTCTCTCTATATATATACCTTCTTTATGTTCAGCTGGCAGCTTTTATAAGCAATGAACCGAGTAGCTCAGTTTCGCCGTCACAACCACACCCAATTTATTGACGCCTCTTTGGTGCATTTTGCTCAGCGTTTATACTGTAAACAACTTAATTTTCCCACAGAAAACATTTTCGTGAATTTCACGGCCTTAATAGTATAGCGAAAAATAGGCATTGCGAATATGTTTTCCTATGCTAACAAATGCACACAGTACCGCCCTGACTCACGAAATGTGCCCGCGAAACATTGTTGTAACACATATTGCCAAATGTGCGAAATACTAAGCCTGCGAAAATAATGGTGTTTGCAGTATTCCATTTTCACTTGCAGTGGCGTTCTGTAGGACGCCTGTGACATCCCCCGGAGTTTCTTAACCACCTCCTTGTCGACGCAGGTGAAATCGATACCACCAGGGAGTGGACTCCACGTCGACGAGAAAAGCTTGCCCTTGTGGGAAGTTGAGAGAGTGGTTTTGATACCTGGAATCAGGGACAAGTGGCCGTCACGCACGTTGAAGGAGGGTACGTCTCTCTGTAATGGTAACCTGGTGGCTTGAATGAGAAACACAATCTAACTGCTGCAACTTCCCCTTCTTACTGATGAGCGATGATTCTATTAAAAAATCTCATTTGTATGAAACTTTTGTGTCCACATAAACACATCATATCAATTGATATAAGTTATAGATATCTTATCGGAACCATATGTTAAGAAACTTGCAGAAAAGCTTCTTATAAGTTCCTTATGTTCTTATATATCGTGTATAGTTATTATATAGTTGTTATATGGTTCTTATATGTTCTTATACATCTTGTATGATTCATATGTGTTTATTGGACACAAGAAATTTCTCATACAAATGGCTTTTTCACTAGGGGAGGAACATAAATTTGTCATTAAAATATAAAGTAAGTTTATATAAAAATAGACTGGTGGCATGAAACATGCATGTGTGTCTGGGCATATCAGATTCGATCATGCATTTGTCGGCCACTGTAGTGTACAGGCTCATTATTATTAATAAAATATATGTATGTATGTGGGTGGACCTTAATTTTCTTTAAAAAGTGAAAGGGGAGAATATTTATGCAAACATTTGCTTCGGAGCATTCCTAGTCAACCTAGTTAAACTTGCTCTTTAAATGCACTGGTTGTGCCATTGTCCACACTTAAAGCATGGTCAACTATGTTCCACCACGCTGAGTCACGGGCGTCAATTCTAACACCGCTCCGCAGTTGGACATGATCACAAGATGAAAATCGGGCACTTGTTAGGCCCAACAGTGTAAAAGCAGAAAGGGCACGTCGTAGGGTGCTTAGTTCAGTAGAACCGAATAGGAGTAGTAAAACCGATCGGCAGGCCTGCTCAGTTTAAATCATCCGCGCTGCTCACGTCAAGCCGAACTTGTACCGGTGCTCTTGCGTCAGGGTTTACTGTATCGCACCAGCGGGTACAACTAAAGCTTCCCGCCCAATGCTGCCGCACACCCATAAAGCGTCACCACTTTACACTGGTATGCACATCTAAAGCTTAACCACTTTGCACTGTCGCATACGTGAAAAGCTTCACTATTTTGCACCGGCGTGTTCGGAGAAGCGGCAAGCACAAAGGAGTATCACGGTTAGCTCGGTGGGCTTCCAAGTTTGCTATTTGGGTGCCTGATATGATCTTATCTTGTGTTTCAAATGTTTCAGAAATATTATCCAAGTAAGGGCTTGAATACAATACCCGGGTGCATACTTTCTATGTTATGGTAACTCAATGCAGGTCAACTGCAGTGATAAAATAGAGTTTTTGATTTTAGCTTGAACTGATGTTTTCTTAGAAAAGGGGCAAAAGCGACGCAGGGGCTGTTTTCACCATGTATTATCAGGCTCGGCAGACATTTGGTGTAGGAACAACCCTCTCAATACGTAACATAATTAGCTATAATTAGTTTAGTGACATTCCATTGACTTTATGGATCATGTGGCAGTTGCAAATATTTGTTTGGGCTGGTTAGTTGATTAGCATCTTTGTTTAAAACAGTGCGACAAGACAAAGGCAAAGTAAAGACGAGAGAGACCACAGCGCTGACTATGAATTGAAGGTTTAATAATGCGAAAGCATTAACTGTGCCATGGAGTGAGCCGACGTCATCAGCCGCGCCAAACGGCAGATAAATTCGTGAAGCCGCGATCTGAGGCATTCCAGCTTTTGAAGCCGCGCAATAAGCCACGCAAAATGGCAAGTAAATGAAGCCGAAGGAGGCCGCCGCGCGTTGGTTTCAATCACCGCCACCCCATAGCGCTGTGTGCCCGCGCGCGGGCTGAAGGTGTCGGCTGGCGCGCTCAGGCGACGGCACGGCCCGAGCGCACCAGCCGATCCCTGCAGCGGATTCCGTGCCGCCGACGGAGCGGCGGCACGGCCGATGTCAGCGGGACGCGGCAACTTTACGAGGACGCGCGAAAGAACGACATTCATGCCTTTGCATTCACAACTCATAAGAAGTGCTTAAGTGTAACTCGAGCCTTTTTTCACCTCTTCGAGTATTTATACACATGGGCAACAGCTAAATTTACAGAGTGGGAAAAATACACAAAAATGTATGCAGTCTCAGCATCTTATTAGTTAATTATACAGTTATGTGTCATAGTCGTTCCCTGACTCTCACCAGTCAGAAAACAAATTTCTTTATCGGACAGACCAACGGAAGCCGTGCTGACACATTTGTTTTTTTAGTGTGTATATTCGTAAGCTTCTATCATCTCTCGAGTAAGTTTGTCTAGGTTTCACTGGAGTATTTTGCTTTTTTGTGTAGTCAAGGGTGCATCCAAAGTCACGGCAGTGAATTCCATGATTACTGGAGATTTTTTTCTTACATTATTCTGATGTTCACTTAATCGGTCATTAATGCACCGTTCCCATCATCGGCCATTAATGCGTAGGTTCTACATTAGACAAACGGTACGGTGCATTAATGACCGATTAATGGGACATCAGTGTAATCTAACAAAACAAATCTCCGGTCATCTGGGACGGCACTGCTGTCACTGTGGATGCACCCCGGGCTACCAAAACAGCAAAATACTCAAAAGGAAGGGTGACAAAACAACTCGAGAAATGATAAAACCTTAGAAAATAAACAAACTAAAAGACAAATGTGTCAGAACGGCCTTCGTTCGTCTGTCCAATAAAGGAATCTGTTTTCATTCTGATGCATGTTAGGGACCGACTATGACATATCACTGCATAATTTAACTAATAAGATGCTGAGACTGCATGTATTTTTCCGTGTTTTCCTTTCTGGTCCTTGTCGTGTCGCGGTGTTTTAAACCAAGTTGCAGTCGCTGTCTGGACAGTGGTCACGATTGGAGGGATAAAAACAATTTAATCAGCCCGCACAATGAAAACAAGAGTTTGAAATGTTCATAAATGTGTTTTCACATTTTTTTATACCGATTACAAAACTGGACGCAAAAAGAGTGGCGAAACTTCTATCCACAGTGATGCATGGAAGTGCGTATCACTGGCACTGCATTATTATCTGAGCGGCCTGTCCTCGGTGGACGCACAGTACGCGCGCTACTTATGTCATGATGAAGTGCTCGAAATGAGTACAAATAAACAGCCTGGATATCAAGTCAATTATTCGCATAAAACGTCACCTCGCTAGTCATTAAGCAAATTATGTTGCTGGTCATTTGCTTCTAGGTATTGTACTTAATATTACTATTTTATTGTTTCATTTTGCAGGTTCTACTCAGCGGCGTCATTGGCTCACCATCGACTGAGGGTTACATCGCAATCGATGACGTCGTTATTTCCTCTAACGCTTCCTGCGACACGCTACCACGCCCTTCTGCCGCGGCCTTCGACGGTTGGTTCTCAATTCCCAATTTCGTGTTGCCAGAGTACTTAAGCGCTCACAAGGTTTCCATATCTTAAGAACTCCAGGGATTTTAAGGGGCCTAAAACGTTCTCATAACTTTGGTACCTTGTGGTTTAGGGGAAAATGCTTCTAGAGCTTTTTAACATGTAAAGTGTTATGGGACTGGGTTTCGCGAAAAAGCAAAACAGTTGACTGACACACATGTCACGTGACCTCATGACGTCACGTGACTTGACGTCATGTTTGGATGTCACGTTGCAGCATGGGGCAATATGATGTCACGTGACACCCTGACATCTGTGATCTCACATGACTTGACATCAAGTACAGGTCCCATTGGTCATAACGTGACATCATCTGCCATCAGATATTGTGGCATCATTGGAGTGTCCCGCATTTAGACTACTGTAAATGTACAGTTGGCAACAAGATGTGTGAAATGGCTGAGCAAAACGAACACATTACCACCCTCCGGTGCCCTCCCTCAGTCCAAGCCACCCTGGCTGAAGCAAACACCACAATGGTATCGGGAGCAGGATTTTTCATAACAAAGCGTCTGTGTAAGTAGTGTGCCACATTATCACCAGAAACACCACTAAGAACGCAGCCAACGAGCACAGAGACGTTTCAAGCAGTCGCAGCATGGCGCGCACGCTACCGCCATTTTCAAACTTCAATGTTCAAGGAATCGAAGCGAACAACGGCAGTCTGAAGTGAGAAAATAGGAGGAAAAGTTCGAAACCTTTATCAGAGTGTGCAACATCACTCCAGACACGCGGAAGAAAGTACTTCCTCACCACGTGGGAGAAGACGGGTTCGACACCTTCCGGTTCCTGACTGAGCCCCTGACAACATCATCGACGGTCACAAGCTCAGCCCAAGCTCATGGCGCTTCGAGAGCGTCAACATCGGAGTATGAGACGGTAACAGTGAAGCTAGACACTGACTTTGCACCGAGAGTCAACCCGAGTGTTGATTAGTTGATTTTTATGACCCATTTCCTGATGGAAAGTATGGGATTGTAGTAATCGAGCACTCTTCGCGATACCCGGTAGTAGAGTTCGGCATTCGGGAACAAGTCAAAACGGGCAATGAGCCTTCGTTACAAGGTTCCAAATTCTCCGAGGTTACCAAGCAGCTTGGATTTCAACATCACAGAATAACCTTTGTCACCTCAGGCAGATGGTGAAGTGGAACGATTTATAAGAACTCTAAGGAAACAGGTGGTCCATACTAGCATAATTGAGAGCAGTGAGTGGAAGACTGAGCTGTACACCTTCGTAATGTGGCACAGATCTATCAAACAAGGAAAAACAATAACGGCGTATTATTTTTTGTTACGGAGAAAATCTCCAGGCACGGCAGACTCTGAAAGGTTAAGGTCAACCGTAGTCAAAAGAAGAACGTACAACGGTCAACGTGCCGAAAAAGAAGAAATGCCCAACCGTGGTGCAACGGCTGCACCGTATTCTGAAAACCGCCAAACCTGCGATGCAGGAAAAAGGAAAAGGATAGGAGGAACAGAGTATTAGTATTAGGGAGCTGTAATCTGTCCAGGTGCACAACGGGAATCATCAGCAAGGTCCGTGGAGAACGGAGAGTAAATCTTGCAGCCCTACCAGTCAGGTAAATGAAGGAGGTGATGGACACGACAGTAGAAATGTTTACTGAGAACGAGGGCCACGAAAACTTTGTGGTGCTACATGCGGGATTGAATAACGCCTTAGCTAGAAGGAGGAGGGACTTGGCACACACATCCAGAAGCGTGTGAAGTAGTTGAGGCTCGTAACCTCTCGGATTGCGCACATTGTAATGTGCACTGTGCCGGAGTTCAGCGACTGAGGTATATGTAGACAGAGGGTAGTTCAGGAGGCTAACACCACCATAAAGAGACTGAGCTGTAAGAACGAATGAGAGTTCATGAATGCGAACAGTGATGAATATCAGGAGATTTCAATCCCTCCCCCCCCCCCCCCCGTTCAGCCGAGACAACATTCACTGTGGGGAACTGGCGGGGTTGCGGGTGGGGCTGAAAATGGGCTGTAGAGCAAAGGCTTTTAAGGAGCCTTCAGAACCTTCCGATAGCGGAGGCTTCAAATGCACTTTGGAAGGTTTTGAGGAAGCCTAGCAGAAGAAAAAAAAGCAGCTTAATATAGGATTTATAAACATGCAAGAGGGCAGAAAAAGACTGAAGTGGGATGAGATAGCGGAACAATTAAATGGTGAAGATTTGTAGTGTATGGATTGCCAGAGACGTACCTTAGAGATATGAAGGAAGCACCCTACTTGGCAGGTTATTTTTGGAAGGGATTCAATTGATGTTATATGGAAAGGAAAAGCGGTGGATCGGCAGCGCTAATGAAAGGAGAGGGTTTGGGAGATGTTAAGGGGAAGCTGCAAAGAACACATGTCGTTAAAAGGCAGTATCGGAAGTTTAGACACGCACATAGGATTTGTATATTGGAAAACAGGAACTGATTCAAAGTGAATAAAAATTCACAGCACTTATGCAGATTCTACAGAGGGGATTCTACAAAAAGACTGCGATGCTATGGATCTATGGTGAAACAAGGAGACGGCAGGCTCTTTAAATCGACCGGAAAATTCGGTTTCTTAACCTATCGCGCTACGACTTTGTGCAGCGTTGCCCACAGATGGTGCATCTTTCTTTGTAAAATTTGCAAAGAGCGAACTTACCTGAGGAAAAAGTAAAGAAAGAAAAAGGCTTAGCTCCTATGGAAACGCAGCGACGCCACCGGTCTTCAAACAACACGGCGCCGTTTCGGACGGGAGACAAGAGATGGCGCAACGAACGCCGCCAACGAACGAGCATACGGCGCCGAGAGCCGGCACTTTCAGCAGACGATCCTTTCGACTCAAAAGCGGCTCGCGTTCCGCAGGCGGCGACAGTCGCACAAACAAAAACAGGCGCCGTAACAACAATGAACTGCAGTTACTTGTCTGCTGAACACGCCGGCTCTCGGCGTCGTCTGCTCGTTCGTTGGCGGCAGTTGGCGTCGCGACCGCTTGCGCCATCTCTTGTCTCCCGTGCGAAACGGCGCCGTGCTGTTTGCAGACCGGTGGCGTCGCTGCGGTTCCATAGGAGCTAAGCCTTTTTCTTTCTTTACTTTTTCCTCAAATAAGTTCGCTCTTTGCAAATTTTACAAAAAAAAATGGACCATCTGTGGGCAACGCTGCACAAATTCGTAGCGCGATAGGTTAAGAAACCGAATTTTCCGGTCGATTTAAAAGAGCCTGCCGTCTCCTTGTTTCACCTAGTAGGGCTTGTTAACGCTCAAGTAAAATGCGATAAAAAATGATGTGGGTGGTGCGTAAGAAACAATTAACACTTGACAATTGATTACTCTTAAATATGTAGCAAATTGTATAATATTAGGCTTTTACGACATGTATAGACAAATAAGAAGGTTGTTTTATTATGGTAGCGGAAATAAAAGAACCGGCAGAAATGAAAATATATCTTACGCAGGGTTGTTCCCTATCACCTGTACTTTTTATGATATAACTGAGTAGGATAAAAAATGAAGAGTGCAATTTTCGATATATATTCTACGCTGAGGACATTGTGGTGTTAGCCGATATATGGTATACTTCACCGGCAGAAATGAAAATATATCTTAGGCAGGGTTGTTCCCTATCACCTGTACTTTTTATGATATAACTGAGTAGGATAAAAAATGAAGAGTGCAATTTTCGATATATATTCTACGCTGAGGACATTGTGGTGTTAGCCGATATATGGTATACTTCACAGGAGCTGTCGGGGTCGTCCTCTGAGAATGCGGTATTATGCTTGAAATCTTAGGTCCAGTTTATCATAGAGACCCGGAAGAGGAGCTTGCGCAGACGCACTGTGGGCGCGTGGGAAGGCAGCAAATCAAAGAGTGCATGGAGACATAGGCTAAGCATCCTTTGAGGCTTGAGGTGCGATCAGTATGTTAAAATTTGAACGAAGACTAGATAGGTTTGAGGATACACGAGGGGCAACAAGGGTATATACGCATATATACATAAAACAATCTGAACACTAAATGGGCAAACCTAACCTGAAAACTGAAACTCAATTACCAACAGTCAAGTGCTGGGGCAGCAATGACTACCTATGTGAAACAGGAAGTAAAAGATTCCGAGAAGATCTGGGAGGAAAATTCAAAGAAAATCAGCTTTAACTATGGGCAGGTGAAGAAAACAGGAAATCAGGAAAGTGCAGGTATGACAATTCACAAGGGAGCGCGTTGTTATTCAAGGCTAGAACAGTATTGAGGACTCGGAGATATAGGACGGAGTATTAGGAAATGGAGATGCTGTGTGCCGTATGCTTAAGGGAAGCCGAGACAAAAGAAAATGTGGTGTTGAGGGGCACAGCTAGCGCTCGCCCCCACCCTCCCGGAAGGGGCTAGGGATTTGGACGGATCGTTGAGGTTTGTAGACGACAATGAAAAAATGAATGATACGCGCATTTTATAAAAAAAAGGAGACTAGAAGACTGGTGAAAATAATCTCTGGATAATTGAATGACATACACCTAACTGACACAGCTGGGAACAGGAACAGTTGTAAATTGGGACTCCCTCCCGCGTGATTCCGGCCAACATTTTCCACCCTGCCTCCCAGTAGGCCCGGCGCCGTGGTAATGCCGACTAGGTTTAACCAGAGTAAAATTAGCGACTCCTTCACCGGGGGGAAGAGGCGGGGGTAATGTTTTTAGTTTTTTGCCCAATCCCCCAAATTTGATCCTGGTGATATCCCGCACTACCTCGTGATAGTTACAAAATCGCAGAGTGTAAGCAAATTGGAGAGAGAAAGAGATCATACTTTTGGTTCTTAATTTCTAGGCTAGGTGGAGCAAGCTACCGCTTGTTAGGAAGGGTACAGCCGCTGGCATCCCTCCATCCATCCATCGAGTAAAACAAACCTGTTATCACCCTCCCATGTCCTCAATCAGTACAAGCCACCCTGGCCGAAGCAAATACCGCAATCAATACGTTACGTAACATCGTGATATCATGAGGTCGCATGACTCAAAAAGTTTAGGATGACTCTTAAGTTTTTAATTACAGCTTAAAATGTTCGTTTCACAATTAATTGTTAGAGGAATTGTTAGAGAAATTTTAAAATACTTCAGCCGTATTTGGCATCTGAACCCCTTATTGAATTCTTTAGTTATATATTTCTACAGGAAAAATCACGAAGATGGGTGTAGCAATTTTTATAATCTATATAATATTCCTAGAACCAAGAATTGACAGTTTGAGTGTCTGTGGTGTTTTCTTTTGCTGAAAAATACATGTCCGCAAATAAGAAAACACTTTTTTTTCTTGCGAGCAGGTTTCTTTTTCACTAAATGAACGACTACAGGCACCCAGAGTGCAATTTCTTGTTTTGACCAAAGTTAGGCTGAGGTGTACATTGGCTAACAGATACATTTTTTAAATCTTGTGATCCACTTAATGTATTCTTGCTTAACTTTTGTATTCTATCAGCACTGCTAGCATCACATTCACACGGAAGTTTCCTGTTTATGCAATACAAAGTTTATTAATGCGGGCCAGAAGCCAGGTTTTTTGTTTCTCATATCTCGGGTGCATAGGTCTTTCCAATAATTATGCAGCGTAAAAAGTATAAAACTTAGACATTAACATACATATACGAATACATATACACAAATTATGCTGTACCACTAAAATGAAAAAAAAATCTGAATCAAGTTAGAAAACATTATTTTCTTTGTTAAATCGTTAGTTCTTCCATCGTTCGTATTTTTAGGAGGTGGTAGCTGCATGCATGACATTTGTTTACAATTGCGATTTCTGGGCACGTTAGGCGCCTTTTGAACTTGTGAAAAACGTACCTATGATCATGTGAAATCCCGGTCTTTCTAATTAATCTTCACATTTAATTAATTTTAATTAATCTTCACATGCTTGCTTGACAGGAAGCCCATTGCGGAGGCAACCGTTTGTTCGCATATATGTTTCAGTTGACACCGAGCTCAGCTGCACTTTCAAGGACCTCCACAAGTGCAAGTGGTCAAGCGTCAAGCATGGGTCTTTCAGCACCACGGACGACTGGAAATTCGGCAGCAGTCGGCCCCCAAATTTGATGACCGGTCCTACGCGTCTTCCGGAGGAAGCAAAAGATGGTGATTTCATATTTTTGGTGATTTCATAGTCCTAAATGGGTGCCGACGAGGCTCACAAATATATGGAGAGGAGTAGCATCAGCTACTGTGAACAGGCCTCATTTTCACAGTGCTACTTTCGAATAAAGCGAAGGTTAGTTCTTAAACTTCGGCGTCTCTTCTGAACCTTTAGCTATACATTTCGGCAGAGACTACGTGCTTGGCCGTGCATAGTCTATTTTTGTGCTAAAAAAAACACTTTTCTTTTTTTTTTTTTTGGGGGGGGGGGGGAGTGGTTGGACACGGCGTAGAGCAAAACATTGAGCATGCACTTGGGTTATAAAATACCCTCTCGAGAAGCAACGAATAAGAAAACAATGCAGTTTTTTCTTAAGTGGTAGCTTTATAGGGCCAGCAGACCTCAGGAGCTAAGTACAAAATGTGTGGGTTAGTTAGTCCGTAACCACTGAATGATCTTGAAAAAAATGACAAGTGCCAGGGATAGAACTCCGGTCACGGGCGGGAAAACCGAGTGCAGTGCTAACTGAGCTACGGACCTAGCATGCAGGAACAGGTGGAGCAGAATCTGGTGGTGTGAGAATACGCGGAGAGGAGAGTGCTGGATAGGGCAAGAAAAAGAGGAGCAGTAACATGTTGTGTAGAAAGAACATGCGGAACGAGGAAGAGTGGAACGGGCAGGAATGTTGAGCTTTCCCTCTCTTGGTGAACCAGAAAATTCAGTGCAAAGGTTCGGTATCCGGGTTGTGCTGAAGGGAAAGACACGCCTCGTTACAGAGACAACGGCGTGCCGTAAACTGTTTCTATACAAAATTCTACCCTGGGCATCAGCTGAACTAAGAGCACCATCCACACCAGGCACTGAAAGACTAAGGGTCATCTTTTTCTAGGCACCACCCAAGCTAAGAGCACCACCCAAGCTAAGAACACCACCCACCATGTAAATCTACTGCATTTAAATGCTTTGGATGAATGGCCAAACATGCAGCCAATTAGTGTAAGCTATTACACCAATTAGTGTAATAACATTGAATTCGTACAGGTTAGTGTTTGCCTCATACCTATTCATCAATGATTGGCTAAGGTGTGCTAAAATAGTGCTTAATTTAGGAAACACTTAGGGCAGGGACGGTCAGAGAAATGTGGGAGCTCAATCCCCTGTGTTAGGCATCGAAACGCATTTCGACGATGACAAATTGGACCCACAGGTTTCTCTCTTTCAGGTGACTTCATCTATGCCAGCCTCGTCTCCTTTCGTAATGCCCTCGGGCTGATCTCGAAGCCGCTGCCACGCCAGGCTCAACCGTTGTGCGTCACCTTTTTCTACCACATGTTTGCTGGACAGAAAGCCACTCTTTCCCTGAGCGTCGTGCAGTCCAAGTATGGGATCATTCGTGTGTTCCAACGCAGCGGAAGCACCACCGTGGATCGGTGGTACAGTGTGCAGCGCACAGTGGACTTCACCGCACCCTCAAACCATGTGAGCTTGATCTTGAACTTACGCGAGTTTGACGTTAAGCATATGTGTGTTTTACCTCAAACATTAAAAAAGCTCTTTTTTGTTTTTTACAGCGGAGTTGTTAAGGGTTAATTTCTCCTGTTTCGTGTCCATGGACAAATGTATCTCGACACAATTCTCTGGACAGCTAGCACCATCTATAAACGACGGCGGAAAACAGATAATCGGCTTGCCGGTTGTCTTATTGCCGACGTCGCTCATTGATGGCGGCCCATAGTACAGCTCCGCTGCTCTTCCTTCCTCACCAAAGTGGAAAGGCTGAAAGTTTTTTTGTCTTTATATGTTTTGCGGATTTCATTCATCCGCAGATTGGGCAAAGATAAAAGCATGATGCCTGGCAGCGCCTCTGCCCCCTGCAGTTCATAGAGCTGAAATAATACTACAAACAAGTCACAGTGAGAATAAATAAGAAGACAGCCATTGTAATAAACACAGATAGAAACAATCACTATATAAATATCTGAAAAACACATAGAATACAATAACGCATCTCAAACAAATGCACAAGCGGCGCACCTTGTACAATGTGGGGTGATATGCTTTTCATAACCCAGAAGTACAATAAAATTAAAATAAAGATAAAATGACACTGATTTTTACATATCTACTAAAATTTACAAACAAGGATCTATAAAACAAAGAAAAAACAAGCTGAACAAAGACCAAAAATGAAGCTATAAAACAAAAATGAGGCTACAAAAGTTGTGTATACATTACGTCTCATTGAGAATAAATATAAATAAATATGCATGCCTTATATAGATAAATATACGATATAACTGCGAATCAGAGCTCGTCTGCGGTGTCTTTTGAACCTTTGAAATGGGACACTGAAATTAATATCAATACCGGGCGAATTTAATAATTTAGTGCTCATGTACAATAAGCTATGCCTGCCATAGTTTGTTCGTATGCTTGGGAGTCTACATTTCGGGTCTCGCAATCTATATGCACTAGAATGAGGTGTCTGTTTTAAATGGAGATTGTTTTTGTCGATACATTAATATCATTTAAAGTAATATATCGGGTCTGCCTTCAAAATAATATATTTAGCAAAGCGTGGTTGAGCGCTCAAACTTCTTACATTACAGCTATAATTTTCGCAAATACGAAGAATATTTTTCCTATGGATGATTAGTTCGTTGTAGTCAGAAGCAGTGGTCGTACCCCAAACTAACATACCAAAACGGACCTCAGAATAAAAGAGAGAATAAAACAACGTCATCTTAGGCAAAGTGGGTATCAAATTTTGCATTTTGTATATCCTATCAATAACTCGAGACAGCTCTGCCTTCAGTCTATTGACATGAGTGGACCATATAAGATCTTCGCTAAACCAGGCTACCAAAACGTTTTGGTCTGCAACTTCGTCTATAACGGTGTTTTCAAATATAATGTTAATAGAGATGTTGTCTCGCTTACTAACAGGTTTGAATATTATGTATTTTGTCTTACTTGAGTTTAGCTCCGATTCATTTACTCGTAACCAATTTGATAAATTAATGAGGTAGGCATTGCAAGTATTTTCTAGGTACTCTTCAGTCACACCAGTGAAAAAGACATCTGTGTCATCCGCATACATTATTACCTCGGGGGAGCCTATATTACCGTTATGTCATTTACGTAAACTGGAAATAATAAATGACCTAGAATGGAGCCTTGATGAACGCCGTGCTGTATTATCAATTTACTAGATGTTATGTTATTAGTAGAGACGTACTGCCTACGATTTTTCAGATAATTTTCTATTAGATTTAGCGCTCTTCCTGTTATAACGTAACCCTCGATTTTTTTAGTAGGATATCATGTTGAACACTATCGAAGGTGTTTTTAAAATCTAAAAACAAACCAAGCATGGGCTGCTTGTTTCAATGTTTTATACAATTTTGTCCTGGGTGTCTTGGAGTTCTTGCTTCGTTGATTTGTTTCTGAAAGCCATATTGCTCTTTCGTTATTATGTCATACTTTTGAAATAAAAAGCTAGTTTACCTATCAATGATCACGCGTACAGGCATTTTTGAGAATATTGGCAGACGAGAAATTGGGCTGTAATTATGAATATCTGTTGCTCCACTTCCCTTGCATACGGGAATAACTTTTGCTAATCTTCGTTCGTCAGGAAGGTCACCACTTACAAGCATGTTGGTTATAACATCGGATAGTAATGGACTCAGCAGAGCTGCTATATATTTCATCGGCAGTGCCTTTATTCCGTTGTCACCGTCAGTAACATTAATTTATAAGCTGGAAATAATTTTATTTAATTCCATTGGCGTCGTCGGAGCTAGCATTAGGAATGCGAACGGATGAGCGGTAGTTGTGTATTCATCTGTCTAGTCATGTTGATCAGTATACCTGCCGATATTAACAAAGTCCTGATTTATTTTGTTGGAAAGTGCTTTACCAGAGACACTTTGATTATGTATTAGGGTATGTTCCACGTGGTCATTTGTGTGCTTTCTACTAGTGAGATGCCCTACGTTTGGCGCACTACGGCCTATGTTGCTGCTGCGCCAGAAAACTCCAAAATCAATAATTCATTATTAGTGAGACCGTTTGCTTTTTCCCATACTTTCCCATGGTCATCGTGATTGCGTTCGAATTAATTTTGATAATATTCGCACTTCGTCTTTTTTAAGTCTAAGTTCAATTTAGTTCCTTTCTTTTTATACGCAGTGAGCATGCTTAGGGAGCGATGCCTGATGAAAGCGTGAAACTTCTTTTTTATCTTTTATTCTTTTTAACAGGTCAGCAGTCACCCACGGTTTTCTTCTTTTTTTCTTACTTCGGTTTCCTTCCGAGGGAAAGCTTTATCGTATAGCAGTTTTTTAAATTTTACTATGAGGTTTTTATAGGCTACTGTTGCGTTGCTTTTAATGTAAACGTTATCCCAGGTTCCCTGTTCTATAAGGAAACTAAAACTGCTTAGAGTCTGTTCGCTTATTGTACGATGCCAAAATGTTTTTGAGTCTTTTACACGAGCCATTTTAAGAGTAGATCCCAAGCAAAGTAGGAAATATGATCGCTTATGTCTTGTACTATAACCCCATCTATAACATTGTTTTCATCTAAGTTCGTGATGCAGACATCGAGAGAGGCGGCAGTATTCAAGGTCACCCTAGTTGGCAGTGATATCACATTATTACAGGCACGCTCGTTAAGCAAATCTCTGAATTCTTTTGCATGTGAAATATCGGAAATAGTGTCTATATTTATATCTCCAAGAATTATGAGAGACGCTGGAGTTGATCCTGAAACACACAATATATTATCAAGGGCATTCACGAATTCAACAATATTGCCCGAAGGCAATATTGCTGAACCTCCAACGTTGGAGAGTTGGACGTTGAATATTTGTGAATTTGATCTTGGTCATTGGTGAGGTCAGTGTTGACAAGCTCAACCCTAAACACTGATTTTAGACCCTGAATGCTGGCAACGTTTATCTTGAACATTTGTGAGTTCATCCTCCAATACAAAGCCTTCAATCAGATTGCAAGGATGGATCCCAAGAGATTGCCAAGAAAAGTCACAATTGAAAAAAGTCATGCAAAAAGTTTTGGTTTTCAGTTTTGTTTTTGAATAAATTTATCTTGCAACAAATAATGCTTAAAAAGCTTGCTTTTTATTATTTTTAGAGTAGGCATAAGTTCTCCCATACAGTGACAGTAGCTAAATGTTAAAGGGGAGTGAGCGACATTTATTTCCTCAATTCACTGCCGTAATTAGCTGTCATGTGATCTGGTGCCGATTATGTACTACCAAAGTTTATAATTCTCGCATACTAGAGTTCTTGAAGCATAGGGCACATGCCAAGCTTCAGACATTGTTATGGGTCAGCCATTCCCGTCGTTGTAGGATTCTACCCAAGCCACTGCCCAAATGTTCGTGAAAGCATCCATTGTCATGAACCCAAGTCAAATTTTTATCCAGTGCTCACGTACAATCCATGAGCCACATTCAGCTATTTTGATAAAGGTGTAATCCCCGCGACGACTATGTAATGAAGGTTTGCAATGAAGGGTTGCCTGCTTTAATTTTTCAAACTCCACCACAAAAAAGGTTTAATGGGTCTGCAGCGCAGTGAGCAAGTATACCTGAATTGCGCTAATGCCAGTATAGCCTCTAAAGGGACAAACATTTTAACCCAGTACCATTGCACGGTCTTTTTAAACAGTGGGTGAGATCAAGCAACCTTCAAATAAATTAATTAGTCTTTGAATTTAGATTAGTGGTCTCTTGCTCTGGAAAAGGCAGTTTTCTTCACTCTCCAAATTTAGGTGTTAGACTCTTACATCTACGCCTGCTTAGGAGAGCCCCACAGCCTATTTTACCTTGATCCTTGTTGATATTCTCATCACTGTCTTGGACGGCATGCCGTAGACTGCACCAGGAATTTATTTTTCAGAATACTTTAAGACAAACTGGAAATAATTCTCTTAAGATTTGTGAATTCCAGGTGAAGAGAGCCTTATAGTGATATTTTAAATTAATTTTGGATGACACCTACAACCACAGAGGCGAAAGCAGCACTTTTTGATTTCTAGGGGTGTATGGATGCTGTGGCTATTTCTTTTCAAAGTGGACATATAAATCAAGGCGTTTGTTCTAAAAACATCCCGAGAAAGTTTAAACCACAAATACAAATTTTCGCTGTAGCAGAGATTGAGCTGTATTGCGTAAAAGTGCAGCCTACAAGAGTGAGCATACTCCTCCCAAATGTAGTCTTTTTGCTGTATAAAAGCTGCTTATAGTCTCTGGCACTGCTGTAGAACTGGAAGTTTACTAGCAAACGAAAATATTGAAACGAATTAAGAGCACAGGTGGGTTGGTTTTAGACTGACAGTAACACTGGTGCAGGGAGAAGAAGAATCGGACAAAGACGATACTTTTGATATTTATGTTTGTCTGACCATTCTTTCCATTTAATCTAGGATTATTATGCCAGGAAGTATTTGTATGCATTGAAAGTGTAGAGCTTAGAAGCATTATACTGGTATCACAAGCTATCATAAAACATTGGCTTACACCTCAGATGAGCAAGCAGTCACCAAAAAGTAGCAGATGTGTCCCTTAACAACACAGAAGACAAAAACAGACAACCACTTTCAGAATTGTCAACTTTTCCTCTACAGATCAGGGACTCAAACTGTAACCGTAACCGTAACCGAAACCGAAAACCGTTTAGGAACGACAATTTTGTCAGTAACCGTAACCGGAACCAAACCGTTATTTCAAATTTATAAAAACCGTAACCGTAACCGTAACCGTAAATTATTTACCGGTAACCGGTTTTAACCGATATTAACCGAAAAATACCAATATTAGTTTCTCTGAAGTATGACCTGGAGGATGGATCTTGAAATGTCGTGACAATTTGACAGAGCTACTTTCAGCGAGTGGTGCATCTGGTAATACATTTCCGTTCAATCTAACTTTCGGATTAATATTACTTAGTTGGAATCAGTGGTCGTGCTTATAATAAAAAAGTATATATTTCTAAATCTGCCACACTCCTACATCGCTACATGTATTCAGTACGTGTCGCCTTTCGGGTCTCAACTTATAAGTTAGAATTATCAGATGTCCATCATATTCGGTTCTATCGAAACCACCGATGTTCCTGACTATGCAGTAGCCAGTATGAAGAAACGAGGTAAATTGACCATCATGATGAGCTGGCGGAAAAAGAAAACTGGTATTCATTTCGTCTGAAGCCTGTCGCGAGTGACGATTTTTAGACAACACAGAAAGAAAAAAGAAAAGTCAGATTTTGGACATTGGCGTTTTGTATGATATATATATGGGTGATTTCATCTCAACTGAGGCACGAATTTTGGGTCAAATTTTAAATTTTTGTCAAAAAAAATCATCTTCTGGGCATTTCTTATAATAAAAGAAGACGCAAACAACGAGTTCGTCAGATTTTTCGTGATCAAGTTATGGACCGTTGAAGCGGCCAAGGTGGAAAATGACGTTTTTCCAGCTTATCGGAGGTGTCATATTTCACTCCATACTCCTCCAAAAAAATCTTATCTTTCGAGATATGCTTTTTTTAGGTTAAATAAGCGTCTAGGTCATAAGAGCCTTAATGTTTTTTGTTATAATTGTCAAACTGCCCCTATGCGACTATATTTGACGACGTTCAGCAGGTTGTGCTGTGTGACCTAATCAAAATATTTTCATATTTACATCACCGTTAAGCCCCAGTTAACTTCTTTCTTTTGAGTATAATTTGAATATTTTGCGCTAAATATATAATGCGCAATAAGTGCCTGAAAAACGAATATTTCGAAAAACTAGCAAGTTTGGAGTCGATTTTCTGAAAAAAAACACCTTTTATTTGTTTTATTTTTTATTCACAGTTAGGTAATATAGTAGTCTATCAGGAACCACCAACAGAAATTGTAATACATTGTTTGTATGGCCGCTATTAAGACATGAATCTCGTGCTATGAGCGTTTTGAACGGGACTTCGCACAGGCGCTCTGCTGAGCAGAATTTTGGCCTATGTAAGGTTTTCACTTTGTCGTTAGCAGTTATCTCAATATCCAACCATAAACATTATTGAAATCTGCAGTAGTGCACTTAAAAAAAGTTTAGAAGTCCGTATTCACAAGTGCGGGCACAGCGCTTACTTCCTCCCAATTCGGGGGAACGCAGATCGCTAGAGAATTCCTCTGGGGCCTTTTGCTTTTGGCTTTGAGTTTAAAATACCGAACTTGATATGTAATAGTAATTTTTTCTTACGTCAAACAGATATGCAGTGCATATATATATGTACGATTTAGTATCTGGCACTTGGGAAGTACGGTATCTTTTGTGCACATACGGACTCTGGTAAAATAACGAGCATTTCGTAGCGTGTAAGGCTTCAAATGTGCTAGTCATGTGTTTAGGTTTCATTTCTATTTTCAGCGATTCGTGCCGGGTTACCTAGACTTTTTCCTCTCTTGACTTAAGTTTGTCCGGGAGTCTAGATGGTACGTATCTTCTCCGTCAACACATAGGGCGAAGCTCACACACCTTGCAAATTACGCCAGTGCCAAGTAAATAAATATTGTTAGGATAAATATTGTTGCTTCACTGGCTTTTACACTCAGATATTGAGGCAAATACTAACATTAAATAGAAAACCTTACATAAGTCAAAATTCTGCTCAGCTGAGCGTCTATGCGAAGCCCCGTTCAAAACTCTCATAGCCCGGGATTCGAGTCCCAATAGCGGCCTTAAAAACAATATATTACAATTGCTGTTGGTGGTTCCCGACAGAATACTATATTACCTAACTGTAAATGTAAGCTTGCTGCACTTGTCAAATTTGGTTGCAGAAAGGCTGTCTGAGAATTAAAAAATAAACATTAAAAATATTATGACCTAGACGCTTTATTAGCATAACTCGCCGTTTGCATCTTCTTTTATTAAAGGAATTTACAGGTAGCTGCTAGCAACATCAGAGGAGTTAATTATGAGTTAGTGTATTTTTGTGAGTGACTTTGTGAGTACTACCGGGCGACAAGTGAACCAAAGCCAAAATGTGAGCTTTTATAGCCGCCATACAAACAAAATATTACATTTTCTGTTTATTTGACCTTATAAAGTACTGCAATAGGTAGCTAGAAAAAAATAGACAAATAAAAGGTAGGCTTTATAGAAAACCGACCTCCAATTCGCGAAATATTTTAAATAGTCTTTGCTTTACGAGGAAATTCTGCCCTTTCCCTTTTACACACAATATCAAATTTGTGTATACTCTAAGCTTTCTGAAAATACTGAATATGTTAAGACACCTCATATAGGTCACACGGTAGCGCTGGTAAATTTTGACAAATATCGCCCAAAAACGTCAAAGTGGCAAATTTTCTAAAATACATTTCATATAAATAATCGCGTTAAAATTATTTATCAGAGAATAAGTGTGTTCAGAGGTATCTATTAAAAAAAGAAGAGGCGCCAATATTGAATTAGTGTATTTTGTGCGAATAAGTTGATTAAGAAAACAGTCAAAAAAATCAGATTTCAAGCTTTTTAGCAGCCATACAAACCAAATATTACATTTTCTATTTATATTACCTTATAAAGCACTGCAATAGCTAGCTATAAAAAACAATCAGCCAAAAAAAGGTGGGTTGTTTTAGAAAATCGACATCCATTTTGCAAGAATTTTGAAATAGTCCTTGCTTTACGAGAACACACTGCCCTTTCTCTTTTATACACAACATTAAATTTGTTATCAATAGAAAGAGTATACTCTCAGTTTTCTGAAAATATTAAATATGCTACGACATCTCGAAAAGGACACACAGAAGAACTGGTCAAACTTTGACAAATATTGTCAAAGGGACACACTTTGAAAATAATTAAAAGAAAAGTGAAGATAAATAATCACAATAAAATTATTGACCATATATAATCACTGTTCTGAAAGTGGCTGAAAAATTTACCATGCACTACCAAAAAAAAAAAAAGGCAAAAAGTAGAAAGGAGTGAAACATGACACTCCGACAGGCGAGAGAAAGGTCAGTTTGCGCCTCGGCTGCTTAAAATGTCCATAACTCGAAAACAAAAAAAGAAATTCCCGAACTTGCGGTTTGCTTTTTCTGTCACAAAAGGGTTTTCCCAAAAACATAAATTTGTTTCGCAAAATTAAAAATTCGACCTTAAATCCGAGCTTGAGTTCAGATGAAACCAAGTATATATATATATATATATATATATATATATATATATATATATATATATATATATATATATATATATATATATATATATATATATATATATATATATATAGGGTGTTTCAGAGAACTCAGGCCCAATCGCTCCTGCGATAACTACTCATCGCAACGAAAAAAGGCTCATGTCGTTTTGGTCCTGGGCCAGGGGCCCATGTAGTAAAATTATTAAAGTCCGGGATAATTAGGTTCTTAATTATTTTTGCGCAATTAACTTTTTCATATTGTGATTAAGGGCATGGTTTCAATTAGAAAATCGCTGAGCATCGTTGAAAAACACTAAATCAACAAATTGCAGAACGATAGAAGGCACGCGAAGCATTTTACGGCTTTCTGAAAAACCGCACAAATTCGACGAGTTTTAAGTTTCGGTTTGTAATCGGAGCGGATCTCGGCCCCGGCGGCACCGCGCCCCGAGGAGAGAGTGCAACCAGCCTCTGCTGTGTCGCGCGATGACAGCGCAGCAGAGGTTGGTTGCACTGCCTCTCCACGGGGCGCGGTGCCGCCGGGGCCGAGATGCGCTCCGATAACAAACCGAAACTTAAAACCTCGTCGAATTTGGGCGGTTTTTCAGAAAGCCGTAAAATGCTTCGCGTGCCTTCTATCGTTCTGCAATTTGTTGATTTAGTGTTTTTCAACGATGCTCAGCAATTTTCTAATTGAAACCATGCCCTTAAACACAATATGAAAAAGTTAATTGCGCAAAAATAATTAAGAACCTAATTACCCCGGACTTTAATAATTTTACTAAATGGGCCCCTGGCCCAGGACCAAAACGACACAAGCCTTTTTTCGTTGCGATGAGTAGTTTTCGCAGGAGCGATTTGGCCTGAGTTCTCTGAAACACCCTGTATGTATATACAGGGTGTTTTTTTTTTTAAGTTTAACAGAATTTTTAAAAAACAAACCATGGAAGCTCGGTTAATGCGATCTGCGCAGGAGACTTATACGGCCAAGGGGACATAGTATAGGGAGCTAATCGTAACGATCAGTTGGCCAATTACTTCAAATTCGTTAATGAACGTTTTAAATAATGAAAATAGACATATAGTTCCAACTAGAAACTTGCTCAGCGTCATCGAAAACCACTAAATCAGCAATTTTTCAAAACTACTTTGAACGCGTGAGAAGCGTAGTAGTGCACTAAAGTTACCGCTCGTGGAGCGGGTACAAAGATGGGGCTGGATAAGAGACGGAAACATTGCGCGGGCGCCTTACCGCAACCGCTAGCTTTGTACGTGCTCCACGAGTGCTAAATTTAGTGCACTACTACGCTTCCCACGCGCTCAAAGTCTTTCTGAAAATTACTGATTTAGTGGTTTTCGATGACGCTCAGCAAGCACCTTTATATATATATATATATATATATATATATATATAAATATATATAGTACGTCCGCACTTTACTTTAATTTTTTTTTGCATCCGCACACCTTTATTGTTTTTCTTATATAAATGCACCATTTTTCTAGCGTCACAGAATTGGCCAGCGAGAGACGTGTGCTTTGATAACCATAGGCCATTGCTTGGAAATAGCAGACATGGCGTAGGTGTAGCATGGCACAACAACGAAGACTAGGGAAATGAACGAACAACACATGACATATTTTTACAGCTTTCTGTGTTGTTACTCTGTTGGTCGTTCCTCTCCTTTTTCTTCCTTGTTTTGCGCTATTGTATTTACATTCTGTATGACTTTCACCAACTAGCCCAGCTCTCAATTTTATTACTTCATTTCACTTAGCAGTATTTTACTAGAGGATAGCTATAGTTCTGCTCCTTCCTTCCTTCAGTGTGGGCGAAGACTTGTCTGCATGTATGAGGTTGAAATCAACTATAGCGACGAGACGGTGCGAATGGTTCTTCCAGCTCCCAGTGGGAACTTTCTTAGGGTTGTTTACAAACGCTGCCGAACAACAAAGTGGGAAGGTATTTTTCATTTTTATTATATCGAATGCGATGATCCCCGAGTAGCGGAAGTAACATGTACGCTCGGGTATCAAACTATATAATGTAAGTAGATGTAGTAAACAAATGTTGGCGCAAGAAACGCGTGAAACTTTTGACCAATTAGAACTATTAAGACGTTTCTAAGTTTCTTGAATTTCACGTTGTTGGAAATCTGGGACTATTTGAACCCGTTTATTATAAAACGGCTGTCTAGCATTTCAATTAAACAAATTATTCCAAAAACCGAAATAAACCGGTTTTTATGAACGTGTAACCGGTAACCGAAACCGTAAAAATTAAAACCGTAAAAAACCGAAACGAAACCGTTATCAACAGGAAGCGGTAACCGTAATCGTAACCGAAACGTTATATTTTTCGGTTTGAGTCCCTGCTACAGATGTTTTAAAGCGCAGCTCTTAGGCGCTCTTTTCCGGCTCGAGCGGCGTCGCTGTCAGCGTAACCGCGCGTTGCATTATGGGAAACGTCCCATAATGCAACGCGCAGGTCCTCACTCGTTACCCGCGCATTGCATTATGGGATGTTTCCCATAATGACGTCACACGGGACGTCACGAGGGTCACGAGAGTGACGATTGACGTCATTATGGGAAACGTCTCATAATGCAACGCGCGAATTACGAGTGACGTCATGTGTGACGTCACAAGGCTCACGAGTGACGTCATAAGGGTCCCAGTGACGTCACTTGTGATCAGCGCGTTGCATTATGCGACGTTTCGCTTAAAGGACCCTTCACACTCTTGCAACCGAGCACGACCGAGAGAGACGAGATCTGTTAAAACTTCTTAAAACACACTGGCACACTGGTGTTCTGGCGCCATCTATACGGTGACCCTGGAACTGCATTTCACAAGAGCGAAGATTTTGCGGGACTTTCGAGGTCAAATGTGCGTAATACCTATAAGAAAGGCTCGTTTATAACGTTGACAAAAGTTTTTCGAGCCAAGAAAGAAAGAATAATGCGCGACAGAAATCGAAAATATGCCGGACCGATAAGTTTACACTGCTACCCAATAGATAGCGCCAGTGCGTCCTCTCCTTGTAAGAGGTTTTAAGGAAGCGAGTTTTAAGAGGTCGCAAGAGTGTGAACGGGCCTTAATGAGTGACGTAACGAGGGTTACAAGTGACGTTACGATGGTCACAAGAGTTACGAGGGACATCACGTGGGGGAGGGAGGCAGGAGGAAGTGAACGGGGAGGAGGAGGGGAGAAGGAGAGGAGGAGGATGAATGAGGGGGAGGAGGAGGGGCAAGGGATGAGGAGTGGAGGAGAGGGTACGGAGGATGGATGAGGGGCATACCCTCCCCTCCTCCTCCTTAAGATCTGCCCTCTAATTCGGGATTATAGGGAGTTGTGACCTTCTCTCATTTTGTTTTCATATTTTATTTAAAATAATGTATATTCCAGCTTCCGTCATATTTTTAATGGAGAATTACATTCTCACTGAAGCGAACTGTGATTTAGCCTTAAAAAGTGAATGAAGCGCCACTGGTTGGCGAACACCTGTGTCATGAGCTCCGCTGTTCTTATAACAAAAGAGAAAATGAGAACGAATAAAACAAAAACGTAATGATAAGGACGGAGTACACGAGACACTTCGAGAGGGCTTCGCTGGCTTTGGAAAGCTTAAAAAAACAAAAATTAGAAATTATACATTCTCGATCATGCTGACAAAAGCTTGTAAGCAGAGAATGTGCGCTGATCGGTATTCGACTGTGGGGTCCCTACTGAAGGCTCTTCATGCTGCTTCGGCCGTTTCTTACGTCCTCGATGATCTCGCCTGTCACTTCTTCCACCCTGACCACGGGCAAAGAAGAGAAATGCATCTGAACGGCACTGCCTCGCTACAGAGCGAGTGTGTCGAAGATTCGCTCCCATTTCTGATGGACGCCCTTAGATGGTGCAGCATACGACATGCCCACCCGTAGAGAGCCTAGATTGTAGAAAGGATCCATCTCAAACCATGGGGGCGCTCTAATTTCATGGCGGACGCCTCCCGCGCCGACTCGTCGTAAGTGCGCATGCGCTGCGTTGTCTTCTGGAGACGAGGAAAGCAGGCCGAAAGGCAGGGACGCTGGCGGACGATCAACGTGTTCGTCAAGTCCTCGTGTCTCGTATTGGAAATGCGGCCAATAAACCACGTAACCCCGATAGGGCTGTTGGAGGCTGTAATAGAGGCTCTCTATCCACATGCCTCCAAGACCACGAGGCAGGCGACAGATAGAACGTCGGACGAAACTGCCCCTCTTCGCGTCAGAGGCAATTGTAGTCCCTCGCTGGTTTAAGAATTAGGAAAAATCAAAAGACCCCTGGTAACTCAGTTGGTAAAACGTTTGCCTCACAACCTTACGGTCTCAGGTGATGAGATCGTATCCTGGCGGGAAGTGAGGTTTTTTTTATATTGTTCTATATAGGTGTAATGCCTTTGATGTCAGTTTTTTATTATAGTAAAACATTACACCCAAAACGTTACAGCTTTCTATAAAAATCGGCTGAGGGAACAAATTTTGCGTTAAAAAAGGAAGTGTACAAAAAGAGGACGTGGCTACCCTGACAAGGCGTCGCGTGCCTGGAAGCCTGAGACTAGGGTTAGCTTTCAGCAGGGCTAAGCAGTTTCGCAAAAAAAAATCAATCGCGGCAATATCAGCGACCCCGGAAGTGTGTTTTACAAGGGGAGGGGGTGTGTGCTTGAGTTCGAAATAAAACAGCAGGAAGGACTGAAAAAATATTAAAAGTGAAAAAACAACCATTACCACGATTTTACTTTTTGTAGAAGGTTTATTATCACTAACTAACGGTGTCATTACATTCAACCAAAATTGCTGTCACGAAGCACTGGTTTGTTGACGCAACCGCATCCAATAGTAGTAGCTATATTATGGCATAGATCTACGGTGTAGATGTAAAATGCACTGGAAAATCGAGCGCCTGCACGTAGAAAGCTTACATTTCTACGGCGTAAGAGTTGTTCAATAGGCCTTGGCCAAACGCACAGGGTTTCACCATATTGCCCAGCACCCCCTAGAAAATGTCAGCGGATGCTCCAGCCTCCGTTGCTCCCCCCCCCCCCCGGCGCTCTTCTGTTAATGAAAGCTGCGTTTCAATAAATCAATAAAAATTCTTGCGTATATAAAAAATAAATATGAAATATAAAAAATAAACTTGTGCCCTTTCAAACACCAAGATGTCCCCACTTTCATGGGTTGGTGCTGATCCTCGACACCCGGAGACGCAACACCTCGCTAGTACGCGATTGTGAATTCTTCATGCAACAGCCCCTCATCTGACACGCTTCTGGGCTGTCACTTTTCTTACTGAATATGAGATATACGTAAAGTAAGAGCACATGTCAAATAAACGGTTTTTAGATTTTCCTCTAACTTTCATCATTGTTATGTTCATTATTTATTTCAGTTGCAGTCTGTAAATAGGGCGCCGCATTTGTATGGTTATACTTTATAAACTAATGTCAACGAATTAACAATGAATCGCAAGATAACGACAAGGGATTCAATTCCATTAGCATGGGGTGGGAAGGTTTTACGTTATAAATAACAAAATATAACGACACCGAAAACCAGCAGGCACTTCCACACGTACTGTTTTTACGCTGTGCTCTTCTGTCGCTGAGGTCTTTTGACGCCGTGCTGTTTTCACGCTTGCTGTTTTGACTGTGCGGTTTTGTCGCGCGCTGATTTGTCGTGTGCTGTTCTGTCATGGTGCATAAACAAGCATGTGTACTGCTTGAGGATTCGAATGTTCCTTTTTCGTGCCATTTTTTATACTTGTTGTAACTATAACGTTGTTTGGCGATGCACTGCATCATTATATGTGTTGACGGAGCATGCCCTCGTTTTGGAAAAATTGTGTTTCAGTGTGTTTTTGAATCCATATTCGGAGATATGATTTTGCCGTTTTTCCTGAAGTATCTCAGGTACATACCGTTTCATAAAAGACAAATTCATTTCGGTATCTTTATTTCGGCCTTTAAATACATTTGTCTCAGTAAGCGTTTACCGGGATACCTAACCCAGATACTTTTTTAAGCGTCTCTGCCCAGCCCTGAGTTTTCACTGCATTCCTCATAAAATGCTATTCCGCATATGATGTCTATAAATTGATATAAAACTAGCACTTTTTTCCTTTAAGCTTTTTATGCGACTAGTCTTTGAACAGGCTGAAGCTCAGCTGAACTATTGGAGCTGTGAGACCTACAGTTCAATCCCAAAAACTACCGTTACTCTTTGCAGTTACGTTTTCTGGTGAGATCAGGA
This sequence comes from Ixodes ricinus, assembly GCA_037355805.1. NCBI lineage: Eukaryota > Metazoa > Arthropoda > Arachnida > Ixodida > Ixodidae > Ixodes > Ixodes ricinus. The sequence goes on from JAZHYW010070325.1 coordinate 37,589, forward strand.
GGGTTCCCGGTGGAAGTTGCCATCGGCCCCATTCGAGCCACTCTTGGGGCCTGCGACATAGTCTCGGAAACACAAGGTGAGCTTCTAATGCAGAATGCAGTTTAATGGCGGCAAAGTTGGGATTTGTGTTGCAACGCACTTGCCATACTCACCGCGATGTTCGGCAGCTAAATTTTGCAAGTGAAATTCCCTATAAATTTAGAAAAAAACAACACAAACGCAAGGAACAATGTTTGCTGCATGATCTTACTGTTACAAAGCGTTACCAGGTGTGTTCTTTAGACTGTCCTTACCTGCCGACGTACATCTTCAGAGTACCAATCTCATGTGCAATATTTAGGGGCAGTTTAAAGCTTCGATAACCAAATTTACATGCTCTTTAAAACATTCTATGTTCCAATGAGGAACCTGACTCCTCTGACGCCACTTAGAACTTCGGGGAACCAGTCTCAAAGTTTCAAAACCTGCATCTACCAATTCTTTCTTGATTGTCGTGCATAGTTCACTGGGCCCAAGTGCTTTTGGCAGGCTTGGAAAACAAATTCGTACTCTGATGTCCAAATCAGTTCAAAACGTGTATCGACGTTTGCCAGGTAATATCAAAATGCCGTCGCAAGCGCTGTTCCCACCGACAACAATGTTTTTGGCAGCGGAAATTAGGAACCCACAACTTATAGCTTACCGCAGAAATTAATCCATTTACGATTGATAAATGTAAACTGGAGGACTTCTGAGGCAACCAAGGATAAAATGCTAAATATCCCGGGAAATGCAAACCGGGAATTTCTCGGTGCTAGAAGAAAAAGAAAACCACCAAATTTAGCGTCAAAACCCGCTAAATTGGCAAAAATTGCCCTCGTCCTTTCGGGGCGCCTGCTCTCACCGGCTAAACTAATCAGGTGCATTGAATACGCCGTGGTCATGCGGATTTTTAGTGCGGGATCGATATAGCCGTATGAGGACCACGAGCACCATGACAGTGCACTTGTGGCTACGTTTGATGGGCTACACTGGATTGCACCGTTGGCTGCGGTCTCACTTGGAAGTAAGAGAGTATAGTTCTCAAGGGTAACTGCAAAGAAAAAAGGTGTTTTTTGCAAAACCTAATTGGGACAAGCATGCGATAAAAGCAATCATCCGCGAAAAAAGGTTTTTCTTTTAGCAATATTTATGCTACAGGGCGTAATTTACTCGGAGTCACCATCTCTCCACATTTGAAACTCCAGCTCATTCGACCCACGCGAAGGAGAGTACGCCCTGCCCCTCGCTCTTGGATTTGCTCTTGGTTTGACTTAGCTGCGGAGTTGAACGACGTACGCAGCGTTTCAACTCCCGGCGTGTCTTATGTGCGTACCACAGCCTTTGGTAACTTCTTTGTTCTGTGCAACTGGTAACATTGGGTCTCTGTGAACTGTGCGCAAAATGAAGCCTGAATTGAAGCTTCAGCTTCTTGGCCGCTACGAGCAACTGGGTCTTTGGTTATAGGAAAATACGCCTAGGAGTACGTGTCTCAGTCATTGACGTTCGATGCACCCGGTGCGAATCTCGAAGGCCTCCGGAGCGAAAGGACGAGAACATAACTGGACACGTTGGTCGTTACGTGAACGCGAGATTTCTTCCAACCGCATAGCATCCAGCTTGGTATCTTTCGGGGTGATATGGCTGCTGGAAGACTCGCTGTCGCGAGCACTAATCTGGCAGCACTTTACAAAGCAACGGCGCCGCTTTACAGGAGCTGACATCTCCGAACGGTCGGCATTTGCACGGGCGAGCAAATAAAATAAAGAAAAACGCTTAGAAAGCAAAGAAAATGCGCTACGAAAGCAGAGAACACCACAGGAAACGAAAGTAGCAAACCGCGCTATGAAAGCCAAAACCCCGCGTCGCTTCCTTTCACCCACGCCTGCGACAGCTGCTAAACACACAATACTTCACTTCAGGAAGTCTCACTCAAATACCTGGGTCAACAAGAAACACTCATCACTTAGGCGAAACGACTAGTCGAGGTAGGCGAGACAGGCGGGAGCAGAGACCGCGGCGGCCATGCTTTTGATTGTTATGGTATTAATCCAAACGGAAGTGTCCGTCTTGTATACAATTTGTAAAAAATAATAATAACTCTCATTACATGGCTTATTCTTTAAACGTAAAAATATGGTGCTCAAAAGGAAATTACAATTATCACAAAGGTTCAACAACCAAGATTTAAGCTGTCAATCCTTCTCTTAGCCAATGAGAAGAGTTGCTATCGCACGTCACTCCGTGACGTATGACAGCCACTGTGTGACGTATAATACCAAGTTTGTGGCGCGCGATTTAAAACGGACAAAATAGCCGCAAACTAAAATCAGTCTCGCTCAATAAATATTGCTGTAAGCTTTTTTTTCTCGGAAAAAAATGTATTGTGACATGCTTGTCCCAATTAGTCTGTTTAAAAAAGACACTTTCTTTTTTCTTTGCAGTTACCTTTTAATGCGGGGGATGAACAGAATTTTTCGTATTACTAAGATTAAGGAGTGGTTCCGACAATGGCCACTTTGCAAATTTCTGCAGTTAGGGTCATTTCTTCTTCACGGAGAGCCTAGATTTAAAATGGGGAGGAACGCAAACCACGGAGAATGTTCGTGAAAAGACGGTGAGAGTGCAGGCGAGCTGGTGGTAGCTAATCATGTTGTATTACACCTGAGACTGCGGTGGATGAAATTGGAAGAACTTTCAGTAGAAGGAACAGAAGAATGTTCGCAATTCAGTGGCAGACACCTGCACAGATTGGCCGCTCACGCGCACGCACACGTTGCCATGTGGCGACGAAGATGGTGTGCGAAGAGGTTGAACAAGCTTGAAGACGCTCGTGTGCGATCTGCACTTTCGCATCCTCGTTGTATGGCTTGCATCGCAAATGCGGTTCGCAAACAACCCTATCCCGGTGAAGCGGTTGCAAATACTCTCAAATCTGGGCACACTTCGTTTTGTGGCAAGAGCCGTTATAGGTGAGATTTCCGCCGGCAAATCCCCGGGGATGTTTCACGTAGGGTTGTCGTGGCCTGTGACGCCGTAGTGTCGAGCGATATCACTGTGTTACGTGATATTGCAGTGTCATATTCCGTCACAGTTTTATGTGATCTCACGGTAGTCTATAGCATTATGGTGTCTTCTGACGTGTTGTCACGGCGTCTAGGAACATCATGGCTTTATGCCATGCCATGGCTGCGTGTTACGTCGTAGTGTCACGGGGCATAATGTTTTCATATGACGTCATTGTTATATGTGATGTCATGGTGTCACATGACCTCAGTGTCACGTGAGCTCACTGTGTCATGTGATATTGCAGTGTCATGCGACAAAGTTTTATCTGATGTCCCAGTATCCCATAACATCATGGTGTCCTGTGACGTGATGTTATTGTGTCACGGGGCGTCATGATTTTATGAAACATCGCAGTGCCATGTGACATTAAATTACCGTGATGTCACTGTGTCACGTGACATGCGATGCCCCGTGACGTCACAGTGTTACGTGATGTCGCAGTGTACCTTAACATTGTGGTGTCTTGCGATGTAGTGTCATGGGTCATCACAATATCGCTGATGTCATGGTGTTAAGTGACGTCAGTGTCACGTGATGGCGCAGTGTCAAGTGACGTTATAATATTGTATGATGTGACAGTGTCACATGACGTCAGTGTTGTATGATCTCACAGTGTCTCATTAAATTATGGTATCTTGTGACGTTATGTCACGGTGTCACGGGACATTACAATGTCATGTGACGCCAGGGTGTCAAGTAACTTCACAGTGTCACGTGATGCTGTCATGTCACTTGATGTTATCGGACACCGACGTTTAGTTGGAAGATGCCTGTGTGCAGTTTGATTGTGAGTAGTCTGTGTGCATTAGAGAGTGCAGCAAAGGGGGCAGCGAATTGGGTTGTTGCCGCAGTTCATTTGCAGGATTTGCAGGAAACTGGAAACATTTTGCCTTAATTCTTTTTTCCCATGGCCAGGCGGTTTATCATTCAGGCGCCAAAGGCAGGCTATGAGTTACCTTTCCCTGCAATCTGCTGTTTTTTGTAATCTTTCCGTACGGAGCCTTTAAAACCATGTCTGCATGTATTGTTTTTGGTGCATTTCACTCTAACCATTCTTTCTTCTTTAACAGGACGGTGTGACTTTGAGCGCGACACGTGCGACTGGAACGTGGATCCGGCTTGGGGTCGGGAGGAGGCCAAATTGGATCCTTTAGAAGATCGCGTCCGGTCGGGACCGGAGGACTCTAGTATGACTTTATTAATTTATTTATTTATTAAGTCTTGGAACGTTTTTTAAATAGAATCCCCTACTCCCAGAGATGTGTATGTCTGTCTGTTCTTTCTGTTATGCGTTCCTCTCTAAATTTAGTGGGGAAATCAATGTTACGTCACGTCACAGTATCACGTGACATTACAACTTGATATCATGATACCAGTTTCGCAGAAATTCGATGTCATGTGTTCAGATGTCACATGTCATGACGCCGCGTTACATCAGATTATTGGACCTTTAGGTATCGCATCAGAGCTTGACCTCACATAGCGAGGTTGTGTCACATGATCATGTCGCGTGGTAGAGATCACGGGATGTGAAATTTATTGCGATATTTAGGGTGAGGTGAATTAGCATAAACTTCACTCTTGACGACGACTGTTTATAGACAAATTGAAACAATCGCTCCTCGAATGCTGAATTTCATACATTGTAAAGTACTTAAATATAAAGGTTGCTGCCAGTTTTAATTTATATTTTGATCTTGTGCAACTTGGCTGTTCATGGTCTGTCGATGTGCAGAACTGTTACAAGTCTTACTCTGCTATGGAGATTTTTCCAGTTGCAACATTTTTCTTTCTGCACTAATGTGAGAAAGCATGCATATGAATAAGCAATAATTACACCTACGTACTGACTTAAGGGGAGACCCTAGTTTGGACGAAATTTCTAATGATTATTTTCACATTTATATTAAATCTTATATCTATGATAATGTATTTTGCTTGGCAGACAGATAACCTCATTGCTTCATTATCTGTTATATTTTCAAGGAAATTTCATCTCTATCACAAATGTTTTTGCCCAACATTTAAAAAATACTACCATTAAATGTGACGCATGCTCTACAGACTGTAGAATGTGCGACAAAACCATTCTTATAATTGTAGCGATAATCTAAAAAAATGAAAGCCGTTTACAACTCCCTGTAACGCCGAATTGGAGCGCAGCTCTTGAGGAGGAGGATGGCACGGTACTGAGAAGAGGGTATAACCTCCTCCCTCCTCCTCCCCTCATTCTTCAATCTCCTCCGGGGGTCACGTGACCTCGGGGGAGAGGGGTCACGTGATCTGGGGGGTCACGGCCCACCTCCCCCTCCTCCTCCCGCCAGGTCACGTGACCCCTCCTCCCGAGGTCACGTGACCCCGGCGGGGGTGGGGGTCACGTGTCCTGAGGGGTCACGTGACCCCTCCCCCTGAGGTCACGTGACAGGTCACGTGACCCCCCCGAGGTCACGTGACCTGAGGGGTCACGTGACACCCCCTCCCCCTCGAAGTCACGTGACCCCGGGGGGGGGCAGGGGCTCGCGCGGTGCATTATGGGATATTTCCCATAATGCACCGCGCGGTTACGTCGACGGCGACGGCGACGGCGACGGCGACGCCGACGCCGCTCAAGCCAGAAACGGGCGCCTAAGAGCTGCGCTCTAAAAGTTATGTTAAGTCGAAATTCTTTTGCTGATAGAAATTAATTATTAAAGTCTTTTCCAATTAGAAAGGCTCGTACATGACGTTTTAAAGAAATATGACCTTTTCCGCTTTTTAATTTATGAGGTATTAAGCCATGAAAAAAGTATACAGAAACAAATTTTAGATCAAAACTTACCGTGGTCCAAGTTTTGTTTTGTCACTAAGAAAAGAATTCTGAAAAAAAAGAAAAGCTTTTGTTCGAACTATTTATTGTATTATTGAAATGTAGTTATTTGCCATTTTATTTTGGGGTGACAGGGACAAAAGGTGTATTAACACACCTGATCCAGGTCCCGTACCCCATACAGGAAGTGCACATTTAAATGTCCACTTCCTGAGTGCAGTGAAAAATATATGTTGTTTGTGATCAAAAAACAAAAAGACCTTTTAAAGGTGAATTTTTTGCAATTTTTATTTTTCAAAGTGTCTTCCCCTAATATGGCTTGCCTGTTTCTGGGCTAGCCTAGAAAGGTTTGAACAGTCGGCAACTGTATTTTAGGTAGAAACGTTCTTAAGACATACACTGCTTTTAGAGCTATAGCCGTTATGGGGCTCATCCGACCACTGGAAATGACGTTTGTTGTTGTAGTTGTTGATGTTGTAGTTGAGGATGTGCGGCGTCCGCTGCCGATGCTGCCGAGTCCTCGAAAAAGATCGCTCCCCGCATGCGGGAATCGAATTGAACCTGAGTCCCCTGCGTGCGAAGCGGAGGCGTTAGTAGAGAGCTACGCCACACTGTCAACAACCCGTCTTATATATGTTTTTTTTTTGTAATATCCCATGCCCACTCTACGCGCTCTCTGGAAAAATAAATATAGGCGATAACAAAATGCAGTTGTAGCACTATCGGTACCAATAGCTATTGCGGAAAGACGTTTGTTCATGTGCTCCGGAACGAAAAAGAAACAAAAGCATTCGGCACACAATGGCCATATTTCCATTTTGTTCCGCAAGCTTTTTTTTAACGCGACCCCGGGTCCGCGAACACGACGCCGATGCCCCACGACCTTGCTGTGAGGTGTCCCAGCTGTCGCCGTGACCGTACTGTGTGGTTACTGTGATTGACGCGAGACTGTTCATTTTTGTTGCTGCTGCAGTGTACTTTCTGGCGTTACCGGCGCATTCGGTTACGAAGAGCTTCCCAGTGACCAGCTCCATGTTGGAAGGGAGGCTTGAGCCCCAGTGTCTCGAGTTTTGGTATCGCAGGGCCAAGCTCCAGATGGGGGCGCTTCAAGTGGACATACTGCCTGAAGGCAGCAAACAGTCACAGGTAAGAGCTGGAGCAAAAACAAAGGTTTAATTGAGAGTACGATTGTGTTCAGCACCTCGGACCGTGCTCTGAACACGTGAAACTTTTGTAGCAGCTTTCGCCCTTGTGTTTTTTTTTCATAGGAAATAAGCGTTTTATTATTAATGTACAAGATGAATTAAGGTCAAACCTGTAGTGGCGTGCTTATGTGTCTGCTGTAGAGGGGATCCCTACCGAAAAAGCCGGTATAACTTTACGCTACCTGCAATATGGACCTGGAAATCTATCTGAATTCAATGTGCATTTCAGGTTTTAAAAAATTATTCATTTGTCTGTTATCTGGATTTCGAGTTTCCAGAAAAAATTTTCAGTTCCATAATCCAATAGTCAAAAGTTATACTGTTTTTTTTTCTCTAAAGATAGCTTTACCATTGCAGTGTTTCTTTGGTCAACTTACAGTACTCTGTGTTTATTACTTAGTAAATATCACAAAAATGCAAGCAGTTGCAAACCTAACCATATTAAAAACAGACAGAAGTGAGAATTGAACGCAAATTGTCTAACGGCGACTCTGAACTGGCGAGTTCAATGTACTCTGAACTCGCACTAAACTCACAAGCTCAAGGCGAGTTTAGTGTACTCTGCTGAACTGAGATGTTCAGTGTGAAATCTAACTACATGAAATTCCCAAGGTCAAAGTTCAATATGAGTTGAATGTGAGATCAAATTACATGGAACTCACAAGTTCAGTAGGGGTTCTGTGGGAGTTAGTGTGCACAGCACTGTATTATGCCTTAAGTTCAATTGGAGTTCAGTTTGATCAGAGTACATAGAACTCACAAGTTAAGCATAAGCTCAGTGTGAGTTAGTGTGCATGGAACTGACAAGTTCACTATGAGTGTTGGTAATTCTGAACCACCATTGAGTTCAAAGTTGTACTCTGAATTTTCACTGAACAAGTTCAATGCGACTTATTTCCATATATCTATTTATGTACAGTAGAGCCTCGTTCATGCATTTTTCAGGGGATTATTATAAAACTATATAACATCCAGTTAAGTGCATATTGGCCTTAAGATTACGTCCTAACATTAGTTCAGGTTGTTCTTAATTTAACAACATTCCTTCCCTCAACCGAAAAGACAAGCACCTTGCACTTACAATGACACCTGCACCATCATATATAATTGGCTTGTACAACACGTTCATTGTATCCCGAAGACGAAATAAATATAATTATTATGATGCTCTTTAGCGCTCATTTTTGTGATTGTAGTATGCATTTCACGAAGTACAAATGCATGTCTTCATCGATAGCAGGATCGCATGGTCGATTGGTCACGATATAGATCTCGTTGCGGTTTCTTCCACAGGTGCTTTGGACACATCCACCATATCCTAGAGACAATTGGATGATGGCACGCGTTCCCATCGTTCACGACAAGAAGTTCAAGGTAGGAGGAGTCGAATCATTTATTGCTGCATATGCATGTGACGTTTGTTGCGTTGTAATTTTTTTAACATAGAATGTACACCAAATGACAGATTGACCTTTTGAGGGGTTATAAAGCATTTTTTACCAGATTGTTTAGGTTTCTTTTTCAGGTTGCAGTTTTTAATAAAAATATAGAAGGATGAGTTTATCTGAGTAAACAATCAGGATGAAGAAACATTTTATTGACCTAGTCTAGTTGCATGATACCACAAAAAAAATCTGGCGGGCCGCTGTAGCATTCATTTTGACAAGTTGCAGCAGATAAATGTACGGCAAATTTATTTCTTTTTCCTTTCATCCTCTTTTTCTTTATAAAAACGACACAATGACACACAATGCAAGTTAATTGTTTTGCAATAAAAAGACTTAGCTGGACGCTCATTCTTAGGCAGAGAGGTTTTTAATGGTTTCTCTAGTCTCAGGTGAGATCTTCCATACTTTTAACTAATAAGTGCACCATCTACGGGCACCCTTGTAGCAAATCGTAGCGGGTTACATTAATGAAACCAACTTTGCAGCCTTTAAGGAGGCAACATGAAATCTGCTCCTCATTGCATGTACAAGGCTCGCAACACCTTAACGTATCGTGCCCGCGACGTGATAACATGGTGCAAGGTCATGTTACCACGACCTAACACTAGATCTAATGTTGACACTGTCACGACACCACGACCCCGCACTATGAGTCATGCAAGATCATGACATCACTTGACGTGACATCATGACATCATGCAAAGTCACGTTACGCAACAACTCAACACTTAACATTAGTAGACCGAATAACATTGGTGCCACTACAATGTCATGAGACACGACTTCACACTGCATGGTCTCGTGACGTGATGTCGTGCGACATGGTTACGCAATAAGAAATCGTATTAGACTTCGACTCGACAGCCAATGTCACTAGATATATTAACGCCGTTGGCATCGTAATGTCACGTGACACCGGATCTTGGCAGCGTGGGTCACAAGACATTGTGATGTCACACACTGTTTAGCGCTACATTTTGACGTCTGTCTCAATACCCCGTTTCAGGTGATTTTCCGAGGGAATGTGACTCAGGCACGCTTCGGGGCCACTAGCCTGAAGCTTGACGATGTGGCAGTTCACCCTCGTCCCTGCAGACCTCTGGTGGAGTGCGACTTTCAAGACGACTTGTGCGGCTATATCAACGATTTCAGCAACGACTTAATGTGGCTGGTGGGCACAGGCCGCGTGGAGAAGCCCAATCGAGTGCCCCGGTTGCCTCGAGAGCAACATCTGGTAAGAGTTCTTTTGTTATTGTGGCTGATGCGGGTTTACTTCTGGAGCTTTTGGTGTGCATGCGTCGAGATTCTGAGTTGAACGAACCGGAAAAAGCGTTGTTTTCGACGATCTCTTTCGTTCGGTACAATGCGAATCGAATTACTAGACATTAAATGTTTTGGCATGATACGTGGTCGGTCTGTCATAGTAGGGCGACACAGACCCCCTGTAGGTGAAAAATTCACCCAATGAGGTATAACTGCCAGCCTTGGTTTTTTAACATGATTCGCACAGTGGCGTGCGACGCATTTATTATAATACGTGTTCTTAATCCGCATAAAATGTCAACGTTCCACTTGAGGCGATACCGAAAGCACGTTGTCTCTTCTTTGAATATTGGGTCTCTTGGGTTTATCAGATACTTGCTAAACTTCCTTAAATTTGAGCAAAGCATTCCAAGAATGAGAAAGCCTGATGAGTATCATATTGTTTGTACTATAGGCCACACCCACTACATAGTCCTCGTACTCCTTCAAAAATGTCCGCTTCATTGGCTCACAAAGAAACGTGTCTCATAGAAAAGTCATTACCTCCAAAATCTGCCATCCCCAAAATTCATTATATTTTGTGGTAATTAACTCTGGTTATGATGCACAATATAGAACTAACACACCTCTGTATAGTCCTCACCATGTAAACGCTCAACTTTTAAAAATGTATAGTTCGTGGTCTCTATTCTGGAAAATACAGCACACCTCTTGAAAGCCTGCATGCCGCATGTTTGAAGTACTGCCGGGCAGTGGCGTAACGAGGGTCAGCGGCACCCGGGGCGGGAGCCCGCCGCGACACCCCCCCCCCGCTCTCGCGTGGCCCGCCGCGACTCCCCCCCCCCCGCTCTCGTGGCCCGCCGCGACACCCCCTGAGCGCTGCACCCGGGGCGGTTCCCCCCCCCCGCCCCCTTGTGACGCCACTGCTGCCGGGTCCTAGATACAAAGGTTACAGTACCTTAAAATTGAAATTTTTTTAATTCAGGTTTTTAGCAGGTAGTTTTATCAGCTTTCAAACATTCTGATGGGTGCTGTCTGAAACTTGCACTCCTGTAACAAAAATATTTTTCCGCAAGAAATTATTTTCGACACGCCGAGAGAATCTAAAATACAGTTTTCTTTGCTGTCAAACGCGTTTATATGTGTTTCACTTGTCGGCATCAAATCTTTGTTCAGAAACACTCATTTGATAATAAATTTGCGTGTGGAGGAAGTTCTCGAAATATTTATACTGAAATTTCGGAAGAAGCGCAGCTGTGAACTTAGTCTCTGGATTTCCTAACCTTTTGCTATGAAAGGCTGCAGTACCTTCAACCTAATTCATACAAAAAAACAAAACTTTTCTGCGCAGTTTTCTTTTCCATTAAAATAGTATTTAATTTCTGTATTTCTTTTCATGACTGTGTGACAGGCATGCTATATTTTGTTTCTCCGAAACAACTGGCTATGATTATTACCTTTTCTACACTTTAGCTTCCCCAGGAGGCATATTTTTTATTTTATGTACTTATACGTAACTCATTGAAGGATTCATTTATAAACATAAAATTATGCATAACAACCTCTTCCCTAGCTTTGAATATGCAATAAAAATTCAAATATGACTAACGGTAAAGACGTTCACCCTCTTGACTTGTTACGGATTTGTTTGAAAATTTACTAAACACACCAACAAACATCGCTGGAATAGTAACCCAAATATTGGGTTAAAATAATGTCTTTTGCATAGGTTTCGAATTTACGATTGTGGTCTTCATCGTGGTTTTTCAAAGTGAAAGTCTCAACTGGCAAATGTGAATAAGTGTCGTCACCGGAAGGCAGGGGTTCACTCCTTGAAATTTAGACGTTTTCTCCAGCTGATTAGAAGTAGTTTCACGGTGTAAAATGAATGCTCTGGAAGCTCGCTCTAGCACCGGCGCGCAGCAGGAAACAAATGCTCAGCAAAATCCATTTTATAGTGTCCGCTGGACCAGCGAGCCTGCCTTCCACTGACGTCACGGCACTCCAAAGCGCGGGCATATTTAAATTGTAGTTTTGGCGCCATTTTCACTTGCCGATTTCTCAGTAACTCTTCCGAATTTCGTGATACTATACAGCGTACCCGAAAGCGTAAAGGCCAGTGATTTCAAAAATACAGTAAATAAAGGAAGCTAAAAAAAAAATCGCCGAAGTTACTTGTTTAAGCGGGTCAGTGTCTTCATAGTCGTATTTTTACTCCCGAATAATTATTCTTCTTATCCTCACGACTTTGTCTGGAACGTAGACGATGCCTGGGCGTCGTTTGCCTACCTGGATCTGAGCACGGGCGAAACCAGCAGTGCCAGACTTCCTCCGTCGAGGGACGGCAGCAACGTCTCTCTGTTCAGCCCCATCTTCTCAGCTGGGGACCAAGCTGGCAGCATTGTACTGGACTACTTCCGACTCGGTGATGGTAAGTGGCAGAAGAGTGAGAGCGCATGAAAGTGTGTGAACACTTGCAGAGCACCGTGTGTGTGCTCTTTTTCTTTACGTCTCCTTTTCTTCTTTTTGTGTTTTGGGTTTGGTCGTTCTAAGAAGGCACTGCTAAATCGGATATTGCACCTTTCTGTTTTACAGCTATAGTCGTTATAGGCTCTCCCCACCACTGGAAATGACGTTCATTGTCGATGTTATAGCTATGGTCATTGTTGATGTTGTAGCTGGCGTAGTAGGGCGTATGGCGTCTGTCCTCGATGTTGCCAAATCCTCGAGAAAGGGCCCGCCGCCCTCGGGAGTCGAACCTGGGTCCGCTGCGTACGGAGCAGAGTATCATATTTTTGTCCATTTTTAGTATTGAGTGTGTGCCTTCGATGACCCCCGTATTTGAATATTCCTGGTGGTTGAGTATAAACCATAAGAAACGGCACGTGTTCAAGGAGAAGAGAATGAGCGCGACTCGAACCGGCCAGTTCTCGATCGGCGGTTTTTGGGCGGAAAGACTACGAATTTTGGGTTTCGAATTGTGTTCTGGGTAGTTGGGCTATCATGTAATGTACAATTAAAAACTTTGTCGACCATAAATACCCCGTCAGTGTCCCGTTGAAATTTGGGGGTTCACTGCTTAGTCAGGTCTACTTCTAGGCACACGTGTTCTATCCTGATAGAACTCAGAACGTTAGAGGGGTTGCAAATGAGTATGTAGCTGAAAGCCTCAACTACGATATACCCTACTCAGCCAATTTTAATGAGCTTATTTTTTAGAAAAATATATTTAATCAGGTCCTGCGCACTTAATCAGGTCCTGCGTAAAGGGGGGGGGGCATGTTGGCATCAGTATTATTTGGTATAAAAATGAGGTGCGTAAATTACAAGTTAAATGCGGTACCTTCTAACGTTTCAGATGTCACTGGGATGGGGCTCAGCCAGCTCTCCTACGAAGAAAACACCGGGGCTTCCAAGGTGCTTCAGACAGTGCCACTGAAGGGAGCTGCGCAGTGGCAGACAATTGAAATGTCGCTGAAACCCGCAAAGTTCAGCCAAATTGGAGTCAGTGTCACTAGAAGAGCTTCAGGGAGCGGCGGAATGGCTGCTGTCGGACGCATTGCTTTGGCAAGCAAGCAAGCAGGTCAGTGGTCTTTTAAGAACACCATTAATTTTCCGAACATATTGCAGAAACGTTTTGCGTCGAATGTGTATAGGGCCTGGCGTTTCGTGAGAAACGCCCTAAACAGTTTTCGTAGAAAGGTCTCGAGGCCATACCTCTATGCAAGTTCTCACAGTGTAGCCAACCATTGTCAGGTGGTACTGCGAGAACGAATGTTACATATGAGAAGATTCACTGGCCAGAAGCTTTTCTACATGAATGGCTACAAATATTATTATAGAGGGCCTCTCTATAGTTCTTAATTTTTTTAAAGCTTGAATAAAACTTGACGGTTAAACTCTGGACCCTAGAAACCTAACAATAATCGTATGTTTAATGCGATAAATGATCCTATAAAGCACCTAATGTCAAAATGTGCTCTGACTTCTGACGCCTACTCTTTTCAACACAGGGTCGACGGACACACCAGCCCAGACTGGAGAACTATGTGAGTACTACTGGGATACAGAAAAGGACGTTTTTTACGGCATTTTTTATTGTCTGCATTTGCTGATGCTTCGTCATTGTTTTATTTTGAGCATTTCTACATGTTGTCAGTTTAAAAATAGACACATCTCGCAGCAAAATACTAAGTAGCTTGTATTATTTGGAAAACTACATAGAGTTCAGGGTGTTTCTAAGCGTCATTTGAGCGTAAAAGACTCTGTATAAATGAGATAATTAAGGAATACAGTTATATTTTTTACAAAAGTGTTTCTAGATAGTGTATATATAATACTGTGACTCTGTCACTCACAGGAGGTACCTCACGGGCTCAGATCTTCTTATCTGCTTTCGGGTGCTCATCTCAAAACGGCTTTGAAGTCTTAAAGCAGTATAGCTTTATAGCGCCAATCAAACTCTGGAGGCTCGTAAGCACAAAATGTGTTGGTCGGACAGTCCGTCACTGCTACACGATTTCGAAAGAAACGGCAACCGCTGGCAGGAATCGAACCCCGGTCACCGGCGCGAAAGCTGACTGCGTACCTGACTCAGCTACGAACCCACGTTGTAGGAATGGGAGGAGCAGTAGCAGGTGGTGTGAGAAAGCTTGCAGACTAGAGAGGGGTGGAAAGGGCAAGAAAAAGAGGAGCAAAAACAGGTGGTGTAGAAAGATTGGGCGGAACGAGGAGTGAAAAGGGCTGTAAAGTGCACTTCGCTTCCCTTGGTGACCCAAAACATTCAGCGCAAAGGCTTTGAAACCATGGGGCGCTGACGGAAAGCGCGCACAGCGTCAAAAAGAAGCAATGATGCTATCTAATACATTTCCTTACAAGACCCTGCCCTAGGCACCACCCAAACTAAGTGCACCACTTATCCTAAAAAGATATAGTGTTTAAACGCGTTTAGCAGAATAACCAAACATGCAGCCAATTTTTGTTTCATGTTGCATCAACTGTGAGTAGCAGCACCAAATCCAGGCTGTTCGTTTCCACTTTTTTTCCGTGCAGAGGAACAGCAAAAAAATTTTTTGCGCTTCCAATTTCTTCAGAAACCTAAACCCGTGAAGTTTGAGTATAAAACATTTACCGCCAAATGACACCTTTGATAATAGTTTCATTGCACTTTGTTCGTTGACTTATTAGAGCGCAGCTCTTAGGCGCCCGTTTCCGGGTTTCATGGCGCAGGCATAGCAGCGCTAAATTTAGCTGAAAATCGATGTCTCGTGATTTGAGCGCCAATTTCAATTGTCCGGTAAATTTAGCGGACATGAGTGACGTCACATGAGTTGGTGTCACGTCACCTTCGAACAAATTCAGTTTCTCCACTAGATTTAGCCTGAGATTTGATGTCCCGTGACCTCAAGAGCAATTCAGTTCCCTGCTAAATATAGCAGAAAAATCGACGTCAGGCGACGTCACCACTAATTCAGTTCCCCCTTAATTTAGCGGGGAAAATGACGTCACAAGACATGTTGTCACATCACGTATGAACAACTCCGATTTCTCTGCTAGATTTAGCGGGAAAATTGACGTCACAACCGAAGGAGGCGTAGGGAAAGGTACGGAGGAGGAGGAGAGAAAGAGGAGGAGGAGGGGAGAAGGGAGGAGGGTAGAGGAAGAGGAAGAAAGTAGGAGGCGGATGGAAGGAGTAAGAGGGAGAGGAGGAGGAGGAAAGGATGGGAGGACAAAGAAAAGATGGGAAGGAGAGGAGGACGGGAGGAGGAGGAGAGCTTACGGAGCGGGAGTTGCATACTGTCCCGTTCGTACCCTTCCCTCCTCCCCCTTAAAAGCTGCGCTTTAATTTCGCGGTAGAAAAATTTCTAAAACTAACGTTTTCGAAAAATTGTTTATGCCAAAATAGCGTTCCGAATCACCCCTGTAGAACACTGTTGATGCGTTTTTCAGGCGACCTTATTAAGAAAACGTGTGATCCGAGAAAACATACCAATAGGTAACATCTTTGGGGAAGCTATACGAGATAAGATGAATGATGCACGGAGCAAGTCTCACCCAACAGTTTAAGTTATTAGAGTTTTAGAGTTTTGGAGAACCTCCGTATTTGTTCAGATATGAGAAGCATAACCAAAGAATCTGAACCTGGAAGAGTAGAGAGATATTACGAATCCATCGGACAAACCTGGACGCTCACCCACTCTTCACACTGTGTCTACTACGCCGGTGCGAAGTGGTGATCGACACACATGTCAGTGCGATTTTAACTCTCATGTGACAAAGACTCCCGAATGACTTTTTGGGTCTAACAACATAAAAATTGCAAAGACGAGGAATAACTTTTTGCAAAGAAGGCGTGTAAAATGTATGACCAGAATTTCAGCGTAAACTACAACGGCCGCAATAGAACCCAGTCCTTTCGAGAAAGGAAATTTGTACCGCTCTTCCCTCAAGGAGTTAGGCTCACAGGTCGCGGGTTAGAAAGTTTTACGCTTGGCAGCATCGCAGATCATATGAGAAGGCAGGCAAAAATGTGCAGTAGAGCTGCCATGAAGTCGTAAGGTGCATAGCTGCTGTTGGCAGCGGTTGATGGATAGGTTTTTTGTTTTCGATAAATATCAATAAAGCTAGAACATTAACTCACGAAGCGATCTGATTCAATTTGGCAAACTAAAAAACTTCTTCGGGACGGTTTTATTAATTACAGTTTGCTGAAGAAACACATTTTTGTGTTAAAAGAGGAGGAGATACAGCATCTCAAATGGCGTCCTTCTTAGGGTATAGCATCTTGTGCTACAAGAGGAAGATTGATGTTTACCATGAAAGCACTTGTTACTTTTGTCGTTGGATGCAAAAACAAAATATCTCTACACCTGCATCAAAATCTCACCGTGGTTTACTGTCACGTTAGTAATGGTTGCACGAGTGCATTGAGGCTCCCATCTTAACACATTTATTTACAAGTGCTTGTTTGTTCTAAGTTGTAATAGTGAACAGTAACAACCACTTACTAATTTATTTCCCGTTTTTCTTCAAGCGTGGAACTGTGACTTTGAGAACAACACGTTTTGCGGCTGGAAGCACGACGGTGGCAAAACTCCTTGGAAGATAAGCGACCCTGTCAAGAGAATTCCGGCATTCCCACGGTCAGATCATACCCTGCAGTCGTTCAAAGGTCGGTGGAAATTCCTATCACAGCTGAAATATCGTTCAGCATATCTACTGATGTAATGCCAAATCAGCATGGAAGCAGTGTTGTCTTGTGTGTTGGAACAGGCCTTAAATAGGGGTGAAAGAGGAGCTTTTAGTCCCCTTCAGCCTTTGCACCCCTGGAGAAGTTCTTGAGGAATATAACATTGATATTATACCTCGATGATAGTCAAGCATAACTCAAATGAGAGAGATGTTTCATATTGTATCTGTGCCACTGATAGCCTCACTTTTAATTAATTCATCTCGTTAAACTACTTTTTGGGAGAATGCGCAGGCTGCCAGTTATGATAATTTACAGAAAGTATTTTATGAATGGCAGAACAAATATGTATTCTAAAAGAAAACAAAATGTGGGAAGGCTGGTTTATGACTTTCCTAGTTAGTTAAAGACAATTATAAAATAAAATGTTGCCCTGATTCTAAAGTAAATTTCTGCTGTAAGACATAATGCACTAAATAAAAAAAAATATTTGTTTTTGCTTTTATTCCTGCAAAGTTTCTTTAGTTGAATAGGATGATTGGCTGTATGTTGATTTAATGGGAAAGAAGTGTCATTGGACTTAATTGGTTTGTGGCGACCACATATGAGCCACGGCAGCGGAGGAAAAAGAAAATGCAAAAAGTGCTCGATCACTTATTCTTATATGGTCAGAAGGCCATCCATGTCATCCTTCGACAGTCCGTGAAATCATATGTATAAATAATGTGAATAAATAGTATGTATATAGCGCAACGCACTACTAGATAGAAGGGGTGGCCCAGACGAGAAACTCGCAACCAGACGCATTGAGGTTGATAACAAATGCCCCTGTCTCTGTTGATTTACCACAGGTAGCAGCCTTTGCAATCCGGCTGCCACCAGTCTGGCCAGCAGATCCAGTATTATGGTTTAATCAGGCGGAATCACAGTTCATATTAATACGAATCAACGTCCAGTACACGAAATTTCATCACTGCTGAGCGCACCATCACCCACAGCTTCAGCTGAGGTCCACGATATTATCATTGCGCCTCCTCCAGGCACCCCTTAAGATGTGCTCGAGGACAAGCTTGTCCGTCGCAGAGGCCTCTTGGATAAACGAAAACTTCAGCGGTTGGTTACTGAGGAGGAGTTAGGAGAAAGAACACCATCACAGCTTCTCCTCTAGATGAAACAGTTGCTTGCTAACTACACAATCGACGACGCAATATTCCGTTATCTACTCCTCAAACGTTTCCCAAATGATGTCCGCATGATGTTGCCATCAGCTGACAGGGATACCGTAGAGGACTTTGGAAAGTTGGCCGATCGAACTCTTGACGTTTCAAACCATTCATGTGTCAACCAAGTTATACAATTAGAAAAAATCCCTGCTGATTTTTGCACCAGCATTCAACGTCGCCCTACGACCTTTGCGCTCACCACTCGGACGGACAATTCTTTCCCTGACTCCTCGTTTCAGTCAGTCCCACAGCCCTTTCACACAACAGTGCAGGTATCATCGTACCTTCGGCGCTGACGCACGGAAATGCACCTGCCAGAAGAAGGGAAACAACCCAGCCGGCTAATAGGGACGCCGAATGATGTTGGCTATTTACAGAGTCGTTCATGTCTGTTCTTCCTTACCGATAAAGACTCAAAAACACGGTTACTGGTCGACACAGGTGCCGAAATCTCGTTTGTACCACCATCCCCCACGACCGTGGCCACCAACCAGCTTCAGCTAGAGGCCACAAACTGCGCAACCATCCCTACATATGGGCTGTGAACCCTCACCATCAACCTCTGGTTGCGGCACACTTTCCGTTGGGTATTCATCGTTCGAGACACCCCGTACCCTGCTCTCCGAGCTTACCTTCTACAGAAATTCAATCTGCTAGTCAAAGTGCGCGGCCACCATCCTTATGATGCCACAACTTATCTGGCAGTATCTGAAGTTCGGACGAAACTGCAGTCGACAGGAGTTGCTCCTCTCCTCTTCGTTTCCGACAATATTCTCCACTAATTTCCATCCTTGTTTCGTCCCTGCACATGTGCCCCGGCTTGGTGCTGCGCCAATGGCAACTCCTTCTAATGGCGGGTGGCGACACAGGTGACTGAGCCGCCCAAGACTTGTACATTGAAGAATTAAAAACAGCGCGAACAAGACGAAGGATGCGAGAACACGTAGACAGAGGAGTCGTAGCTGTCTACGTCTCCTCTTACCCTTCGTCTTGTTCACGCTGTTTTTAATTCTTCAATGTGCAATACCAACTCGCCCAAGTCTTCACTCTACTGCAAAAGTTGTGCTTGTGGCTCCTTCTCCCGATAGACATAGCAAGCATTTGGCCGAAAGCAGACAATGTTTAACGACGGAGTGTTCATTGCACCTGTCGATGGATGGCGCCATAAGCACGAATCTGGGTTGACTGAGTCATCTGCATTAGTGTCTGCTGTTGGAAATGTCAAGGCTGTCGCTCTAATTTTTTTACAGCGAAGTTGTCTATGGCTAGGTTCTGGAAGATCGTCTGCGGCGACAAGCAAACAATTCTCTTCACCGTTTCCACCTCTTTCCCGAGGCGTGTATAATACTCATCACCACGCGCGGCGTCTCTGTCCCCCTGGCATTGTGCAGTGCCGCGCGCGTTCTTCGGCGCGGCGCACTATACCCCGCGACAACTTTTCTTGGCAATGCAGTGGAAGGTACGTGCACGTTCCCTCTCCCAATTTGAGGGCTGAATGAAGCTGTGCGCGGGCTCCCCTTTTCTCTCCGGAAATGCCAAGAAAAATTATCGCAGAGTATAAAGCCTGCGCCATGACTGATGTAGCCGCGCTATAATAAAACGTCTCTTTCCACCTGCTCCTCGCCACACGCGGCGTATCTGTCCCCCTGACATTGTGCAATGCCGCGCGCTCTTCGGCGGCCGCCTCTGCTTCGCACTAGAGCCTGCGCCATACTTGGCGTAGCCGCGCTAAAACATAACGGCTCTCTCCCCCTTAACATTGCGCAATGCTGCGCGCTTTTCAGAGCGCCAGCGTCGCTAGACGTTCCTTTTCACGGTGTGGAAGGGCTCACAATGTTTTTGATAGAAACACTGCTATGCTGTGAAATCTCATGTTGTAAAATGTCCCACTAAATCCAGGCACCTGTATTTTTGGGGGCTCTGTTTAAAGTGAACCTCTCGATTCATTGCACCTTCTATTGGGCTGGGGCATTTGTATCATGCCATTAAACCCAAAAGAACAGATCCCCTATGGTTTTATCGAAATTCGAAAAAACAAAATTATGAATTGGAACTGTCTTTGAATGAGATAAATCTAGGCTACGTTGAAAGAAACATTTATTTACAGTTTTTTTATTGTTCACTCAAAATGCAGTTTCCACTGAATTGTCTGAGGTTGCCCCTTTGTTTTGACTCTAGGCAGCTTACCTCGTTAGCTTTTCTTATCAGTACCGAGACGTTTCCTGAGCATTCCAGTTACGTGGACATTCCCCAAATCTCGAGGGAACCCCGCACCCCTGTCTTGTTTACTTCGAAAAACCCCAATAAACCCCAACTTTTTGTTTGGTCTGTCATCAAAATTTAACACTCGAAAACACAACATTTCCGAAAAAAAAGCAGCCCAGAATTCGAAGAATCGTAAACCCCAAAAATCATAGCTTTCTCCCTATAGACATCTTCCATGTTGCTGTCGCCCATTTGGATTGCAGAACATTTGGTACGCTAGGAGTATTGTACTGCTCTCACCACGTCAAGTGTTCACGTTTAAATCGCGAAGGCCACTCATTCTATTTTTGTCTCTCTTATGGTGCCATGAACACTTCTCCGCCTGGTGTGCTTGCCGCGTCCCAAAAAGTGATCCCTCGATTTCTGCCTGGTGCCATGGTATGAGTGTAATCCGGCCGCGATCCCTGGTGGTGTCACAGTGTCGGTTGTGGATGTGGCAGGCGCCTGACAAGCTGCAGGTCTTACTCCAGCTTCGCAGTCCACGAAGCTTGGGAAAGCAGGAGTTGAGACGCCGCGACGACAGCGACACTCGCGTTCGTTTGTACATTTTCGCCAGGACTTCCAGCACCGACCGCCAGGACAGCGACGTCCGAGAACATGACACGCCAACTTCTTCGACGTCTTTTGTTGCCACTTCGAGACCACTTTTGATGTGTGTGGAATAGGAAGCTAAACGCACGCATAACCGATGCCGAATTTGTGAACCCTGTTGCTGGGGGTCGATGGCGAACGGAAGTGGTGTATATAATGCATCATTCGTTTCAGGCCATTTTATCTTCGCCGAGAACGCCGGCTCTGACTTTGCGATTGCAACGCTGGAAAGCCCCGAACACCCGGAAGAGTGGCGAGGGTTCATGTGCTTCTCTTTGTGGTACCTGACGCTCGGAAACTCGAAAGGAACGTGAGTGCACAGCCATTGTTTTCTGTTTCGGTTTCGTTATAAAAAACACTACTCTGCAAGTGAAAGTGAGAATGCTGTTCGTAGTTTTGTACTTGCCTCCGAAGCGACCGCCCGTGAAGAAACATATATCGTAACGAAAAAAAACTTGGTTTTGCGCGAATTTCGGTGACCCAAGACCACCATTTACGGACTTGTCAAATAAAGTGCTCAGCGCTTCTTTCTTGTTACATCCATTGGCCCGTACCAAGAATCAGTTGTGACACTTACTCGAACACTATGTTTTTGAAGCTGTAGCTTTACAGGGGAGACGAACGTCAGGATCCGCATAAGCTGCGAAGAGGTCGGCGAGTACGTAACCACTAAACGAACTTGAGATAAAATGGCAACCGCTGCCAGGGGTCAAGTTCCGTTCACCGGCGTGAAAGCCGAGTGCGTTGATTACTGATATACGGACCCAGCATGCCGGAACGGGAGCTGCTCTGTGAGAAAGCGTGCAGAAAAAAGGTGTCGAAAGGGCAAAAAAGAAAGGAGCATAAACAGGGGGCACAGAAAGAGCGCACAAAACAATGGGAGGGGGAGGGGGAAGGGCAGGACAGCACTCTTTCGCTCTACTTGGTGATCCAGAAAATTCAGCGCGAAGGCTTTGTATCCGGGTGGAGCTGAAGGAAAGCGTGCGCAGCGTCACAAAAGACAATAGGGAGGCGTAATTTGTTTCCATACAAAACACTGCCTTAGGCACTACCCGAACTAAGAGCACCGCCCACCCTATAAAGACACCGCATTTAAACGCGTTTGACAAAAGGACCAAACATGGAAACGTTTTGTTTAGCAGATTGCTTTTATGGTTTGGATTTCGTGCGTAAAAGCGTTAGTTCGAATGTAACGAAAATCTGTTACATACAAGCCAAGGAAACATAAAGCATACATTACCACTTTTGGGAAATGCACAGGTAGGCATAAAATGTATGAAAAGCATATATTGGTCATAATTTTTTTATTTGATCATAATTAGCCTAATTTACCAAGCGGCCCAGGAGGAATTAAACCCCGGCCTGTGCTGTCCATAATTTGAGGCGCTTGCTCATCACCGTTTGGAGAAGGCAAATGCAAGAGCTAGCAGCTGTTGCCACGCAGCTGTTTGCCCAAATGACGAAGCGTACCTTTCCACGGAATCTCACGCCGTAACTGGTCCCAAATAAATTTTAACCGGTCTAGGTCGTTCTGAGAAACCCGAGGAGTGCACAGTGCGTCGCACATGCAACATATCTTAAACCACCCAAAGCATTTCTAACTAAGCGTAGCTAATTGCAATGCACGCATGATGAATGTGAGACACCCACTGCATGGCCCGGTTGTTATCAGAATGATTGAGAGAAGTTGAATTTGCTTTTTGTAGTCCTGAAAGTGTATGAACGAAAGTAGTGAAAGGATGGCTCTGCACGAACGTGTGCAACAGAAACAAAAGTGAGAAGAAAGCTCCAAGTAGCAACGCTCTGATGTTTCACCACCTGAAAGCAGAGAGACGTATAATACACAAATTACTTGCACGGTGGTGGCTGCCAGGTTCGTTTTACATGCCTCATCCGGTGCGTTAGTTGAGAGCTGCAGTTTATGTGCATTCGATTACTATTTATCTAGACTATTCGTTATTGTGGTCATTTCTGGTTTACATGACCGTGTATTTTATTGATCAAACTCGTTACCACATTTTTGAGCTATATGTTATCTAACAACAAATGGAGCATGAAAAAAAATGTTTTTCCTCAGACATGGGATGCACCGGTTACATAGCCCGCACCCAGTGCCTTGTTTGACCTAAAATCACATTTACAGCACACCTTGGCAGAGAGTTGCACTATTATGTCCCGAAGAATCTTGAATTCTAATGAAAAAAAGAGGATGACTAGACATAACTAAACCTCGAGACTGCAGGAGGCAAAAACGACACAAATGATATTCTAAAGTGCCCTCTAAAATTTGCTGGTTGCATTCTCTTTACTGTAGCATTGAAATCTCCAGTTCGAAAGCCTCTCTTCTCCTAAATGTTGACAACCCTGGAGCGCACCACCACTGGGTTCACGACCAGATGGAATTTGTCTCGTCTGGCAAGCCTATGAAGGTAAATGCCAATCGGGATTAGAAGCGTGAGTTCTGTGAGCCTTTTTGTCAAGCATCAATTTACCCCAAAGCCTTTACCAGGCTTTAGGTGTAGTACGAAAGTTGATGGCTATTAATTTAGTAATTTAAGTAGTCTAAGGTTAAACTATTTAAGTTTACTGGTATGTAACTTCCCCGGGGAAAGCTTTTTAGTGCATAGATGAAATGTGTTTGATACAGAACCAACTCTTCTTATGCACTTAGAAAATTTTGGGCGGTTAAATACCCCTTTAGCTTCTAATATACATGCAGACCTTGTTCTCAGAGCAGTAGACCAGCTGCCACATACCGATAAACTGATGGTTTCATCTCTGAGTACGTTAACAACAGCTAATGGCAGTTACAACTAAGTTCAAATACTGTAGCTAGGTTCTAAGATAGCCTTTGCATCTGTGTCAATCAAAATTACCACACCGTGTTGCAAACTATATTTATAATAATAATAATTCTTTACTTTTCTCACATTCCTCGCAGCCAGCTGTAAGACCTATGTGTGGTTCACTGAGTGTCCTTTAGACATAAAGAAGTACATGCAAAAGCAAACACACAGCAATAAAATTAAGCAAACAAAATGCAGAAATGCGAAGCATGTATACGAAATATACAGTATACACAGAATATCCCTACACAATATACAGTATATGCAGAATATCCCTACACAATATACTGATATAGAGAGTGTACAGAAAGGAATCAAATTTTAAAACAAAGATGTAAGAAATCAAAAACAAAATATTTAAAATCCAGAAACTGGTTGTGTTTGAATTTTAATCTTGAGTTCGAAGTAAATTTAATTGTGGTTTGGGCCGACATTTTTTAAATCGAATATTGAAAGAACAATGTATGTCTACGTTAGTCACCCGTAAATGTTTTATTGTTTCTTTGTCTATCGAAGAGCTTCTCCAAACATTTGACCACTGTTGCACCAAACGTTAAAAAAAACAGTTACGCTTGTGAAGGGTTGTTCCCAAGCATCCACTTGTCCATTTATAAGCTAATTTAATTCTAGCTATATTTCTGGACTGCGACCTGAGAAAGAGGGATGCCTCAGGATGTCATGTAAACGACAGATTTGTCAAAAAATTAAACCTGTAGTGATTCCCAGCTACACCCAATTGAGTGGATTTACAACTCTTGCTATTATGCGAATATTTTCTCTTCAATCCCGACTTCTGAAGAAAAAAGCATCACGAATGATAAACACCGGTTATCAGTACGATCGGTGCCTAGCATGCACTCTTGCCTAACAGCAATCTAATTCTTAGAACTTTGCTGCAATGTATATATCACAGTAGCAAAGTTTCAGTTTCTTTTGAATATAGCAGGCGCTGTCACTTTGAAAGCGTGCTTTCCAAGCACGCAATTGCGAAATTCATACTTTTCTGAAGGCCTCGCTTCAAACAGAACAATTTCTTCCATCAACTTGAAATCGCAACGCCAGCAACGAGGAATGCCCGCGTTCACAAGCAGCAGCCGAATGCTGCGATTGGCCACCATCGTCATCGTTAAATTTACATTTTCTTGCAATATTTGGACATACAGTTACGCGCTATAGACGTGCTTTTATAACTTTGAATAGAATTGAGAGTACTAACACAATTTTTTGCAATGGTTTATTTCCCTAAAACAAGACATTCTAAACCAGTACCAAGTCTCTAGTTGTCGTCGTCACCGCCACAGGGGTATCACGCGAAAATAATGCGTTCCTGATTGGCTGCTGCCGCTTCAAACGTCTGAGTTGTCCAAGTTGCTTGTCCGTTCCGAACAGGACACGATCCGATCGACTAGTGTCGCAGCGCCAGGACCTAGGGAAGGCTAGAAAACAACTCGCCAGCAACATCAAAACTGCTGAGAAGTTTCCCTGCCTGAAGCGGGCCTTAGTGTTGATCGCGGCAGGCTACTCCAGTTGTTTGCGCGTCCTACCACGCACCAGTCCACTGCAGAGAAGCAACACCCACTAACCTCGCTTCCACGGGTGTTGCCTCTCCACATTGCACCGGTGGTTGGTAAGAAGCAAACTCCAAACAATAGCTCCAACCAAATCTTGATAGGAAACCGGACGGCTTGAAAACACCTCGGTTCCTTCTTCAGGGGTGAATAAAAGCACGTGGAGCAGCTGCAGCTCCTAACCTCGTCGCCTTCGAAATGAAAAATCGCTGAGCGGGGCTAAGTTGCCGCGATCAAAACTTCAAGAAATATAAATATCGAAGTCCCTTTCGAAGCGAATATTGAAATAGTGTATTATTTGAAATCTGGAATTTTTGCACAACACTAGCAGAAGCACTACGGCTCTAGTGCGTATTGTATATGCTGTTTCAATGTCGTCTTGAACAGATAAAAGCCACGAAAAATATATAAACCACGATCTTTAATGTTATTGTAAGCCATCTGCATTCTAGATAATGGAGAATTTGAAATTGCATGTGCCAGCAGTGTTTACTATTTTTTCCTCTTGCAGTTTACCCTGACGGCTAGAGTTCACAAAGGTTTGATTGCTGTGGATGACCTACGGGTTACCGAAGGACACTGCATGGCGCGCGGTGAGTAACTTTCTACACTTTTGGGATGCCTGCCGGCTCAGAAAATCGGGAGTTCTCAGAAAACTGGTTGACCTTAATAAAATCAAGGAATCGTCAGACAATACAACCAGAAAGTAGTCGGAGTAAAGTAAATCTGGGAGCATGACAAAACAATTGATAAGCCGTTTGCTGTATCTGTAATTTGCTCTAACGCAGCCGGTGGCGGTGACCGTTTTGTTTTCCAACGGATCATACATTGCTATCATTCAAGGATAGCCTCTACCATTGAGTTTCAAACGCGAACCACTTGTTTTACGATAAGGAAAGCGGGACATTTAAGACAAACAGAGAAGACAGGTTTACGCCTGTCTTGTCTGTTTGTCTTAAATGTCCCGCTCTCCTATCGTAAATTAATAACCAACACGCTCAACCATCTACAACCACTTCTTGTTTAAGAACTCTTTGAAGGTTTCTCACAATGCTACTCTAGACACACACATCACAGGCCAAACTAACGGAAGGCATCTGGCGCGCCCGAGCGGAAAGCTGATGATTAATTTCGACCACATGAGGATCTTCTTGACGCGCAACCAAAATCTCAGGTACACAACGCCTTCCCACATTACGCCTCCGTGAAATCGCGGGACCCTCGGACGAAATTCTAACCCTGCACATGGGGATCCGCAGAACGGTGCTTTGTCTCGGACTCACCAAAGCAGCTACGTCACAGGCACATTTTCAGTAAAGTTCACCCCATGCACAGCCAATGAAATATTATCCGTGCCACTACCGCCCCTCGGTAAATTTATATTGCTTCCTTGAACCTTGTAGAAATTGCCTTGGGAAGTCAGCGGCTGCGCATCAAATTCCTACCTGGTCACATGAAGTCAACACCACCACCAGCGAGCTGCGTCGCATTTCAGTGCAATGACATCACAGTGGCTGCACTTCTTTCACTCCAAAGCAGCGCGCTCCTCTCTCCACTGTTGTTGCCTAGGCAATGCACTTGGTCACAACAACAAGCGCGTACATTGATCGGCTGACATTATTGGCTGTTGTAATATTGCTCTTTTTTCGCAGATGTATGTTCCATGAAGTGAGGCATTCATTTCTATTTTTCTGGATGATGAGTTAAGAGTGCATGAATATTGAACTACTGTCAGACATGAAGTCCAGTCAACAACATGCTAGAAATATTTTCTCAAAATCGCTGCGCAGATTGTGATTGAAATGTGATAGCATTTGCATTATCTTGTACCGCGTAAACGTTTCTGATTAATCTTCTTAGAAACTGCTGTAGAAATTCTAGACACATTTCTTGTCAACGTCGATACCAGAAGATCTTTTATCACATTTAAAACCCCTTCATATAATTTTTGTCTAACCGGTTATTTTATAATTTATATAATTTATTTGCCGAACCTTTTGCTACAGCGAATTGACTTTGGCTGTAAGCATTACTGCAATTGAAATATTCCTGTCTTACTACTACTACTATATCGATATAGACGTAATACCATATCTGAACGTATATAACGTGACCACGAATACAACGCAACCACAAATATAATGGGAGTGAAGGGTTCAAAGGCCATAAAAAGTGAAAGAGGTTTACAACTTTCTGTAACGCCAATTTAGAGCGCAGCTCTTGGAGAGAAAGAGGGGAGGGTACGCCCCTCCTCCTCATCCGCCCCCTCTCCTCTCCTTCTTCTCCTCCTTTCACGCGCGAAACGCACGACCTCACGCGGCATTTCGGCACGGTGCCGAAACGTCAGACGACGTTTCGGTGGAACTCACGGGGACGTATAGGCAAGTGACTTCCACCGAAACGTCACGGTGACGTTTCGGCACCGCGCTGAAGCGTCTCCATCTTATAATGCAGCGTGCGGTTACGCCGACGCCGCTCAAGCCGAGAATGGGCGCCTAAGAGCTGTGCTCTAAAAGAAAAAGAAACTGCCGTATTACTATTATAACACGGACGTGAAGTTAATGCACTCGAGGGCATAGCAGGAGTGAAAAGGGACAAGAATCGGAAAAATAGTGTATAGGTTATGACCGCACTCCTCGTCACTTTTCAGCTCGTTCTCGCTGCTCTCAACTTCGGAGATATGCTTGTATCAGTAGCGTCACTAGGGTCAGTGGCATCCAATGCGATGGTCGACGCGGTGCCCCACTCGTTTCTCGCCGCGACATGCCGTCCCCTCCCTCCCCCCCCACCCCTTCTGCCCAGCTCGTTGCCCGACGCAACACCCGAACCCCTTTCAATGGCCACCGGCACCCCCCGAGCACCGCAACCGTGGCGGTCGGCCCCTCCCGTCCCCACCTTCTAGTGACGCCAATGGCTTCTCTCATAGTTTATTTTCCTTCGAGGTGAGCTCTTGGTCGGCACGTTGCTTCTCTTGAACCACGGTGGACTGTGTCAAGTCGGTTGGTTTACGAAGCTCACGAATTACAAGCAGCAACGCACAAATGTCAGAACACTGTCGAGCAGAAATTAAACAATGCACAGGCAGAACAAAGAGTGCTGAAAGCGATACACAATCATTCTAGCCATTGCCACGGTCCCTCTGTCTTGTGTTTCCCGATTGCGTAAGCACGGCCACCGGTCTTGACTTGGCTTGTGTATTGACGTGGCCTGGCTTGAACTTACCGGTGCCAAGCACTCCCATGTGGCGCGTCCAACGAGTTTGAGTAAACTTAGAGCGGTAAACCAGCGGCCAAAAACGGCACCCCCGTTGTCCGTCATCTTGCCGGTTTGCCACATTACTGATCACGTGAAGTCAGATCCGATTGGCTAGATCGTGGTCAGCAGGGCCGTGTTCCAGAAATTGACTCGATCTCACTCTAGGGCAACGTTACTAAAACACTCTGTTGGGAAACTTACCCTTAAATCCCGGACAGTTCGCGTCCACCGAGACCAAACTAAATACGATAACAGCGCTGCCCTTTAGCGACGAGTCAAACATGAAAGTTGATTTATATAGCTACAGCGAAATGGCGCTGCGAGATGGTTCGACCGGTCCTTGCGCGACTTGACCTGAACCAACACGTGCCGCCTTGCTGTTCCCAGTGTGGCCGCCACGGGAAAAATGTGTGGCGTTGTGATCGGATTTAGTTCGGTTCTCGAGTACGGATCGGAGCCACTCTTTCAAAAACAGGCTGCATGGCAGTTTCCCAATTGAGTTGTTCTAGTAATGTTGTTCAAGGGTAAAGATTCTGTATTTTCGCATTCCTAAACCCACCTCCATCCACTTGCTCTATTTGTCGTGTTAAGTGACACGATCTGCCTGAGAAACTCTGAGAGATTCGAGTCAGATTGAGACAGAGCTGACACGTGATCTGGTCGCTCTGATCTGGCCCACCTACGGGAGCAGCCATTTTGACATCATGTAAATCACTAGTGTGGCAAACAGGCAAGATGGCCGCGACCGGGGTGGGGGGGGGTGCCATTTTCACTGCAGGACGTAGGATCCGATTTACAGCGCTAAAGTGATACTCAAGCTGGTTAGGCGCATGATGTTTCTGCCGTTTTTTCTGCCGCCTGTGTTGTAAAATACGAAAACGACAGAGAACGCTGTTAAATTGTTTTGTTCCTCCATCTTCGTGGCTCAAGGACTAATAACCTTCCTCCCCACACCACCGTTTTTTTTCACCCAATATTCCGCATTCAGACGGAGGCAGCGGCGAATCCAGGAAGGGGGGGCCGTATGGGGTCTTCAGCCCCCGCCCCTTCATATCCAGCCGACTTTGTAATATAAATATGCACTTTGACCCCTCTCTCCCCTCCGCACTCGAAGTCATAGGCATCCCAACTACCTTCATTCACAAAGTTTCTGTTTCTTTTGAAAATACCTGTCTCGCGCGCGCTCCATCCTGCTTTGAAGGTGTGATTTCCTCATAAGCACGTGGCAGCAATATTTGTACTTTGTGAAGTGTTGATCGCGGCGATTTAGAGCCGTAGAGTGCGCTTCTTCCCGAGCACTGGTACTCTGTGGAAAAGAAACACGCACAGAAGCGAGGTCTGCAGATGTCACTTCTCTACAAAGCGCAGCGCTAGGTAAGAAGCGCGATCAACGTGGCTAACGTGCCACGATCAGCCCTTCATAAAATATGAATATCACAGTTCGTCTTAAAGTGAATACTGAATAACGTATTTTTCGAAACCACTGTTTGAACATTCGAATATTTTCACAACACTAATGTATATAGATAAGCACCAATCAGGCCTTTGGTAATAGTCAAGAAAACAACCTTGAAACAAAGGGCAAAAAATGAAACGGTGTCATGTTGCCCCTTTTTTGTCCGTAATCTCAAATTTTTGGTCACCATGATCGTTCACAAGCGGGCCTGCGCAGTAACCATTATTTTAGTAGCTCTTGGTAACCGTATTTAACATTAAGGACCTAATATATCATATCACATTCACTGGTTGCATTACCACCTTTAGGCATAATTGAAGTAGGTGTATACCAGATCCATGCAGCCTGGTTCATTGATTACGTACCAAGACAAAGACGCAAAAGTGCTCAGGGCTGACTCAGAATGACAAAAAATGTACCCCTAATATTGTGTCTGAGAAATTAAAAGGATTACTTGTGATCCTTTCTGGATATAGCTATGTTTTGACTTTGCTTTGTTTGAAGAGACAAAGGAACAGTTAAGGAAGGCGGTTAAGGGACAAGTGTGTTGTGCATCGATCAATGACCCTCGGTGAATGCAAAGTAAATTTTGCCCATGCCCATATTTGTTTCATTAATGCGTCTGCATTAGTGCCCGAGTACCATGCGCTGACTTGAACTGATTTGGAGTACACATATATAGAGTCGCAACGTCGCCACAAGATGGTGCCACAGCCTCATTGGCTCTGGGAACTGGCTAGCAAACACATCGTTCAAGCGCCGACAAATGGCGGCGGGGTACATATTCCGAAAGGCTTGGCGATAGTACGCATAATAACGGAGGCCTCGCTGGATTGGCTTCTCATAGAAAGCGACGCCATGGCGTGGGACCTAGCAACCGAACATCACCGGCGACGTCCCCTCTGCCAATTTTGGCTCCGCGCAGTGGTGGACGGCGGACGTGTCACTGGGGCGCGTATAAATCCGCCACGCCCTCCTTGGGATCACGCGTACACGCCGCCTCGCGGATGCTTTGCCGAGTGGCCCAACGTACTCCCGCAGCACCTCGCTGTCCCTGTCTGGCAACCGAGGTGCGTCGCGGGGACAGCTGTCCCCTGACGCACCTCGGTTGCTAGTGTCTGACCACGCCGTGGCTCTCTATACCTAGCCAATCCTGTGTGGCTGCCGTCCGTTATGCACATGTTAACCACTAGCAGGGGATCGGTGACCGAGCGGGCTAGTGCACACCAGCTCGGAGCATGTGGGACGAAAGCTCGTGCTGAAGAACCCAGGGATCCAAGGCTCAGTCCCAATGCCCCTTCCCGTTCCGATTTGGATGAGCACCGTACCGGAGTGCGGTCGTGTATCACTACTGCGTGGTGCAAGTTAAAAGCCCCAGGCTAGTGGTTGTAGTGCACTGGCTAAATTTTTCATCTGCAGCTGGGAGACAAGTCGCCCGTCGTGGCAGACTAACATCAGGCTGTATAAACACGCACACAACGCGATGTGACATGATCAGCTTGCACCATGGAGGAGATAGGTTTCGGTTTGTGAACGCAGCAGAAAAGTGCTAAGAGGCTGCATTCACCATACTTTCTTATATATGACCGCTACGCTAAACGCTAACGCATTTCTTCGTGAATCAGCATGGCGGCAGCAGCAATTTTTGGCACCTTTGATTACGCAGAAAAGTGCTCGTTCGAGCCATTCAGCCCTTGCACCCTGGTATCAACTGACCGCGGCGCCAGGGAATGGCGCGTTACGGAAGCTTCTCGACTGGGGACCACGGACCACACACTTCAGTCTGAGAAGGGTATGTATGGTCTCGATTTCAGCCACTAACTAGGCTACTGTAGAGTTTGACGGCACTTTGAGCCGCTGCCCGTTATCCTAAGCTCCGAAATTTAGAACAAAAAAAAAGGCTTTTAGAGTTCTCCAGGAAAGAAGTCCGTAGAACAAAATTGTTCTCGCCTGATATCCTGAAGTCAGATCTGGAGCTCAGAGAGTCGTACTTTCCAATCAAGTTATGGGGACCGCACATTTGGTTTTCAGGTATAATACCTATTGAATGAAACTCGTTATGCAAGACACGTTTACAGTGACATCCCGCTACAGAAAAGGATAAAAGATATATTATTTGCGTTGGAAGTGAAAATAACTGCCTTGTGATAATGTAAAGAATACTACTATGTGCGTTTGGGTTCGAATTTCGGTAATTGGGAACTATATATTTCTTTGAACTCTCTCCTGTTTTGGTGTTGTTAATGTCTGTTTTACGGTGTATTTGAGTTTCCCTTGTATGTGTTGTGGTTGTGGTTTAGTTGAAGGGGTAGCGTGGCCCCGTCGGGCATTTATCGTCTTTAGCCACATCCCGCGAGACTGCGTTGTTGTACAGAATGAACTGTACGCATGCATATATTTGAATCGTTATCGAGACTAAGCTTGCAGCTTGTGCAAGTCAACCACTACGGGCTCCACATGTTTGATGTCTCACGAAAAACTGGAAATATAATGCGCCTCTTTTAACAAAAAGCTTCTTTGTCAGTCTTGATTAGTTTGTCATAATGGTGCTTGAGTGCATAAGATCACTTTAGAATAAAACACCAAGGGCTAAACACTTAGAAGTAATCCACAGGTCAGTAACATGATTGTTCTATCCATGCGATATAAGGCATTTTACCTGTAAGAAAGCTGTGACCCTTATAGATATTCCGCTCATGGGGAAGATGCCTGTAAGGACCGTAATTCTTACTGGTAAGACATCCATAAAAATCATGGGCAATATACCAGTAAAGACTACGGGTGTGGTGACCGTGGAGTTGTTTCTGTAGGATGGCATGCCGATTTGCGTTTTGATGTTTCTACGCAGGACGTGTGCTGTATTTGAACACCACGATGCTTATGGGAGGATCGGTTCACACTGCATCTAGGGTAAGCTTAGAAAGCCGTCGACCCACCACTGCATCGTGCCTCACATTCTGGTGGAAGGGCTTTGGCGAGGCAAGCGACCTCAACGTCTACAGGTAAGGGTAAAGTTTTTTCAAACCACGTTTAAAGCATGGAACATCTTTTTAAATGGCACCTTCTGATTCCAATCATTTGTCGGTTCGTCCCTGCGTTTTCTTGATGAGCTTAGCGGGGAAATCGAAGCCAAGTGACGTAAAGTCACACGATGTCACGGTGTTGCGTGACACCACGACTTGACCCTGAGACGTCACGCCACGCGACTTTGTCGCGTGACGTCGGGTGTCGGATATCTATTTCCCCAGTGCCGTATTTTCGCGCATATTACCCGTTCCTGCATATAACCATACCTTGAGTTTTAATACACACATCGCTGCAATCACTGTAGCGATCTGAGGTGCCTTCACTGTCACGGGTAGCGAGGTAATTCACGTCGTCGAGGCAATTGATTGTGCAGCAAATTTTGAAACTGTTCTACAGCGTCGCATTCAGAAAGGTCGCCGCCAAGCCGTATTCGCGTCAATCAACGGCGACCTCTTTTTGAGTTTGAAACGTTGCCGAACCGTTTAAGAAAGGTTTAGATGGATCTAGGTCGTAGTATTTGATGTTTGGTTTTCTTGGCTGATCCAAAAAAATGTGTTGTTTAAAAAACTAAGTGCCGTTGCGCCGCCCCCTAAGATTGGTTCCTGCCTTCGCGTTTCAGTATGACTCAATGCGTTGCAACTGATTGTGACTGCTTACAAGCTGTCGCAATGCCATCATCAAGCAGTTAGCCCTGGAACACGATTGTATTTTCTCTTTTCTTTCGTGGGTAGTGCATAAGTTTGTTTTTGCAAAGGCAGGAAAAGCTTTATACGCAGGTTGGAAGTGTAAACAACCGGGGGCGCCACTGTGCTTTTTTGCCGCAAGCAGTCACAAGCAGTCAAACTGCAGATGATGTGCCAACCGGCACCTCCAAATGCGCAACATCGGTGTGCGCTTGCTCGTGTTACAGATACACAGCGGAGACTGTCTTACGCGACCCCATTGCGTCGGTGCGCACGGAGCCGTCCTCGTGGTGGAACGTTCGTTCGGTCACTGTCTCCTCCCGCAGCAATTGGATGGTGAGTGGTGTCGCGGACTCCCTGTGCTTAGTTCCACCCAAAGTCCGGACGCGGCCGACGCTGCGGGTTGAGGGAACCAATCAGAAGTGCACCAACACACTGTTCGTCGTGTCTCTGCGTGCACGTTCCATCGTCGCAGAACCAATCACGTTCGGGAAAGACTCGGTGACTCCTGCGTTTGTCACCGATGGATCGGTCCAATCGGCTCGTGGCGTCGGCTGCGTCGTGAAATAAAGGCCGACGACCAGACTCGAGATTCTGCAAGGCAGAAGGTCCTCCTCACCGTGGGGAGGAGGAAACAGGCAACGGTGGACAGTATAGAAGGAGGGAGAGGAGGAAGCGAGGGAAAAGTGGAAAGCACGAACTGGTCGTCGGTCTTTAAGAGGAAACGGTGTATAGGAATTGATTGCGCAAAACAATCGGATATCGGCCTGCCGCTGCTGCTTACCACATTTTTCAGAGGAAAACAAATAGTTTTTGATTTGTAGTCGTATTGATTTGGGGTGTATAAACTTTTTCCCGAATTGGAAAATACCAGCAGCTCACGGTTCATTAGCGCAACAAATTATTATACTGAAACAAAGAATGTGTGTTTTAATCATTAGCTTTCAAAAAGTTGAAAATAGAAAATGGCTTTTAGCTCTGTGTAGATAAGGCTAGGTTTTGCATGATCAGAACTGAGACTGCCTTAGGGGAAAATCAGGTTTTACAAAATAAGAAGAAAATTGTGTCAGATATATTATATTTAAAGCGGCATATGGACCTCCCGTGTAGCCTAGTTTTAAATATTGTTCTGCGTTTTGGTTCTTTTTCTTCTCCTCGAAATCGCGGGTGTTTTTTCAGAGTTCTTTCCCCACAGTTTCAGTATTTTTGGTGTCGAACTTCGGCCTCGGACAAAAAATAGTATTTATGGGTGTTTATTATTCCGAAGAAACTAGGACGCGGGAGTGATATTCCTCAACCTCCACGGAATATGCCCCTTAACCAGAATACGTTTAGAATGTTCCAGTACTGTTATGAAAAAGAAACGGGGACAGTGGTCACCTTTCCAAAAAAAAGTGTATGGCGGTTTGCTAGGAAATACTGTTGCACACTTAAAACGTTTTCAGCATGACAAACGCTTTGCTATACTCAGAGTTTCTAGACACCAGATGCTGGTGGGAGTTGAAGACTTCTTGTTGTCGAACTGGATGTACACGTTTTTCTCGTTGTCGAACAATCAAACTGGATGTACACGTTTTTAACAGTTACAAATTTCCAATGATCGAATCTCCATTTAAAGTCATTCGTGATTACACCGGTGCCTGGAGATTTATTACATTCATATATCAGTGATTCTATTCCTGCACCAAATGCGCCATTTTGCACCAGAGCCAATTTTCTGTGCCATTCTGATAAAAACCCGCCAAGTTGCACCAAATGGTGTGGCTGGCATAAATAGGTGGCGACTTGCGCCACCTCTTATAGCCACATGCAACCTGAGCCGCAGCAAAGTGAAAGACACCTATCACCTGTGCTGTGAAACGGGGCAAGTACGTCTTTTCAGAGGCAAACCCAAGCCTTTCCGGCAGCACAACAAAGCTGGCAGGCTTAAGGGACGGGCCTTTGATAGGTTCTTTGTGTTAAGAACAAACTATAACTACATACAGAAAGTTGCATCAACAGTTGTGTCAACTTTTTTATATTAGACATATGTGTTTAGTAATCACTTACATTGAATTTCTGTGCAAGATGATTGTTTCGTAGAGATGCCTTGAAGACCATTATTATCAAATAGATTTACTCTCTACAAAAAAAAAAACTTGGTAGGAGATTTTGAAGCTTAAATTGCTCTTTAGTAAATTTAGATGATCCTAATATTTTGTAACTGCATGCTCAAATGTTACTTGGAAAGCGATATTTAGGTCCTCAAGAAGGCTGCGAATTTCAGGTTTATGTTATCCAAAGTGCTCCGAAATTCATTTTAGGTACTCCACAAGTTGTCCTAAATCACAATTTTGCAGTAGGATTGCTGACATATGAATGTAATAAATCTCCAGGCACCGGTGTAATCACGAATGACTTTAAATGGGAGATTGGAGTGCAATGGGAATTTGCAGGCGTTAAACGTGTACATCCAGCTTGAACGCTCGACAACGAGAAAAACGTGTACATCCGGTTCGACAATCAGAAGTCTTCAGCTCCCACCAGCATCTGGTGTCTAGAAACTCTGAGTATAGCAAAGCGTTTGTCATGTTAGAAAACTTCTTTAAGTATGCAACACTATTTCCTGGCAAGCCGCCATACATTTTTTTTGGAAAAGGTGACCACTTCCACGTTTCTTCTCTATAACAGTACTGGAACATTCTAAACGTATTCAGGTTAAGGGGCATATTCCCTGGAGGCTGAGGAATATCACACCCCGCGTCCTAGTTTCTTCGGAATAATAAACGCCCATAAACGCTATTTTTTGTCGTAGGCCGAAGTTCGGCGCCGCTAAAAACACTGAAACTGTGGGGGAAAAAACTCTTGAAAAAACACCCGCGATTTCGAAGAGAAGAAAAAGAACCAAAACGCAGAGCAATATTTAAAACTAGGTTACACGGGAGGTCCAATGCCGCTTTAAATATCATATTTCTGACACAAATTTCTTCTTATTTTGTAGGCCCGGATTTTCCCCTAAGGCAGTCTCAACTCTGATCATGCAAAACCTAGCCTTATCTACACAGAGCTAAAAGCCATTTTCTATTTTCAACTTTTTGAAAGCTAATGATTAAAACACGCATTCTTTGTTTCAGTATAATAATTTGTTGCGCTAATCAATCGTGAGGCTGCTGGTATTTTCTAATTCAGGGAAAAGTTTACACCCCCAAATCAATACGACTACAAATCAAAAACTATTTTTTTTTTTCTCTTAAAAATGTGGTAAGCAGCAGCGGCAGGCCGATATCGAGTTGTTTTGCGCAATCAATCCACTATACACCATTTCCTCTTGAAGACCGACGATCAGTTCGTGCTTTCCGCTTCCTCCTCGCTTCCTCCTCTCCTCCTCCTATACTGTCCACCGTTGCCCGTTTCCTCCTCCCCAG
>JAZHYW010070325.1:75004-188785 GCA_037355805.1 Ixodes ricinus
TAGTCGTATTGATTTGGGGTGTATAAACTTTTTCCCGAATTGGAAAATACCAGCAGCTCACGGTTCATTAGCGCAACAAATTATTATACTGAAACAAAAAATCTGTGTTTTAATGATTAGCTTTCAAAAAGTTGAAAATAGAAAATGGCTTTTAGCTCTGTGTAGATAAGGCTAGGTTTTGTATGATCAGAACTGAGACTGCCTTAGGGGAAAATCAGGTTTTACAAAATAGGAAGAAAATTGTGTCAGATATATTATATTTAAAGCGGCATATGAACCTCCCGTGTAGCCTAGTATTAAATATTGTTCTGCGTTTTGGTTCTTTTTCTTCTCCTCGAAATCGCGGGTGTTTCTTCAGAGTTCTTTCCCCACAGTTTCAGTATTTTTGGTGTCGAACTTCGGCCTCGGACAAAAAATAGTATTTATGGGTGTTTATTATTCCGAAGAAACTAGGACGCGGGAGTGATATTCCTCAACCTCCACGGAATATGCCCCTTAACCAGAATACGTTTAGAATGTTCCAGTACTGTTATGAAAAAGAAACGGGGACAGTGGTCACCTTTCCAAAAAAAAGTGTATGGCGGT
Source organism: Ixodes ricinus (assembly GCA_037355805.1). NCBI lineage: Eukaryota > Metazoa > Arthropoda > Arachnida > Ixodida > Ixodidae > Ixodes > Ixodes ricinus. Next base: position 75,590 of record JAZHYW010070325.1, read on the forward strand.
TTGCTAGGAAATACTGTTGCACACTTAAAACGTTTTCAGCATGACAAACGCTTTGCTATACTCAGAGTTTCTAGACACCAGATGCTGGTGGGAGTTGAAGACTTCTTGTTGTCGAACTGGATGTACACGTTTTTCTCGTTGTCGAACAATCAAACTGGATGTACACGTTTTTAACAGTTACAAATTTCCAATGATCGAATCTCCATACAAAGTCATTCGTGATTACACCGGTGCCTGGAGATTTATTACATTCATATATCAGTGATTCTATTCCTGCACCAAATGCGCCATTTTGCACCAGAGCGAATTTTCTGTGCCATTCTGATAAAAACCCGCCAAGTTGCACTAAATGGTGTGGCTGGCATAAATAGGTGGCGACTTGCGCCACCTCTTATAGCCACATGCAACCTGAGCCGCAGCAAAGTGAAAGACACCTATCACCTGTGCTGTGAAACGGGGCAAGTACTGCTTCCAGAGGCAAACCCAAGCATTTCGGCAGCACAACAAAGCTGGCAGGCTTAAGGGACGGGCCTTTGATAGGTTCTTTGTGTTAAGAACAAACTATAACTACATACAGAAAGTTGCATCAACAGTTGTGCAACTTTTTTATATTAGACATATGTGTTTAGTAATCACTTACATTTAATTTCTGTGCAAGATGATTTTTTCGTAGAGATGCCTTGAAGACCACTCTTATCAAATAGATTTACTCTCTACAAAAAAAAACTTGGTAGGAGATTTTGAAGCTTAAATTGCTCTTTAGTAAATTTAGATGATCCTAATATTTTGTAACTGCATGCTCAAATGTCACTTGGAAAGCGATATTTAGGTCCTCAAGAAGGCTGCTAATTTCAGGTTTATGTTATCCAAAGTGCTCCAAAATTCATTTTAGGTACTCCACAAGTTGTCCTAAATCACAATTTTGCAGTAAGATTGCTGACATAAGTCTGAAGGTCGCAGTAACGAATTTCGGGTCATAAGCACCAGCTTAATTTATAGCTGCGTTTGAATGGTGGCACTTGACTTTCCAGACAGCAAGTGAAGACAGCTACAACGTCTTTAGCCTGTTTTTAAAAATTACACATGGGATATTGCCCTTTGTTCACCAAGGATATGTCTGTGTGACACATTTTTTGGCAGCCTGTGTTTGAAGCAGTCTCAGCTGAGTCGGTCAGACAACAATCTGGAATCATGCTGGATGACATCGAGATCACCACCGGAGTGTGCCTGCCAGACAGTAAGCATGGGTGGATCGATGTTAACTGAATATATCCTTAGCATCGGGTGGTAGCTTGTGCCACGTGGCAACTTGAAATTGATTCATAGTTGATATATATTTTTATGTTTTTAACATCATATAACTAAATTCTGATTAAGTAGTTTCTGCAACAGCTGCCTGCACTGTAGCAACACTAAGGGGATATCTTCTCTAGAGGTGACAGTAATATTTTGGCACTGCATCACTAAGGAGAAAAGTAGATACAAAGTTATTATTGTGGTGTGAAAATGATGTTTCTTGCAAAATGTAGCTTGTATCTAGTACAACATTTGTTCTTGTAAATTGGATTCTAAAACCTGCAGAGGTCATTTTTCGAAAGGTGATAGCACAATATTGCGGCTTCTACAAGATGAGAATACCCATCGAAACCCCAAAGACGTTGATGGGTATGAATAAAAATTGGTTTATAGAGGCACAGTACTGCTGAAAACATGAACCCGTTCCAGGAATTTGTAGCGGTTAAATTTGATTTGTTACTTTAGTGGTGTGCGAATGTTATATTTTGGAAATGGTATTCGCTCTTTCACTCGGTTCACATCATGCTTTTAATGTTCAAAGTATTTGAGCTTTTTAATATTCTAAAACTAAAAATATAGTCAATTCTCAATAATTCATGAAGTCACAAAAACAACAAACAGAATAGTAAAAAACATGCTTTTTTGTTCACTACTCAACGACGAGATTTTTGTTTGCTTACGGTGATGGAGATATGCTATAGTGACTACGCTCTGCAAATTGTGAACCTTTTTAGGGTGTCTTTTGTGCGGAAGAAAAATACCTCTATGATACCCGACGCAATTTTTGCATCAGTGGCACTTGGTAGAGAAAGCGATACATTCACTCCTATTCCTAACCACTTGCACAACTCCACGTTTGGAAAGGCATTTCCAAGGACTGGGCAACTCGTGAATCTCACCTTCGGTGATGTCTGGTTGTAGTTTCTTAAACTATATGTGCTCGGTAAATATTTAGTCATCAAATGTTGAATTGTTGAAAACTAATTTTCAGTGACAAGTGTAAAGTCATACACCTACACTTTTTTAACTTGTGTTCGTTTTTATGTTTATCTATATTTCACTTTTTTTGCGGATAACTATATTTCTCATTAAACTCTTTTTTCTTGGAAGACTACCTTTATAAATGCTGCACTATTTCTTTACTCGGCCGGTACCTCCAAGATGTAGCTTGCAAATGGAGTCAACTGTTGTTGCATGCACTATGATTGCAGTTGTGATCGCTTGTAATTGCAATCAAATGTTATTGTTTGCATGTTGATTTTTTTTTGTCAGAAAAAGCCACTGATAATAAAATATTACTTTGTGAGAAAGACAAGGGAAATTCAAGCAGCTTGGTTTAGCTTGCTTTATAAAACTCCGATTTAAAAAGTTAGAATTATCCAATGTGTGCAATGGATAGTACATCCTAGCCAATATTGTATAGTACAATGGATAGTACCTCCTAGTTAATATAGGATAGTGCATCCAACATGAGCTAGTTCTAACATTATTTCTTAAAATCATTATTTAGTGTAAGTGCAAATGGGAGCTATTTTTTAAGTGATGCCCATCATGACTGCGAGGTTCCTTGGCAAGATAATTTTGTTAGGGCAGATGACAGTAATAACATTTTACATGTCAGAAAAAGTTTGACTTTAAGTCCACGAAATGTTGCCTTTAACAGAAAGCTAGCTCTCCAGCTTGATTCCTCTGTTCGTTTCAGAGCTGTGCACTTTTGAGGAAGATGTGTGCAAACCATGGGCAACAGTGTTGGGTAAGTGTGCTGCATCGTACAACACATCATTTTGTTTTGTTCAATGCTGTTTTTGCTAGGTTGGTACCGCACTTTAATGTATGCGTGTACACTAATGCTTCAATCAAACTTTGAACATCGAAAAAACGTTCTCTGGATCGTCTGCTATCGAAACCCAAATCAGGCGTTCGATGCATAAGCCATCTGTTGGCATCATCTCCAAGTCAACGAGCACCGTCAGCGACGCCCGTGAAATGGCAGTGTAAATTGCCCAAAAGAGGTTGTTTTTTTTTCTTGAAAAAAATATATAAGCTGATCCTTTCATATTGAAACACCCTCCGTGCACCACCTAGCCGCACGTCTGCAGTAAATTTTAGCACGATACGTTGAGAAACCAATTTTTGCGGACCGCCCGAATTCGGATTGAAGCATCAATGTTCGCTCTGTAGTACAATGGGCTTCCAAAAATGCAGGAGTTTTATTGGTCGACTTTAATTGGCAATATGCGAAATGTAGAGCGCCATCTAGTAGCGCACCTGAGAACTATGTTCCGCCATCTTGTTAGCGGCGAGAAAACGAAACCAGAGACCCGACCGGCAAAGACCCCATGGAAAGAAGCGACTGCTCTTCGTGCGAGAGATGCGATGCCAACGATCGCTGCGTTCCGGTGCGAATGCAGCGATAAACCATCGATTTGTGCGTGACATAAACCCAAACGTAAACAAAATTCACAACTTTTTTAATTTGCATTTGTTACTTGAGACGCAGTTTTTGATAAAACAGTCGGTGATACGCACGGCGTTAAGCCATTTTACAACTATCGAACTGGGCCCTAATCTTTTGACGAAGTTGTACCAAATTTGTTTATGAACTTCTATTTTCTTTTATGTACGTTGTAGTGTCGGCCTGCCTTTTTCTTGATGCGCAAGCAGCTCAATGCATGCGGACGAGACCGAGGCTGTTAAGTGAGGTAAAAATATTGCAGTTTTAATAATCTACGCCACAAACCATAATTGAAGATGCGTATAAAAAAAATTGGGTTGTGGGGATATTTATACAGCGTGTTGTTGGTCAGCCATTTAAAGTTGCGACGAGTCACTCGCTGTAGATGAGCAATTTAGCCAGTGCGGTACAACCGCTAGCCTGGGGTCTTTAACGTGCACCACGCAGTACGTGATACACGACCGCACGCCGGTACGATGCTCATCCAGATCGAAACGGGCAGGGGTGGGGCTCGAGCACAGGATCCCTGAGTTCCTGCAGCGCGAGCTTTCGCTCCACGCGCGTCGAGCTGGGTGTGCGCTTTAGCCCACTCGGCCACCGATTCCCCGAAGATGCGTATGGTTAACAGGGGTATGGTTATGTTCATCGCAGTGGATAAAACTTCGATGTCGGCAGCGGCAAAAACTTGAGGTTGCGGACGTCGAATGAAGCAACACGGGCGGTGCCAACTTCATTTTACAAACTCCTTTTTTTCCTTTTTTTGTAGCAGTCGAGGTAGAATTTTTGTTTAGTGCAAAGAAACTCGGCGATAGTTTTGAGAAAGTCACTGCAGTTATTTTGCCAGGGTTGAACAAATCTTTATTATTAGCGCAACATCCGTCAACTGTGCTTGAGGTCAATGCTATCTGAAACCAATTTGAGCCCTTTGCAACGCTTGAAAAATATTGTCCAATGGACAGTTTCTTTTAGAACAACACAGAACGTTCCACCAAAAAACCTTCCGCCAGTAACAACTAAACACAATACAAAAAAAACAACTAACCTTGAGTCATGTATTCGCGAGGAGCAGTATACCGCTAAACAGTACGACTTCAAGCGTATTCGCACCGAAAAAAGAATTAAAAGTGTTCTCAAAGATGAAAGGCATGACGGCCTAGTCCTTTCGGAGGCCTGTGCACACGCTGGCGACAACCCGCAGTGTGTAAGCTTCCAGAGCGAAGGCGTAGGACTTGGTCCGCTGCTTCGACGAGGTTGTCGCCAGCGTGCACAGGCCTCTGAGAGCTTTGTCAGACAGTTGCGGTACGTTGTTTAAACTGTTCGTCCACATTCCATGGTCGGAAGGCAGGAAACACAGCTGCCGGGCCATCGCACATTGCCCGTACGGCTCTCTTCGATGCCTCCGCGGTGCTTCGGTACCGACGACGCTTGCCAAGATTAAAATGGCGACCCTCTCAGTGTTGTCAGACCACAAAGCAATTTCGCATAAGGCCTATTACACTTGAAAAATTAAGAGGAGGCTTTGAAATGTTGGTGTAAGTACTGTGTCATTGGAATACACATTTGACACGATTTCTATCTTGCCACAATCATTAAAAGTGTGTGTTTTTTTAATTTTTTTGTTGGAAATTATGGTGTGTTTGGCCCGTTGCAGAATGCACTTGCAAGGCCCGTCAAATGCCTTGCAGTGCTTCTTTTTGCCAAAAAATAACACAAAAGATTCTCGATATTTAATTTTACGGAGCAACTTTGGGATATTTAATGTTGATATGAAAAATATGGCATCGGAGGGGCAAATATTTTTTTATGAAATCAGTGTTAAAAGTTAAGAATATTTTTATTGCATTTCTGATCTTTCGCAAAAACATTGTTATGGCATCCTGGCTGGAAACCTTTCTTAATCAACCGGTCCCAACTTGTTCCCCAAATCGAAAAGATGAGACCATTTTTCCACTATTGGGAATGGCGACGTCCAGTTGAACGTTCAATTGGTCCTATATGAACCCTTCCCCCCCCCCCCCCGGTCCACATTGATTCCATGTTTCGCCCAGTCGATTACCAATATACGGTGTTCAGGTTTGCACGTCTTGTCGAACGTTACGCAAACATACTTACGTAGCCTGAGGCATGGCAAACCATGTTTGAGATGACGGGCAGTGTGCTGCTATGGGAATGCGATGCCGCACTACTGATGTGCCTCGCTGCGCAATCAACAAAAAAATTAGAAGCCAATGAAAATAAATATGATTACGTTTGCTTTTCCTTTCAAATTGAAGTTTTTACAATGAATATTGGACTAAGTCTAGTTTTTTCCGGGGATACGCGAGTGGCAAAATCTAATGCCCTGCGCCGCCTGCTTTTACTGCGGGCTTTGTTATATTCTCGATAAATGAAGCTCCGCATTACTGTATTAATGGCTGGCTAAACTTGGTTCCCATATTTGTGCCGGTTGCATTCCCAACAACTAAAACGACAGCAACATTAAAGGCACCGGGACAAGTGTGACTCAAAGTTATTTTACGAGGATGCTTCTTGCATTAGATGTTACGTTGTCTGCAGAAAGCGATTTTCACGGTGACTAGATTCTTGGTGTCGTATCGGTCATTTTTTAACGAAACCAATGCAACTTTTTGAACCTGGCGTGCTAATATAATTTATTTTGAAGTGGCTAACTCCCCCATCATATCTTAGCAAAAACAACATCGTATAAACTGGCGCGGATAATGCTATGCAGGCAGAGTGGGGACGGTGGAGAAACCTCGAAGATGGCATGGAGGCTCGATAGATCGCGCGGTGGCCGAGAGATGGCGCTAATAATGAATTGGTTCTATTGGTATTCCAACTAGTCTCTGTCAGTCATTCTCACTTGGGAATTCGATATGGTATACCTGTATCATACTTTTATGATGTTTTTTTTGTACAAGGGAAGGTATTTGAATTGTGGGATATTCGGATCGTGACAAATTAGTATTGTGCAAATATTAAACATTTTGTGTAAGAGTTTCGAATAATACGCCACTGTAGTTATAATCGTTTCGAGATGAACTGCAATGTGCATACTCTTCGAAGCGGTGATCGCGGTTGGTTTGCCCAGTTGAACTGTGTAGTGAACTTCTTACCGAGCTCCGGTGTACTGCGGGGAAGCAACCCATGGGGAAGCGAACTCCACTTGTGTTGCTTTTCCGCTGTGCTCCAATGCTCGGCAAGAAGTGCGCTCAACGGAGCAAACTTGCTGCGATAAACGTTTCGAAAAGTACAGAAATTGCATTGCATACTTCGGAGAAAACCACACTTTCACAGTGGGATGGTGCACGCTCGTGCCTGGTGCATTTAAGAAGTGAAAACTGGGAAGGATAATACCGGTATTGCAGTAATTAAAAAAAATAAGCTGGGGCTTTTATGTAAGAGTATATGTTAGGCAGATATATCCTGACAACCTTGCACTCATTATTCCTGGATCTGTCTTTATTTTAAAGTTCGAGATTGAAGAAAGGGTACTTGCGGATTGCAAGAAAATTATAATTCCACTCGATCAGGTATTGCTCGGCATCTCTGCAGTGCACGCTCGTGCCTGGTGCCTCTAAGAACGACTGAATATGACATTTTATGTCAAATCCGTCGCTTAACTGCTGTTCCAAAGTGGGCATTGGACTTTCCAAGACAGCAGTAAATAAAATAAGATGAGAAGTGGAGAAGTGTAAGCTTGATAAAAATGGCACCCATAAATTCAGCTGTGTTTTTCTTTAAGCAGGGTGCGACAGTAATAAAATGCATGAAGAACCTAGTCAATATTTGATTAGAAAGTAATCAGCCATTAGTACTATTCGCTTCGAATTAGCTTCTGACTCAATATCCACTATTCGCACATGTCTATAAGCTATAAAACACTTGTGCAGGAGACTGAAAATTTCTGTCTTTTGAATTATTTCTGCAGCTTATTCTCAACGTGTTTTATTAAAAAATGTGTTGTAAATTTTTGTAACGTTATTTCAGTATAGATATGTTTCTTTTTACTTTAAGCTGAAATGAACACGCTTGGTTCGGATGCTTAAGACACATTTCAGTGATCCCTGCATTGTGGATATACCCTAGAAACCACACAAGATAGCTCGTTAGAAAAGTGTTGACATGGATAATTCATTTTTTTTTGTGTATTTAATCTCTTATTGTAAACAATACAATTTTTTTTACTTCAGTAAATGCGAGCAGGCAGAACGACGGCTTGCAGCTTCAGCGAGCAGAGCTGTTTGGCAAACTTCCCAACGACCACACCTTGCACAGCGGAGAAGGTGAGTTTTGAAGCATTATACATGCACATTTTTACATTTTATCTATTTTTTTATTTGTGATTCCAAAGTGGCAAATTCGAATTGCGGCCGAGGTGCCCGTATCTGGAGGAGGCTTATTGTATAGATGCCGCCCCGTAACCGATTTGTTGGTTCGACGTTGAAAGATCCCCAGGGGGTCGAAATTAATCTTCAGTCCTCCACCGGGGGTACGCCAGATGCCCTTCGTTTCTTTGGCACGTAAAACCACTAAACAGAATGTGTTGTAATAACCTAATATACCCAGCGTCTTCAGATCTAGGCAGGATGCTTGTCAGAATGGTAGTCTAGAAAAAGTTAAGACATTCCTTTGATCTGCCACCCAATTGTCCTGTACACGCAGTGCATGAGGTATAGTATCTATGCAAATACGAGCGTCGTAACGTCGCGTGGTGGCACGATGTCGCTTGACAACACGTCATGTGACCACGTGATGAGGTGTCACTGTGTCGTATGACATTGCTTGACGCTATGACTTGTGGCGTGACGTCACGTTACATTACAGCTTAACTCCCAAGGTTGGTAGACCCTAAGGCTAGTTCGCAAGCGTTTCAGTGTTCTTGAGTAAGCTTTACTGGCTTGTAGCTGCTAACGAGAGAAGACACTGGCACCATATATCATGTAGCACTGCAACACTTCCAATCTGCGTAAACATTTTTTTTAAATTTTTACGTGTCATTCAGTGCAAGGCTAAGTGTCCTGAAGGAGTCACTTGGCAGTGCACCGTAATGAATATGGCTGTACTCTGCAGTCAAACAACATTCAGGTATACAAATGGGAAAAATAGAGAAGTTCATGACGCGCTCTTTTTAGTTACTGTCCTGTTTGCATCGGCCTTGAGTTGTCAAATCTTTCCGAGGGTGAGTTTTCACCTACTGATCAGTCTAGCACGTTTTCTTGGCCGTGTTTCAAGGTATCATTTGACGGAGGGATGTCCTGTCTTGGTGACTCTGTTGTTTCTTTCATATATTTTGTTACGAACTACAATAAATAGTTAGTGCGTAGTTTGTGTGTGTTTTCCCACTTGTCCCCGTGTCCCTTTTGCACTGCTTTATTTATTCTCCTCATGCACCGTCTTCCCCAACTACGGACCCTGCTACATTTTGCTATGGAGATCGAGCACCTAAAATCGTTTAGAGGGAGAGAGGGGGGGGGTTCTGAGAGTGATGTTACTTTACGACTTCAAATGTACTGCAGATTGATAGGGAAATGTGTTGCATACGTGAAATATTCTAACATTACAAACGCTCATATAATCTTTTGACGGCACGTCTAGCCTGTTCAGCCACATTGCTACGTTGGCGGCGCTCTTCATTATGAAATTTAACGCGCGGCATTTGTACACTTGAAATGATAAATGCTGATCTTCCAGAATCTCCTAACCCACTCCTCTACTCCCACCTCGCCTCCTCGCCTACCTATCCTCACGTCATCCCTGGTCGCATGACCTCCCTCTTAACAAATCAGTGTCGAGCACCTCACTCCTCTTCTCCCATTTGTCAACCAATCAGTGTCGAGCCTCGCGACCACGCTTTTTCCAGGCTTCACTTTTGAGATTCACGAAATGCTGAACACCTGGCCAATGTTTCACGTTAAAACTTGTATTATCTTCTTTGTCTTGCCAGGTTATTACCTGCTGTTCAAGAGCACAGGAGACAGAGCAGACAGCGCTTCCCTGATGCTACGGGACCAGCGCTATCGGTGCGCCTCCCTCTGGTACTTCCTCTCCAAGAGCGACACGGGTTGCGAAATTCGCACCGGCACTGAACAACGCACGAATGCCACCAAGCTCTGGACGCGCATGCAGTTCGGCCTGAAACAGGGCCCCATTCCGGTATGAAGGGGGCGCGTACGTTAGGTCAGGGGTCCTCAAACCTTTCGATCCCGGCGAACCCTAGTCTTCCTCGAATGGCAAATGATCGGAACTTCCCTGTTTTGGCATGGGTGCAATATAAAATAGCAAGCAGAAGCTTACGCACATTGTAAGCAAGAATGCAGATAAATAGTAGTATCTGGAACATATACATGCACGAATAGGTAGCTCAGATCTGCTAAGACGGCGCTTAAACCGAAAATAAGCATTCGTTAGGTCATGGGTTTGTAAACGGGGTTTCTAGAAACGCAAGGGTTCTCCCAGAGTACTTTCGTGAGTTCTTTAGGCCCCCGAATTTTTCTTACCTTTTTTGACCTAAATGAGATTTTTTTTAGTTTTCGGCATGTTTTATGGGATCTATGCCGTGCGTTCATACATACCTCCGAGCCAAGTACTCCTCAGCATGTGTTATTATAATTTCAACAATCTGTAGACTTCTGCATGGTTTTAATGCATCAAAGTCCAGATCAGGAGTGGTTCCTTGGCCTTCTGCAAGCGCAGGGGGGGGGGGGTTCCGCAATCGAAATTTTTGACAACAGCATGGTGTTATTAAAAAAATTAATAGACTTTCGGAAAGTTTTGTAAGAAGCTGTGGCGAATGCCGCTTAAGGATGCAATAGCGTGTGTCGCCGGCGACGAGCACCATTTTTTCTGTAGAGAATTAAAAAACTCGCTTTGAACTTTGATTTAGGTAATCTCCCATGAGTGTTAATTTTAAAACTTTGTATTCTGATTACAACTGCTAGCACCACATTTTAAGAGAGTGAGCTTTTAGCAATGCATAATTTATTCTTGCTGTGGAAAAAAAAGAAAACTCATTCTTGTTTTGTTTTACACATCCTGCAAATTACATAAAGTGGACGCATTACGTTTTTTTGTTGTGTGAAAAAATTGTTACAATGGGTACACCGGGGGATTCAAACACTTTCGTGAAGATGTTTTCTTTCTGCACACTACAAAATTATAAACTCGACCTTTCAGTTTTCAGTCTTTATTGATAATAAATCATGCTCCTATACTTTTTTAATGTCATTGTGATAGTTGCAGCCTGGTTTGGAATATCAACTTGTCGATGTAGGAGTAACTTGCATCAGTTCAATTTCACACCTAATGTTGACAAGACATTAAAGGCACGTACCCAGATTGCATGCAATAATACATTTTAATTTTTGAGATGAAATATATTATTTCTGTTGCATTTCTTCTATAAGAATTATTTACTGACATTTCTTTCAGGTCACAGCGTACTCAAAGACATGCAAGTGTATTACTCATGAATTGGCATCAATCATGAATGTCTGTTATGATGAATGTCCGTTCAACACAACCCATGTTGTTAGATTCAATACATGCAGTAATTGGGAAGGGAGTATATAGATGGTTCATATCAGCGCATTCTTTTAAAATCATGTGCATTCAAACAAAAGCTTGGTATATGTTTTATAGTTACAAATCTAAATAGTTTATTACAAGTTTAATGGCTTGTCAGACAAAGAAAATGTTTGCAAGCTACTTAAAATCTTCTTCAACTCAGGTGGGCATTCATGTGAACTGTGGACGTGACAAGGAGGCCTTTGCCGCCATTGACGATTTGATGGTAGACGAGAAAGAATGTTGGCAGCTCGGTAAGTCTAGAGTCGGTAGATGCATGCAACTCCTAGTCTGATGATGAGTTGGTATCGTGAAGTTTCTGGTACTTTTTTAGCCTTGGGTTTATTTTTAAAGCTTATAATATTATAGCAGGAACTTTCTGATATACATTTTTGTTTGTACTGTTAAGGGGTAGTCCGGCATTTTCTTCGAAGACACCGATTTGTCTGAAAATTCGCTAAACCTACAAACAAGCCTCCTTGGAATAGGAAACCAAATATTAGGCCAGATTAATTTTCGTTTCTTTCCAAAGTTCATGCATTTAAATTTTTGGTTCTCATCCTGTTTTTCAAACTAAAAGTTTGTCCTGGCAGCAATGAAAAAGTGACGCAGGTGGCAGGCAGGAGTTCGCTCATTTAAACTTTATAGTTTGTTTCCCATTGATTACAAGCAGTTTCTTGGTGTCAAAAGAATGCCTTGAAAGCTCACTCCAGCACCGGCGCAGCAGCACGGAACGAATGATTGGCATATTCTATTTTTTTAGACTGCCTGCTCGACCAGCCTGCCACTGAATTCACGACACTGAAATGCCCGGGTATATTTGAATGTCGTCTTGGCTTCATTTTTTCTTTGTCAATTTCACAATAAATATTCTTTATTTCGCAATAATGAGTAGCATACTAGAAAACGTAAAGGCGAAGAATTCAGAAATTATAGTTTAGTTTATAGTTGGGGCATTTCAAGAAATATTTGCCAGCGTCCTTGCTGGAACGTGTGAATATAGCGACTGACACTTAGTCGCGGGTATTGTACTTCACGTTAGTGTTTTCCGAATGGTGTTAATGGTATTGTGAAACAATACACAAGGCTGACATGCTTCTGTGCACATGGTGTTTCGCTACTTCCACATTAACAATACGTGTTTATTACTTGATAATATGTCCAACCCATCGCGCTTGCGCCCCTGAGCAACCTTGAGTATTTGAAATATATGAATGAAATTGGTTTTCCAGTTTAGCTATTGTGTTTTGAAAAAAATAACTTTTTATTATTAAACGGAACGGTGCAAATTAGGCACAAAATGTACACCGCGTTAATAATGATTGTATTTATTGCCACCCCAAACAGCCCAGTCCACTGAAGTGTTCAACTGTGGGGACACGGAAAAGCGGTCCGTTCCCGTGGACCGCGTGTGCGACTTTGTGTGGGACTGTCCGAATGGAGCTGACGAGCAGAACTGCGGGACGTGCGACTTCGCCACGGACACTTGTGGTTGGAACGTCGAGAACGGTCTGAACAAAGGGCGCCAATCTTGGCAACGGAAAAGAGCTGGCGAAGTCGAGGAGTCTCCTCCGGTGGACTGGATAGGCTCGTCCAAAGGTATGTCATTGAGCAAAGTCCAACTTTGTGGAGGCGTCATGAACATTTTGCAAAGGTATGTTGTTGTGGAACCTCCCACTCCACAAATATGAGATTAACATTTCGCAATGCTGCGTCATTCATCAATCTCCCACTCCATAAAGGTGTCAACAAATATATGATAACGACATGTCATCGAGAAATCTCCTACTTCATAAAACATCTCATAGAAATTTTGCAACAGTGTGTCATTGAGCAATCTCCCATTTCATCAAGGCATCAGAAACGTTATATAACGACAGGGCATAAAGGGATCTCCAACTTTATAGGGGCCCCATAAATATTTTGGAATTGTAAATTATTGAGCAATCTCACATTTTAAAAAGACATCATAAGCATTTCTTAACAACACGTCGTCAAGCAAAATCCCACTTAATGTAGAAGCCATAAATGTTTTATAACGAGTCATTGAGCAAATGTTTACTTCATAAAAACGTCATAACCATTTTTTAACTGCACGTTATCGAGCAGTTTCCTATTTCATAAAAAAAAATATAAACCTTTCGCAATGGCGTGTCATTGAGCGATCTCCGACTTCATAAAGGCTTCATATATATTTGCCCGCGTCCTTGCTGGAACCTGTGAATATTGCAACTGAAAGTTAATAAGAGCTATTCTACTTCACGTCAGTGTTTTTCGACTGGAACATTCAAAGTAAATGGAACATTTGCAGTGATGTGGCCCCAACCTGCTGCAGAGAGAGGGCTGAAATTCACGAGAGGTTTCACATGTCATTTTTTCATACTTCGTCAGAGGGAAGAAGCGGCGAAAAGGATTGTTTTGCTTGATTATCATTTTGTTTTTCAAGGACTACAAACGTACGATGAATATAAATGTTCATGCCAAGTATCAGTGAGTGTAATACCTTGCCTTACATTATTGCCATGTCACCGCTAGATTTCCAAAACTTTCTAGATATCTTGATATTTTTTCTAAAAAATATAGTCAAGTTTTATATCGTTTGAGTCACCCCAGAGTCCTTCTTCAACCTATAAGTTTTATTTTTAATATTTATCTTTTGTACATAAAGAGTGATTTGTAATCTTTATATGTTTTATTTATTCAGTTTTTGACCTTTTTTTCTTCGTTCGCTTCAGCTATGTTTAAATGGATTTTCTTTATGTAATACCCAAGAAAGGTCCTTAAAGTAGACAAACAAATGAATAAATAGATCGAGCTCTGACTGAACCAGTCAACACAAATAAACGAGGTGAACGGGCAAGTGATGTGGCGGATATCAACAGCGCAAAAAGCGATGACAGGACTCATGGCGTCGATGCTTTCGCACATCAATTGCGACACGGATTATTGTTTAGTTATTGTGCTCTAGTTGTTGGTCTGAACTGTTTCTGGCAGTGATGGCGGTGGAATCAGTGGAATCTCCTTCCCACAGGGTACTACCTGCTAAACCATGCCGGTCAGCTTCCTCCCGGTCATAGAGGAGTGGCCGTTGCAGTGGCACCAACCATCAGGAACACCAACTACATGTGTGTGCTCCACTTCTGGTTCAACTACGCCTCCGAAAGTGAGCGTCAAACGATTATCTTTCTTAGACAGAACACGTTCGTAGGCATCATTTTCTATGCAAGCATAATAATGCTCAGGTATCACGTTGAACCCTCGCGTTCAACCGTTACGCATGGGTTAAAGTCATATAAAGTATCTAGGCCTCACGGGGGCCATTTTAAAGCGTGGATACAAGAGTACCGCATTTGCTCGAGTAATAAGCGTGCTGTATATAAACAAAGCCTGTGGGCCTGCTTTCCCGCGGAGCGCGGAAATGGCAAATCAGCGTGATCGGCAGAAAAACGGCAGCGACATATAAGACGGATAGTGAATTTGGGTGGTGGCGTCTCTCCTCTGACCTTGATTTAACAGAGCGCCCCCCCCCCCCACTCGCCGCGAGGGCTATTCGAAATCCTTTTCAGAAAATCACAACTGCAGGGCTTAGAGAGCTTTGACATTTTTGCACTAGTCACGGAAATAAAGCTTCTTGACATTGGCAATGTATAAAAAAACATTTACAGCGTATGATGGACGATTGATGAAAATTTACGCTCGCAACGTGGCGAAATGATGACTGTGACTTACTAAAAACTGTTCTACGCATCGGCCGGTAAAGACAAGTCAACAGCATGCGAATTGCGTTTTGCAAAACGGAATAAAAAGCCAATTTGTAGAATGAGTTTTTAGCTCGTTCCTTTTTCGAGTGTGGACGCACTGCAATATTGATCAGGCGTACATCAGATCAGCTGCTTAGTAAACCATATTTTCTCGCAGCGAAATATGGTGCAAGCATCACCCACAAAATAGAGCCCGTATCGCCACGTGACACAAATCACAGTTCATTATAGTCGGTTATCTCTTTATTGTACAGCGCAAACATTTGAACGCACGTTTACCAAACCTGGAAATTCTTTGAAGCTTCCACAAAGCCCGGTACAACAGCGGCAAGTTCTGCGAGCTCTTTCGTAATCGAATAGGCTGAGCGGGTTCACCGCCGATAGGTGAAGAATCGCGTGAAAGCACTGGGAATACTTCCCACGTCCAGTTTTCCTGTCACGGTCACAAGCGAATGCCGTCCCATCCATTGTAATCTTCGCACCGTCGAACGCCCAAGAACTTTGTAGAACCATATATGGATCGCCGTCATGCCGGACCCCGCACACCACCGCAGACTGCTCTCGGCCGTCGTCAACAAAACCACATGATCGCCGTCGAAGTACCACGTGACACCTGAACCACTCCACACTCCGACAACTAGAGACAGAGTGCTTGGAAGGGGTCCGAGAGGGAATGGCTTCCTCGGAAAAAGCCAGCCATTGAGGCCACTGCTTTCCCTTTCCACCACCCGATCTCACGCGCTCTGGAAAGAGCAATCGAGAGCCCGCAGAAAGAACCACGTGAATTCGCAAGAAGATAATGTTTTTACACGAAAATTCTTACTGCTGAGATCGAATTTTGTTGTAGAGTTGTTTTTTCGTCCACGTTATTCGCTGCGTTTTTATGCAGAACGCTATGATTGGCCGCGCATATTCGCCAAGAAAGTAGACTCGAGGGTTTTGTTTACAAGAAGCGGGGCTATTACGTGTGCAAATACGGTACTCCCGACGAGGATTGAACCTAGGACCAAGTGGTTCCCAGCCAGATACTAAACTATATGAGCTAAGCAAAACACGTGCGTCGGGATAGCAAAAAATTTAATTATAATAAATATACACATCTTTTCAAGTCATATATCGCCTTCGCTGACGTCAATCTACAACATGTATTACACCACTGCCATATAAGATGAGGCGAGCTGCATACACGTTCAGAGTCAGCTCACTTCTATGCATCACCGTAACTCACAGGCAGTGTATCGTCGAACCCATACGAGCATACCGTTAGCGTTAGAAGCAGCATAGGCAACATCAGGAAGACAGGGAGCCAACTTCTCTCGCAATGTCTTTCGCCACAAAATTAATCAAAAAGTTAACAAAAATGGAAAACTTCAGAGCTACTTTTTGCGCCCGACAAATTATTTGCTCCCTGTTGTTTGTCAACATGAACAAGCTAGGATAAACTGTTACCGTCAAGTTGGGAAGAAATGTCGTGGAAAAGTTGCAGATAGGCGCTATACTCCTTCTCATCTTACAATGGACAGCGGTAAATGATCGGAGAATCGGAGTGTAAGGGTAGGCACCGACGTCTTGTATTTTTTTCTCAGTGAATTCTGGGAGTGACATATAAGTTTTTGGTTAAAAGGATGATGGTGCCGACGTTAAAATGAATGATGTCATAGATGCCGGTGTGTCGCGCTGTGGGATGTCGTGATCCAAACAGTTGACGGGAGAAGACCCGGCGAAATGTACGAGCGATTGCGAGTATCGCTGTCGTTGCGTAGTAGTCACGGTTGTCGGAAGCTTCTGTGGTCTGCCAAGCTAAAGAGCAACCTGCAGCGTAACGTGCAAGCACCACGTACAGCGCCGCTACCGTGACACGAACGTGATCCCGACCGACGACGTCATGACACCTTCGTGACGTCGTGAGGCGGTAATTGAGACACAGCTTTTTGAAAAGCGGGAAACGCATTGAAAGGAGATGCGTTCCGAGCACCATAATTGAAGCGCTTTTTGAAAGACACGCCCAAGTTGTGATTCTGGTGACTACATTAAATTATAGGTACTAATAGTTTGAACTCTTTGTATAACAACGGATTAATTGGGATCATTTGGAAATCCAGAGTTCCGTAGCCAAACTAAGAAGCATCCAGAAAAAAATTGTGCAGAAGGGTTCACATGATTGTAAAACAGTTTTTATTCAGCTACACGCAAACAGATGGACAGGTAGGAGTGTGGATCTCATTGGTACATCAATACACCACTGTCTAGGCTTAGTCTAGTCAACTGAAACCCCTTTACTCTGCAGTATTTTGTGATTGATGTTATATTTGGTTGCCTGGGGCGCCACTCTAGGTTCTAGGAAAATCCAATTTGAGAAGCCATGCATTAGATTCTGTATCATGGGTTTTCGGACTAGGCCTTTCAAGGTTTTTCGAGGGGTTGTTTCCATAAACAAACTCCCTTGTTTATTTCTGCTACTAAGTAAAGCGTTCTTTCAGTTTAATCGCTTTTCAGAAGATCTGAGTCATCCACTGATGATTGGGTTTGAGCCTAATACATACTCCCTTGTACGTGCATTATTGTTTACAAAGTCTGTAGCTCCTGCTCCGCTTCATTGCATTATCGCTATGACCAGTGATAGTTTCTTAACCGTTTGTAAAACAGATAGACGTATTTCGATACTGAAACGTTTGAATACCCCTGCTTTAGAGCGTGACTTCTCAAACTCTGTCTAGAGTCTACCGAACAACCAAGTTGAGACGTCGTCTGACCAACTCCTTTCTGTGTATTTTCTGCTTTTAGTTGTTTCAAGATTTTCTGACGCAGTCTAAAGTGTTTTAACAAAATGCTAAACTAGCACCAGCTCGCCTGCACCCTCACTGTGTGTTCGTTAACAATCAAAACTGCTTTGTGTTGGGCTCACATTGAATTCTCCAGATACACTTTTTGCTGTAGAGTAGAGTTAAGGCAACAGCAACATAATTTTAGTGAATCACGTGTGAACATACCTTACCCGTGATATTCTTAACAGCATTTTATAGAACTCGCTTTCTTTTTACAATGCAGATAGGACGATGGATACCGGTCTGCAAATGGTTGTGTCCGGGTACCACATGGGCATCTGGTCGTTGGCCTCGATCACACCAAAGCCAGCCATGAGAGTTTGGACAAATACCAATATCTGGATTGGCCGCTACAATGGCAGTGTGCAGGTGAACCTTGTTTTTTTAATTATCCCTCTCCTCATTCCTCATTCCTCATTTATTATACTGTCTTTTTACTAGAGGTGTGTGAATATCAAACATTGACTCCAAATCAAATAAGAATTTTCAAAACTGACTGTGAATCGAATCGAATATTTTTGAAGACAAATACATTGCCTTTTATGCGAACTGAGCATAAGTACATACAGCACAAAACCGAGCATGACTTTATACATTTATCAGTGTCCCCTCCTCTACATTTGAGATATAGGCCAATGACATATATAGGCCCTGCCAGAGTTCCTGAACTCCCCACCGTCGGTTCATCATCAGCATCACTATGGTCAAATGAGGCAACACTGGGAAGGACAAACTAACTCAGCTTCAAGCGTTGTGTTATCGTGCAATACATTAACTACAGTTTTCAAAATATATAAAGCGTTAAATATATTAATGCGTATGCGTCGGTGGTTTTATTGAGAAAGCCTGTTTCTATAGGTTTATTCCTGGATAAATTAGACAACCCAAGACAGTGACTAGCACAACAAAATTGTACGTCCAAAAATTAGGGCCTCAATTTGGTGAAACTAATTAGACAAGCACAGTTTTCTTTCTTTTTTACGTTTCTGCGTGCTTCGCAATCATCACAAAAGCGAAGACTTCGTCGAGCTTCTCTCAACTACAAAGGGGGAACAAAAAGCGCACCCCTCACCCTCAACGGTTTTACTACCTTTTTTTCCCGACTGAACTTTTCCCGTATGAATAGCTGAGCTCATTTTGGGGATCAGCGTGTTTCCCGTCTTACGCTCGTGCTAAAGACGACTGAGGTGTCCGAGGAACAAGTTTTTTGTGCAAGCTGGCTGCAGTTTGGGCGGTGTCGTACGCAATTGCTCGTCTAAAGGTGATGCTCGTTCCCGTCGATTGAATATGCTGTTCTCCTTTACATAAAACCGAAAGAACCGCCGCATGAATTACATTTTCTCATGGGGTACATACATTTTTTTCTTCATCGAGTATACCATTTTCTCGCAGATGGTATGAATGTAGATCGCGTATACACGGGCGAAATAGAGCAGCCATTTGGACAGGTTCGCGATCAGGAGAAAGGAGCAATTGGCTGTCTGCTCTGCAATCGGCGAAGTGGACAAAATGGTAGCTCTGGTAACTACACAAAAACTCCGCAAATGTGTGCAAAACGTTATTCAATTAAGACCTGTCCGCGGAGCAGAAAGCAGTAAAATTGTCAAAAGACTGATCTGGCTAGACAACGCCACAAGTTGAGCATATTAACTTTAAATATCGAGTCAAATAGCACATATATAAATCTATCTTGAGTCGTGTAATGTGAGCGGAATGCTTATTATACACGTTTTACGGGATTTAATTATGTCAAGCCGCGTTGTATTTCCCTCGGCAGAAATTTGCGGAGCTTCACGCCTGCTAAACTTTTGGTGTTGCGACAGCCCAAAAGGTAATAGTGCCTACAGCTTCGACGTTTGCTCTTCTGCGGCAGCTGATATCAATGGTAATAAATAAAGACAAAAAAACTCTGAAATAAGCACCGTCAAGATGATGCATTGAACAGCCCCACTAGCAAGCAGCTGCTGTAGGGCTTTCGCAGTGTTGCAAATAGTTTGAGCTAAATGACGGGACGTATCACTCCAAACTTGATGGCCCTGGGGCTATGCACCCTCCCAGCGGACTCTTAAGCCCACCAAGCTAACTGAGGCGCTCCTCCACACCAACAGCCTCTGAGAAGATGGTGCAAACCGGTGAAGCCTTACACATGTGTGTCAGTGCAAAGCGGTAAAATTTTATGTGAGAGCACTAACGCAAAGCAGGCTTGACAAGAGCTTCTGCATTAGAACTTCCAGGTTCTGTCAGACCCCCATACCGCTCTCACGCCATTCTTTCGGATCTAACTCGAGCCGCCCCTATCATGGGCCCGTTCTGCTTTTCTGCTCTTGGACCTGACGAGTGCTCAGCTGGATTGTTTCGGTAATTTTTCAGACTTTTGAATGGGCTTTTGCTTGGAATATTATGGTAATTAAATCACAGCTTGAATTTACTATAAAAGAAGCTAAAGCTCTCAGAGGTGCACTACCACGTTGGCTGCTTTTTCAAGCACATTGATGCAAATCAGAGAAATGTCATGCTAACGTGTCCGAGATGAGCGGTGAAGCTTGAAGCGAGGCTGTTGGTGCAGAGTAGTGAAGCTTGAAGTGAATGTGCCGGTGCAGAGCAGTGAAGCTTCACGCATGCGTGCCGCAGTCAACAGGTGAATGTTGAAGCAAGGATGCTGGTGCAACACAGTGAAGCTTCATGCATGCGGACTGGAGAGGAGCGGTGAAGCTTGAAGCAAGGGTGCTGGAACAGGGCAGTGAAACTTCACCCTTGCACTTTGGAAACGGGTGGCGAAGCTTGAAGCAAAGTTGTTGGTGCAAAGTGGTGAAGCTTTACCTGATAAATACAAAAATTCTGAAAGCACAGTTGGGAAATCCACATTACTTGGAAAACATGACCATTTCGAACACATGTGCACCGGAGATCGAATCGAATAGCGAAGACTATTTGTAAATTGTTCAAATGTTTGAATATTCTCGCACCTTTTTTTTTTTGCCTTAGATTACTTATTAGGAATGGCTATCTAAATAAAGACCAACTCAAAAAAGCAACATGAAAGTGTCGTCGTCGTAGTTACAGTGACGTGTAACCACGTCATGTGATGCAGCATGAATCTACAAATTGTGGTGCAAACGATTGTGCCATCCATAATGACCTCATTACATATTATTCGTACAAAAGTTTTGTTGAGAATAACTAAGAAAGGCAAGTGTTTCCTATCTGCTGTTGTGTGTTAGAGCGATGGTAGCCACTTAGCCAAAAAGCCTTGGTGTAATTCTGCTTTGTGTTAACTGTATTTATGCTTTCTTGCTAATACCTGAAATTGTCTACAAACGAGCGTCTGCTTTTATTTGATCGCTTTCTTATGTTCTGACTGAAGATTCTGCATTACTGTCGAAATGTGTTCTAAAACTATCTGTTTGTCTGGGTTACTGTGTTCATCCTGTAACACTGTTAAACGTCCTAGTATTTTTAATGCCTAAGATTTGAAAACACATCCTGGGCACTCGGGTCAGCACGCTAAAAAGGAGGCATAGCCTGGTGACAGCGTTCATGATATTACAATGGATAGATGCATGCTACGTAGCCATGTGCACATTAAAAGCACAACTAAAAACGTAAAGCGTAAATGCAGCGAATGCAGTAATCCCTGATTATAACGAAATCGCTTTTTTTTTCACGAATAACCGCCTTTATCGAAGTTGAACCTGGTCCCGACCGAAGTACACGCATGTTAATCGGATTTTTCGAAGTGTATCGGGGGCCCACCAAGTTTATTACGAAGGCCGCGGTGCCGAAAGCACACAAGCCTACACGGGGGCACACGGAAACCATTGCGTTCCGTCCCCCTTTTCCACCAAGGCAAACCTTAGGCTGGGAAAATGGCAAACAAGATCACGAAGTAAATGAGTTACGGAGGGCGGAGCGTGCAGAGCGCCGCATCCGATGTTGATGCGCCGACGCGAGGAGGCAGGCGCGTCAGGATGCACGATCCGATGCTACTCATGGCACCCGCGGCCCACGCTGCCCGACTGCTGTCAATATAGCGTCAAGAAAGTGATGGAGCCCAGTGGAGGCACTCCCTTCGGGAGCCCCGACCCGCGCCTGCGGCGCACTACATGCACGGCGTACTATCCGACGTGTGCATGGGAAGTTGGGAGTGTTGACCGAAAGTCGCTTAGATCTGCGAGGTTGAAAAAAGTGGCCGACCGAAGTCAGAAATCGCCAAAATATTCGACACTCGGGCATCGGCTGTTCGACACTGCCCACATTTCTGCAGAACAAGCAAGGTATGTGACAGGTTCGAGAATATACTTATGCAAAAGAACGCGCGCCCGCGACCCGAAGATGAAAGATTTCCAACTGCTCGGCGCACTTCGAATTTTTTCTCGCGAGTATCTTTTCCGCACCGGCCCACAATTTCCAGAGCTGTAACGATCTGCACGGGTGTGTGTGAAAACGTGTTGGCAAAGCCACTGAGAATAACTTTGATTTGTTTTCGCTTGTCAATGCGGACGTTCCCGTTGTTGCACCTGCCATGGATGCTGCGATCGTAGGCCTTGCGTGCTGACAGATTAAGCACGCAGCGACGTCGGAGAGACACCTCGGGTAACGCTGACGACTGGCGAGACTCGAAACACCATACGGCTGCTTCGAAACAAAGTGGAGTGCAGCGATATTGACTGTGTTTTTTCGATGCCTGGAGCAGTTCGAGAACTGATGTCCGGATAAAATTATCGGAAAACCCCAAGCAATAATTGTTTACGTGGTAAAGCAGGCGGGAAATATTCATAATCAAGGTTTGTTTGATTATATATTCGGTCAGAGTATATTGTAGCGTTCCGGTCCACCTTCAATGCTGCTGGCACTGTTGTTTTTGACTCTTTCGCTTTTATCGAATACCGCTTATATCGAATTGTTTTGCCGACCTGTTGACTTTGTTATAACGAGGGATTACGTATACCGCCCTTAGTGTTTGCGTCTTTTGTTGGAGTCCTTGCTTCCCTTGCATTCTGAGCTTTCTGTGCACCTTTCCGTTTGTTACCTAGGAGATTTGAGCCCCATCACTGACCCTGGAACGTCCACCACTAACATAGACACCCCGACCTTTACTAAGTTTTCGTTTGAACGTGCCTATAACTCTTTAAGGCTGATTCACATACTTGCATTTGGTTCTCATGGAACCCTGCGCTGTGGAACCCTGCTCTTTCTTGCGATTAATTACAACTAGAAAGCATGCTGCTCCATCTGTGAGTTGGCCCTGGAACTGCATCTCACCAGTGATGGTCTGTATGAGAATGGTCTGTATGTACAGAGCGCGACACTGTTAGCGCGAACAAGCGATCGCCGGTTTTTCAAGTTTTTCTCTTGGAAACCAAGGGATGTCATCCAAGTTATTATTGCCACGGAAAGAGCTCATTTAGTTCTATAATATAAGCGATTAAAGTTCGTGCTCGCTAATACTATTTCGAGGTAAAATGCGAAAATGCGCCGATGTCGTGTTCGCGCTAACAGTGTCGCGATGTGTACATACTATGTATGAGAAATGGCCGTTTATAACGTCTTTAAAAAATTTTCAAGCATAATGGTTGAAGGAATGATGTCCGAGAAATATCGAACATCTACGGGAATTTGAAATGCTAGAGATCTACGCTATATGTGGCGCCTGAAGTTTCCTCTTGTAACAGAACGGTGTTAGTTGCAATCAAACACAAGTGTGAACCAACCTGTTGCTATGTTGCTAGAAACAATCTTGCTATGTTACTATGTTGCTAGAAATCGGGTTCCTGAGCGTATTCTGAATAGTTGGCTAAAACAATATAGGGTCCCTGTAAGTATAGCTTTCCTCGTCGCAGTAGCGACAGACGTATGATGGTATTTGCTCCGGTTTTCCAACTTCAGAAAGGCATTGAAACAAGTATTGCAAATGTTTCTTTACAGCTCCATCTTACCGGACTTAACATGCAAAGGGGCATGAGCTACATGGCGATTGATAATATCAGATACGAAGGATGCGTTCTGCCAAGTAAGTGACCAGTCTTTATTTGCTTTTTATGCATGTGAACTCCGGTAAGAACGTCCACTAAAATAAATATATAAATCACGAAAATAGGGTTGGCGATCCTTGGGGATGCAAGAGCAAAATGTTATAATAAGTGAGGGATAAAGACACGGGCACCCACTAGAAAGCAACGTGGCATTGGAACGAGTACTGCTGGTCACAATTAATTGCCAAATAGGAAATAATAAAATTAAATATTGAAAATATTTTATTCATACTAATTTTGAGTACATGCACACCCCAAATTGAGAGCCATGTTGCTT
The DNA here is from genome assembly GCA_037355805.1 of Ixodes ricinus. NCBI lineage: Eukaryota > Metazoa > Arthropoda > Arachnida > Ixodida > Ixodidae > Ixodes > Ixodes ricinus. Next base: position 99,802 of record JAZHYW010070325.1, read on the forward strand.
GTTGCCTAAAGAGAATCTTTGACAGATGATGCCTCCTTTTTTATCGCGTGCTGGTTGTAAATATTATCCCCTAATTTTAGTGAACGCTGTTTGGCAAATTATTGTACATAAAAACGCAAATAGTAAATTCAGTTTGTCAAGTTTTAAGTTGGAATTGCAAATTATAACAAAATTTGAATTAAATATCTGCTCCTTAATTGCTTGTAGCCAAGCAATTTCTAATCTGCAGGTGGCTCGAAGGTTTCAAGCTTGTAGCAAAAACGTCGAGATATCTAAAGACTATTTGCAGGTGTCGTATTTGGCGAGTTCGGGTTGACTTTACAGTATCCAATTGCCTGTCAAACAATACAAATATGTGTAGGAATGATGTTTTCTTCAAGCACATTCTACCAAGTGCCGGTAAAAAAAGATGTTGCCGAAACCACAACAGATTGTCGTCGAAATGGAACAGCATTTGTCACCATCTCCCATTGCATCGCGTTTCTGAATTAAACTGCTTTGAAATTTCCGTGGAAATTCTAGAAATATTTTTGTTGACATCCAGAAGGTTTTTTATCGTATTTAAAACAAATTAACTCAATTTCGCAACCTACTGTAACTGTCTACTTCCTGCGGACGGGCCTCGTGCTGCTAGCCAGTGACCTGAGTTTTAGCATTACTAATCTCAAATGTTCTTCTGTTACTTCAATGATGTAAACACAATATGTGTATAAGCATAAGGTCCTCGGTGATTTCATTTGCCGTTCAGAAGCTAGGGTAATACATCATGTCTAGAGAAATGAGCGGTTAACAATTTGATTATCCGCATCTGATACGCATCCACAGACTTGGTATTCGTGTTCGAAACGCATCTGAAATGTTCTTAAATAATTGTATCCTCTTCCGATCCGCATCCGCATACTCTGCGTCTGCATCCGAACCGCGTCCGCAGAATTCGGAGCCGCATACCACCCTCAACCCGCGCATTCAATTTACATACCTAAATCAAGCATGAATAATAAAAATAAGTCATATGGATGTTATTCTATACGCCCTCATCTTGCCTTTGTGGAACGAACTTCTTGTGTCAGAACACGGTGAAAGTAATTTTATCGTATTCTGTTTCATCGCATTTATAAAATGAGTTATCAACCTTCCAGAGACAATTCGCATTATTATAATGCAATTAAATGCAAAGGTGCAAGCGAGCTGGACAAGAATGACGAAAATATTCCCTGGAGAAGTGGAACAAGAGGGACAAAGGACAAACACAAATCTCCAAACACAGCTAGGTGACTGGTGCGCGACCGAAAAAATCCGCCTGGTCCGGGTATCGAACCCGGGACCTCTCCATTACAGGTGGAGCGCTCTACCAACTGAGCTAACCAGGGGTTAGACGTCAGTAGAGCAAACGGGTTTTATCAACCGCCACCAGTCTAACACCAACAAGGGTGAAGCTTGCAATCCGAAGAAGAAGCTCTGTAGTGTACGCCTGGTTCGAGATATGAAACTCCCTGAATGTAGCGGAAGCGGATATGCAAAATAAAGCTGAGTGGAACAAAGGTGACACCTATTCACCTTCAATATTTCCATTTTATGCTTCTGAACCCGATCCGCTTGCTAAGGCTGTACGTGCTCCCTCTAGATAATCTTAAAAAAATATACATTGGCCATTTCTTTATACTTTTTCTTTGAAACCAAAACTTTACAACTAAAACATATTTCGGGGAAAAAAACTCGATCGTCAAATGTTTAAGCATGCTGCGCGGAAGTGGAGATCGTTTTGAGGAACTGTTGAATTAACAGTTCGAAAATATTTGGTCAAAACTTCTATTTGTTTGGAATCCGCTTCAAACTCCAAATCCAGTTTTTGCACATCCTTTGGGCACATTACCACTTGTATGCATAATTAAAGTAGGCATAAACAGGTGCATCACGCCATCTGCTCCCTAGTGAAAAAAACACCAGGCCGGGGCTGGTATGACCTGATCTGACACCACACTTTTTCACAGATTTGATTTGGGACATTTTCACACCTACAGTCTAGTGTTCTGGTGTGACACCAGCAATCTGGTGTTTTGGTGTGACACCAGAAATCTGGTGTTCTGGTGTGACATCAGGTTTTGTTGTGGCGTAATACCAGAGCACCTGTTGACTGGGTGTTGCTTTACTCACAAAAAAAGGGTAAAATCATGTTTGACAACAACGCTGCTGTCATAATTACTTTATTCAAAAAAGCAAAACAGCTCAAAAGTAAAGCTTCGAAAGCTTTACTGTTGTAGGGAGTTGGCCGTGATTAACTAGAACTTGTCCTCCGGAGCCACTGCCTTGCGTCGAAGAACCGGACGCCCTGTCGTTCTGTAATTGTTGGCCTTTCAGCTTGTGGTTGACTCGTGTCTTAGTTACGCTGATCCGTTCCGTGTAGCCCTCTGCGCCAGCTATCGCCTCCTCTAAGGCATCACATTCGACAGATGGCTCGATTTCCTTGTCCAGCTCTTTCAGGGAAGCCTCCTTAAGTAGAAGAATATCAAATCTTTCTTCGAGCTCTCCGATGTCGGTTGAATCCGTAGCCAGCAGACCGCCAATCTCGTTGATGGTCTTTGTTGTGGCGGCTCGCAGAGTAGTTCTCTTTCGCTTCAGGCGGTCGACGCCCTCCTGGCTCGTAGTAGGCATGATCTGGCCGTTGATTCCCGGGTTCCGGCACCAAAAATTGTAATAATTACTAGTTTTCTTTGTTGTTTTGCTACCAGACCAAGCTCGTCGACAGTCAAGAATGCGCAACAACACACATCTTTTCGGCTTCAACTCACAGAGAAGACTCTTTTATTTTCTCAAACTTCAGCAACCTACTGGCGGATCATGCCTACTGGCGGAAAGGGAAAGGGAAACCCCCAAAGAGGCGAACGCCCCAAACTGCTCAAGGCCGCCCGGGAAAGTACTAGGGACGAGGGGGACACTTCTTGAACACAAATGAGCCTGCCGCGGAGTCTCCAGTGACCACCAAGACGGGAGGAAACGACGCACCACGTTTGGGGAAGGGGCGTCACACAAACTAATCAAAAACACGCTCGCAGATGGGGGAAAAGTCAACAAAAATGCAACACTGATGTCACGTCAAACTGCGTGGTGTGTACACCAGGCTGCCATGTGGGGACATGAGCCCCTGTGGTGTGACGCCAGACTCTCTTGGTGTGCCCACCAGGCTGGTGTTCGGGTACACCAGCATTTCTGTGATCACACCAGGCTGGTGTGCTCGATACACCAGCATGGCTGGTGGGCATACGAAATCTTCAGGTGTCACACCAGTATTGTCTAATGTCACACCAGGATCGCCTGGTGTATTTTTCATTAGGGCTTCATTAGTAACAAACCGATATACGGATTCAAGACGGGAGGCGGTAAGCTAGGAAATGTAAAGCATATTTTCGCAGCGCGGTCTTTTTTTCGTAAATGTTTTTCGTTCGGGAAGAGTAGTCAACAATATCCGAAAATAAAAACCAAAGCATTATTTTTTTACATTGAAGGTCAATTTGAATGTTTTCAATGCTCAGATTTTGACACCTGGCATGTTTACACTGTGCAACCACTGTTTGAACTGGTTTCCAACATCAAAACGCTGAATTGCGTGGGCTGTTTCAGGACGACAGCGAACTGAGTGTTTCAAGGGACAGTTCAGCTGTGGCAACGGAGTGTGCATCGATGAGCGTGACGTCTGCAACTACGTGGATAACTGCGGTGACGGCAGCGACGAGAGTAATTGCGGTAAGTCTTCGTTCCGAGGTGCAGTGCCTGAACACGGCCAGGTCACGGACATCTGGTAGGGCTTTGGTTTAGAAGAGGGACGCTCATGCAAAAACGAGAGACGAGCTATAGTTTGCCTGTGGGGCGGTTCCACGAAACGCCTTTTCTCTTCCGGTAGGCCGCATTCGCGAGGTTGATGAACAGCTTCAAGTGTTCAAATGCTTGTAAGAAGTATTTCTTTAAAAACAATTTTATCAGAAGGTTATGGTTTATGTATTGTCACAAGGTGAATTCGGCGGAAGGCAAAGACAAACTGGGCTTGCTTTTTTGAGGTCGGGTTGCACACTATTGGCTACATCGCACGGTTCTGAAATGGGGTCCCTGGAAAACCGTTTTAAAATATGTGAAACCCTGTAGTGGCTGTGAGTTGTAATATTATATCCTGTCATCATCATAATTACTCTATACCATCCATCCCCCTGCCCAGTTAGATCTCCCACCACTTCCAGTGAGTCACAAGGGGTTCCTTGATTATTTATGGTTAACAAACACTGACCACATTTGACTGTTTGTGTAGTGGTCAATGTTTACTTTTCATTTCATTTGAACTGAACCCATTAAATTGTTTGGTCAATGATCTGTATCGAGTACACTTTTGATGGTTCAAAGCGGGCCCCCAAAAAGCGTTTGATAACCACTGGACTCTTTTGAACGTTCGCCTGGTGGTCTTAATTCTTTTATTACTTCGTTTAAACTGGGTACATTTGGCACTTTAATTGTGCTCTATGTCCAGTTATCACATCGCTTGAACTGTTCACATTTGCTTGGTCGTCTATTAGTTTATGTCTAGTACACTTCTGGTAGTTAAAAGGGGTCCCCAAAAACCAATTGAGATCCACTGGACTCTTTTGACTTTTCGCCTGTTGGTCTAAGATCAAACTGTTATCACTTCGTTGGAACTGGGCGCATTTGGCAGTTTATTTTGTGGTTTATGTTAAGTCATCATTTGATAAAACACTAGGAAAACGTTTGCTTAGTTGACCTGAATGGTGAATCTCAAGACAAATGACACTTTCCTCAGTGAAATGCGCAACAGCTGCTGGATGTCTCCTTTCAGCGGACCACAACCTTGGCTGCAACTTCGACACATCTTTTTGCGACTGGGTGCCCCTCGGGCCCAGGGGAGACTTCAGAGGATTCTGGCAGAGGGCATCACCTGGCCTGTACCTGAGTAGCGGTCCCACGAGAGACCACACTACGGGTCTCCCAGAAGGTGACTAACATCGTAATATACTACAGTAACATCCCGAGCAGTGGCCCACTCGAAATTTAGAGATAATCATCTAAAACTGGGAAATAGGCGCTGGTTGGGTCAATAATATGGGAGTATCTCTCCTTTGTATATTTTTCGAATGTTGCAAAATTAAGTGCTGGGGGCTAATGCAGAATTGGCGGTTCCTCGGCATTTTATGGTATACCAATAACAATAACTACAGTGACCTTTATCTCTTAAATTTTGTAGTGCATGAAGTACTATTTAAAAAGCGATTGTTTAAATTTTGTTAAAATGCATTGCGGACAATGTGGGCCAGAATGCCTGCATAGTTTGGACAGTCCGGAATATGTAAACATTCCGGTCTATATAGTCCAGACTTTCTTGAGAATGTAGACATCCTGAACCACATAGTCCAAACCGTCCAGACTATGTAGACATTCCAGACTGCATAGTTCATAATGTCTAGACTAAAAACACACCTTCACGAATTCCTCTTCTAGTGCACAGTGAAGCTTTACTATACAAAAATCCTCATTAGCACTCTGCCATTCACAGACTCCATCACATCTCAACATAGTGGAGAATAAAAAAAACATTCTTTATAGTCCACATCATTGAATAGCCTTCATCACATCACATTGCAACCTTGAAACAAGTGCAGTTACTACCGTCCTTAAACTATGGTACTGTAGTCTATATTTACAGTGAAAAAACACAGCAAACTAGTTTGCTACAGCCGATATGAACCTTGAATAATATAGGGTCATCTGGTGCTATGAAACCAACACTACGAACCGTTTTTTAAACACCATTCATTTTACTTTCTAGGGCGGTTTTTGAGACTTTCTTCAAAGTACCAACAGAGACTCGATGCGTTGATGGCTGGACCTATACTTGACTCCAGCTATGCTTGTGGGGTGAGTGTGATGAAAAAAGCGACTAGGTACAGACCGCCCCTGTGCAGAGCAAAAACTCAGTGCAGCAATATTTCAGAACTATGACAAAACTTTTGCAAACATTATGCTACTACCACGACATACTCTGAGGTTGGAAGCTAAAAGATGTTATGGTAAACTAGAAAAAAATATTAAGACTCATTTCTTATAACTCTAATTCATTTTGGGTTTCCTTATTTCAATCAAAATTTACTTTTCGTGAAAGCTTCTGATTTCACAAAATGCAATCGAACCTGTCTAGTAAGAGCTTGTATATAGTCTAAACATAATTACGTGAAGAACTTACCCTCCAAAATAAATTCTGATACAAACAAAAAAGAATTAACTAAAAATGCATCCTCCATTCAAAATAAGAGTTACTGAATAGGGCACTCTATTCTGATGCAGTGCAAACTGGATCTTACATTATAGAGAGGCTTCATAACCTGAGGCCAGTTTGACGATGTACTTCTTAGCTACGACAACTTAGCTAATTTGATAAGTCCCGCACATCATTAGACGTGGAGAAATTGGCATTCACGAATGCTTTCTCAAAAAAGAGCAGGAACGCGGCGTTCTCGTACGGGAAGAAACATGAACTTTCGGTCTCCCTCGAGCTCTCAATCACTGCAAGAGCGGGCTGTTGCTATGGTGACAGTGACTTTAGGAACACAAACAGTAAAACGGAGAGTTCGGCATGATGGAGCACGTGAACGTTGCATGAGAACAAATATAAGTGGTCCATCCTGCAACGCTTGTTTGGGAATCGTACCCTTGAAACGTAATGACGACACTATGAAATGCAGATTTAAACAGGCCCGAACGCCCACCTCTATCGGCGACAGGAAAACCGCCTTTGTCGACCGCTACGAACTCAATCGCTAGGAAGTCAAAACAGCTATCATCGTTGCTAAAAGTATAGAGCCCGCACGGCTGAGCAAAGCGGCGCGCATGAAAACAAATCGCCACGGCGTTTTTGCGTGGCCTCGGGGATGCGGGAGAGAGCCGACGTCCAAGTAGGTACGTTTGAACTCTGAGAGTGTCAAGAAAAGCCACGCAAATACCTGTTCACGTTGGGAGCAGAACCGCGCTGGCACCGCATTATTAGACTGCGTCTATGTAACCGCCTCGGTAACTATTTTTTTCAATCCATTATATAAATCGCGGGGCCACTAGACAATCGCAACTCTAATCTGACGTGACGCTCGGGAGAGGAAGGTTGAACCGGCATCTCGTAGCTCGCAAAAACTGCCCTAAGATGGCGTGGGTTGGCGCACAGTGATGACGGAATATAAAGGACAAACAAAACAAGTATATGTACCCGTGTTGAAAAGGAATTCCATACGGCGTTTATTTATTCCCTACAACACAGATAAAAAGGAGATAGAATTGGGGAGAGGTTCTCTCTCCGACGGGAGCGTTCGCCGCTGCTGCATCTCAAAACAAGCGTGACGAGGGGAACAGACTGGCTCTCACTCTTGAAAATTATGGGTCAGGGTTCAAACTATTCATACAGGAAGGGTTCATAAAGCTTGCGCGGGCGTACTCCCTCCAGCAAGCTAGCCGGTCGTGAACAGACGGTCTTGGCCACGGATGTCAGTGCAGTTTTGTCGAACTACCGTGCTATGCAGAGCTTAGCTACCCCATGGCAGTCGCTTGGTCATTTGGATCGTTACCGCTGTAGTTTTTTCCAAGTATCCATAGTTCCCTGGTTCATCTCCCCGGTGTTATGTTTCGAGTACTTGTTTTGTTTTCTCTTACTGCTTGAACTCAAGACGCGCGAGGAGAACATATAAAAAAAATGTTCGTTGGTCGTCCCGACGACGTAAGCAAGCGATGTTGTCATCTGTGTGAATTTGACCGCAAAAAGTGTTTATACACCTCTGGAGCTGTCGTAGGATTTCATCGTAGCCTACGCAAAACTTGTTGCTGTGTAATTTGTCGCACACAGTTTTTTTTGTCGTAAGATTGTTTCGTGAATCGGGCTTCTGAATATTGGTGCACTTTTATTGGATAACTTTTTGAACGGAAGATGATTTGGCATTTTTTTTGTTATCCAAGCATACCTTAATTACCGTTTTTAATTAAATGAAGCAAATCTTCTTCGTACCTCAAATCAATGGGTCATGCATGCACATACTCTTCTATACTTTTTATGGAGCCTTTATGTACAAAATAAACAAAATAGAAATACAGCCGGCCACAGCCTCCACAAAATTGAGTCATATTTTATTCCTAGGAGCTAAATAATACCTTTACACTCATGTTTAAATCTGTCCGACGTGATTTTGAAAAAAAAAATTATCAAGAATCTTTTGATTATCAAGAGTCTTTGATTATTCAGGCAAATTTTGACTCTTTAGTCTAGAAACTTTTATAGGTTTTTAGAATGAACCACATACCAAACTTAGTATAGCGTTTATGACAGAGTAACAATTTTGCTAACTTTCGATAAAAGAGTGAATACTCTTAAGCTTGGAGCTTTCATTGTCTCATATTTTAGTCAAGGTGCACACTTTAGTGACCTACATTTTTTATTTGAAACCTTTTTTGAAAAATAAAAATGTTTCATTGGAAATAAAAATTTTCCGGTGCATAATTTTATATTTCTGGGTAAATTATAAAAGTTTCAAACTCTAACAAATCACTGAGAATTACAGCACATACTTTCTCATAACGGTTCTGTTGCAGTTTAGAAATGAGCACCAAACTGAAATGCATCACCCTGGAAGTCCAACTGGCCGTGATAACGAGCGTACGGCAGTCCATGTCTTTTTTATTGGATCGGCATTACCGATTTTTTGTCTAACCAGATTCTAAGAGGGCCACTAAATTAGCTGCAAGTAGAGTATGAGCAGTTCAACCCCCGCCCCCGCCCCCCTCACCCCCCCCCTCCCCCAAACCCCCTTCCACCTTCCCCCCGATTTGTTTATTGGTACCGCCATCCTGATGCATAATGTAAAGCAGGTACGATCGGCTATAGTTACGGTCCAAAAATGAGGATTCCTGTTCATTGGATGCGGTGTCAGGAAGGTCAGGCGATATTGCTTTGCGTTCTGTCACACTGTCTTAATGTTCGTGGCGGACAGAAAACCCTGTCTTGTGATTTAAGATATATATCCAGATAACTGGAAATTGTTATTTTACGCACTAAGATGGCTGAGGGGACGTTACTCTGAAGCATAGTTTTTTTTTGGGGGGGCTCTAGACTGGATTAACGATTTGCTATTATCTTTGAAATAACGAGTCGTTCAGTTCCACGCCGTACGCCTATGTTATCCAGGCATATGCACTATGGCACTACCTTTTCTCGTAGAGTGATACTACACTACATTTTTTGCGCTTTCTTTTTTGTTTCGGAACAGATAACATTCTTCTACATGATCTATGGCAACTTGCCGTTGTCTCTCACACTGAATGTGAGGTCCACTGCCAACGGGACCCTGAAAGAAGTCTGGAGGGCGGAAAAACAGACTGACTTTTTTCACTTTGTGAAACACCATTTCTTGTTCGGAGAGCAGAAACCGTTCCAGGTGAGGCATAGACGACTTTTTAATAGCATTTGCCTAAATGCGGAGTATACGTAAATGTAAGACGATTTCTATTGATATTTTATTACTTCTTAGTGGTAGTGCTTTTGTGCCTGCCATGTGAGCTTTACAGGAAAAGGAAGAAAAACAGGACACTCAATAAGAATACTAAAATCATATGTAACCTAGACCTAGATCAATTCTTTTTTCAGGTAAGTATAAGGAATGAAAGCTCACATGAGCACTTTTCTGACGGTGTAATTAATTACCCTTTTGCTAAACCTCGCTTTTCGACTGCACTGGCCGTGTAAGAGGATCTGATTTAGGAGACAATGACAATGTAATTCTCGAGCTCAGAAGTCAACAGATTCTTTGCAGTGTAGTGGCATGGCACCTTTTGTGATAAAAGAGAGCCCCTACTCTTGATAAGACATACTTACCATATACACCATGTGCGTAAGCAGAGTGGTATGCGCTGCACCATTTGCATCAAGCTTCACTGGTTCAGAATGTGCGTGTGCGTCGGGCTTCCTCGCTTCACACCGGTGTTCATGTGTCAAGCTTCACCGCATCTCACTGGTGCACGTGCATCGAGCTGCATTTTTTAGATTATAAAATAAATGAAGATATCGAAAGGAAAATTCAAGAGTATTGTCGAGAAAACGTTATATCAAAATAAAAGGTATCAACGCAGTCGTTGTTTAAACCCAAATACCTGCTTTTTTCCAAAGGCGAGACAATGGTTCCGTTCAAAGCTTTTCTTAATGACTCATTTTTATGGTACAGTCTGCGAAGATTGTTTTAGAAGCTCAGTGTCTCGATACTGATCGGTACACCTGGTGCTACAGCACTCTCTTTTAATTAGCCTTGCAATTCTGTCATTTGTGATGCTCAATTCCATTGATTATAGGTGAAACAAAATGTATGTAGCTGCTTGCCATGTGAACAATAGTTGATCATATGTCAATCATGCATTGCATTATTAATACAGCGCTTGGAAAATCAGGTTGATTCTTTTTATTTATTAGTCTGTAGTAGATAACCTAGATCACTGCACTGTAGTTGTCAGCTTAAAGGAAGATGGGGCACTTCTGTATTTGAGAAAAAACGCTTGAATTGCGTTCATTTGGCCTTTAGAATAACAGATATCACAATTATATTTCAATGCGACGCGCCGGAGAGCCATAAGAGCAATTTCAAAATAGGGCTGAAGCCCTGCCTTCATAGCCTTGGGCAGCCAAAACATCCGTCAATGACGTCACGTACAGCGACTTTTTTCGCGTTTTCTCGCGTTTCACACTACTTGCGCAGCAAAAGGTTTGGGTATTCGGGTTCACGGGGTAAAAATACACTAGAATTCACTTCTAACTCATTTTTTCAAGAAGCTCCCCATCTTCCCTTTATTAGTAGCGGTGTGCAAATATTTTACGAAGCATTCACGTTCAAACACGATTAGCTTCGGATTAAACTGCCCGAGTACATCTGAATCACCGCGATATTTCATGTTTGAGACATGCCGACAGACATCTGTTATGTCTTTCTAAAGCGTGAGCATATCGCCCAGTTTATATTTCATGTCTTTCAAGTTAAATTGTATATATTGCGGATTCGTTGAACGTTGTATTGATGCTTCTCTATATTGTGATTCATTTCGATATGTTCGAATGTACATGGCATGCTGCCACTGAAATGATAATTTCCCGTAACAAACCTTGGCAGCACGGTTCTGTATTTTTTCAATCTGCTCCTCCAAGTTGAACCTATAGGGGTCCCAGATTGTACACGCATAATCAAGAACTGATCTAACAAGTGAAAAATATAAGGTTTCTTTCAGTGACGAGGAGGCCAATCTAAAATTACGTTTAATGAAACCTAGCGATCGACTAGCCTTGGCGGTTATATGGTCAACATGTTTCTTCCAGCTTAAATTTGACGAAAAAATAACTCCTAAATATTTAGTTTCATTTAAAAGGATGAGGGGCAATCCACCAATGGTGTATGAAGAAGGGAAGAAATTCGTTTTTCTTGTGAACCTGATATAGACACATTTCGATATATTCAAAGACATACGCCATTGAAAACACCAAGCTTCAACCCTGTTTAAATCACCTTGAAGAGCAAGGGCGTCAGCATTACATGAAACATCTGCGTACAAAACGCAGTCATCGGCATATAATCTTATTTTAGAAGAAACGTTTTCGACCAGATCATTAATGAAAATTAAAAACAGGAGAGGTCCGAGTACCAATCCCTGTGGGACACCAGATGTAACTTGGACTGACGGGGACCGAATCCCATTAATTACTACAGACTGTTTCCTGTAGCTTAAATAGTCACCTATCCAACAAAAAATTTTGGAATCAATGTTTAGTTTCCGAAGCTTTAACATGAGGAGAGCATGTGGAACCACATCAAAGGCCTTATTAAAATCTAAAAATTTGCAGTCGACCTGTTTTGCCCTATCGAATGAAAGTGCCAAGTCATGATAGAATTCAGTTAACTGAGTAGTGCAAGATAAACCAGAACGGAAGCCATGCTGAGCTGGAGTAAAAAAATTAATTTGGGCAAGGTGACTCATGAGACTGGTGTAAATCACGTGTTCCATGACTTTACAAGATTCACTCGTAAGAGAGATTGGCCTGTAATTAACGACTAGATTTTGGGACCAGACTTCTGAATCGGGACAACATCATGTGTATAGTATAGTGTACTTTGAATGTTGCTATCGTTGTTTTCTTTACGTGCATTTAGTTTCTTTTTTCTGTTCAGTGCTATGGGTGCGTCTTGTATGAAATTTCATAACGGTCACGGCGTGTGCGGTATTGTTTCAGGGCACGTTTATTTTTATTTGTTAATTTGCGCAATTCAGAATTAAACCATGGTTTGTCACGACGTCGCTTGGACGAAAGAATTCTAGATGGAACGAAAGTTTCAACAAGGGATGATAATCTCGTTTTAAAAATGTTCCACAATAAATGCACGTCACCCGATACGCTAAATTCTTCGAAAGCCGGAAAATATGAACTTAGGTTATTCGATAGGCCAGTATAATCACCCCTATCGAATAAGTACACTTTCTTAGGACGAAACGAAAAATCATGTTTAAAAGAACAAGCCAAATTAGCGACCACAGCCATATGGTCACTAATTCCAGGAATGACTGTTACAGCTGTAATAGCCAAATCGTAATTACTGAAAAGAAGATCTAGAAGACTCGAGCGGCTAGGAGAAATTCTCGTGGGCTCGTTAACAAACTGTTTAAGACTGTAGTCGTTAATCAGATTAATAAATGCTGCGTATATACCAGAAGAGCTAGCAGTTAAAGGCCGGTGATCTATCCATTGGATTTCAGGTAAATTAAAGTCGCCACCAATAACAACAAAACCGTCTTCGACCACTGACAAAGCATTATACAAAGAAAAAAAAACTGGGCTAGCATCACTTGCTGGTGGCCTATAGAAACAGCCTACGGAAAGGTAGTTGCCATTTTCAAGGTAGACGCGGCACAAAACCGTTTCACAAGATAAGCCATTGAAATCAATCTTGCAGCTTTTTAAACTTTCATGAATAAGCAAAAAGACACCACCACCTAAAACATTCCTGTCTTTACGATACACTGTAAAATGCACTGGAAAACTTCCGAATCGGATATAGACTGATCAAGCCAAGATTCCGTCCCAATAACAATGCTAGCACCAGTGACCAAGATTAGAGCAGCAAGATCGTCAGTTTTGTTTCTAATACTTCTACAATTTACATTTAGAACGATAAGATTAGTAAGATTAGTAAGTTTCTTGTTGGTTCAATTCGCAATTCACTTTTATAGTTCTAAGTGTTTTCTTGAATATTAGAAAATGACTAATATCTCAGAATTATTCTTTCTTCGCGCCGAGCCCCAGTGCCTCGCACTGCTCCGAGGCACGAAGCCTTCCTGCTTTGCAAAGGCATGTTTGCGTCAGGCTTTTCTGCTTTGTGTTGCACGTACTCTCTTTGGGAATGATTAAAGTTCTATCATTGATTTTAAAGGGCAGCATCGGGGAAAACATTACATGGCGGTATATTGAAATAAGAAAAAAATTAGTCGTTGCTTTGCTCGACATATTATATTGTTTTACCAAACTCATCTTATCACTGTTTATTTAACTATAATTGTAGCGAAAGTGTTCTCGCATATTAATTTGTCCCTTTTAATGGTTATGCTTTCCAGAAAAAGTCTCCGGCCTTGATTTGTTAAAGACTTTATGTTAACCTTTCAGTAAGTGTAAGCACCTTGTAGAACGCTTAAGCTTCGCCTTCAAGAAGGGAACATAAAAGTGAAACATATAAACGTATAATCTCCTTCTCCTCCCAAGTCGTGCACGAGTGCCTTGCGTGGCCAAATGAGAAGCGTGTCTGGCTCGCAATCGAAGGATCGTGGCTTCGAATCTAGCCTAGAATTATTTCTCTTGAAGGCAAATGAATTACCTTATACAGTGACATCACTTAAGACCGGCGGCCACCCTTACTTTGAATTATATGTCATATTTTAATGACTTTCATTCCAGGCTTGACTTCAGGTTTCACGTGAGCGTTGTGGGTGTTAAGATTTCCGCGCGAACTCATAAAGCCCGTTCACACTCCTGCGACCGAGTAAGACCGAGAGAGACCAAACCGGTTTTTAAGCCTCTTGCGATCTCTTAGAACCAGCTCCGCCGGCAGCGCATCCGGTTCTAAGAAGTCGCAAAAGGATTAAAAACCGGTCTGGTCTCTCGATCAGTACTCGGTCGCAAGAGTGTGAACGGGCCTTTAGGCTGCAACGTCATGACTCTGTCGACCAATCCGGATATTCGCGGTAAACCACTGACGCCGGCTTTTCTGCGACGCCACCGATTTTCTGCTACACGAGCTCCTTAACGCTATTGCATTAATAATTGCACTTAGCAATATTCTACTGTATTTCCCGCTGTATAAGTCAAGATCTTTTTAGTAACATGTTTGTTGGTACGTTTTTTTACAACTGCGCTACCTACCGTAAAATCCTGCGTGAATGCCCATCTTTGGTGAAGTGATAAACCGTCAAAAATATTGCGTGGGCCATATCTGGGGATGAGATATCAAAAGCACCCAAAAATGTCAGATGAACACTGCGACATACACTGTCGAACACGTGACACGGTAACTGATGCCGCGGATTGCGGAGACGGAAACTTTGCGTTCCACGGTATGTTAAATGTGCAGTATACTGCGAGAACTTGCTATAAACTCGCATGTCACGGGAATCGATACCTCGGATCCCGAGGCTTATGCGATTTCCATCGGATATTGCCTGATGTCCGACGAGAATGTGGCATGGGCGATACTTTGAAGATTTTAGCCTATCAATATTGATCTAGAAAATTGCAATCGGCGATCTCTTGGGGCGGGGTATTTGTACTAAATTATGCATCTTTTTAATGTGCATGAACCTTAACCACGAAACAATCTAAAGAATGGCGACGTGAGTCCGCCACACTTACGTTACGCCGACGAATATACGACTGACTTATACGATTGTCCGACTTATACAGGGTGTTTTAAATCGAATACAGTTTTTTTTCTAAATAAATACTGTCGACAGCTACAGAAATGCAGTCTGCGGAAGTGAGTAATAAGGCCAGGTTGACATTATGGTCACAAGATACAATGCAACTAAGAAACGTCTAATTAACAAAAAATCAATTTTATTTTTCATTTGATGTTTTAGTGCACATGTTTATATTGAAGAAATGGAGGCAATCAGTGTTAAAGGCCAGCCCAGTTTCTAAAAATCCTGGATCGAGCACGCAGTCGGAGCTGTTCATTGCCAGATTTCGTTCTCGAAATCTGTCGATACCGAAACCAAACGCGCGATGCTTACCGGAAGGACAACCCTCCTTTGACGCCGGACGGTCATGTGTTAATGAAAAAATTTGAATTACTATTTAATAAGCGTCACAGCGCGCCGGACCTGATTGCCGTGGCTGGCAAACTAAAGCGATAAGCCATCTTAGAGGCCATGAGAAGCAGGTTACCTAACTTTAGTTTGCCAACTACGGTGCACCGACTGCAATCAGCTCTGGCACGCTGTGACGAAAAATAGTGACTCGAATTTTGTCACTAACACGTGACTCTCTGACGTCAAACGAGAATTTTTCTTCCGGCGGGCATCGTGCATTTGGTTTAGGTAGCGACAGATTCTGAAAACAAAATCAGGCAATGAACAACTCCAACTGCGTGCTCGAATTTACATTTTTTAAAGTCTGGGCTGGCCTGCAACATTGATCGGCCTCAGTTCTTCAACATAGACATGTGCCCTAAAACATATAATTAAAAAGTAATTAGTAAATTTTCGTTAATTCGTCATCGTTTGGTTGCATTCTCGCTTGGACATTACGTCCGCCTCGCCGCATAACTCACTTGCACAGACCGAATTTGTGTTGCTTTTATGGCTTTTTTTTAGAAAAATCTGTATTCGATAGAACCATTCACCCTGCATACAAGCTTCTTCGCAAAACGGCTATTCATATAAAGGGGGGGTGACTTTTAAAACGGAAGTATGGGAATACGATTTACAGTCGTAAATTTTACGTTCATACACCTCTACTTACTAGTTGATCAAGTGGAAGCAAAGAGCAAATGTTGAGCGATGACCAAAGAGAATGCTGAGTGCACTGTTTAACACACTGCTGCAGGTGTTCTTCAGGGGAACGATTGGGCCATCTCCAGGCTTCTCTGACTACATCGTGATCGACGATGTCTCCTTCCTGAAGTCCTGTCGATATCATAACGGTTCGTACACTTCGCTTTCGACACGCTCCACCTTAGAGACGTGATGCCTGTTTTGTGATGTACTTTTAAGACGTTTATGCTGACCCATGGGATCTAATTGAATGCTATAGTCACGGATACGATGAAAATAGATGAATGCCAAACTAAATAAAAAATGAAAAAAATTTAAAATGTAAGGTAATGTAAATGAAATTAAATTCAATAAAATGTAAGATGAATAATCGTAGAACACATGAGACAACATGGAAAGCAAGGTGAGTAAAAGTCCAAATGAGATAAAACATTGGGATAAAATAAAGCGTAAGATGTATAAAAGGTGAGGTAAAAAGAGCTCAAATAAGTTGCAAATTAAGTTAACAAAAATAAAAGCTTGCATCAGCTAAAAGATGAGACAAGACGAAAAGTAGGACAAAATGTCGAATAAAGTTACGATAAAAAGATGAGATTGTGATGAATCCGCCTTGCACAGGAACCCTTCCAGCTGCCCCTCCCCCTCCAGTCACCACCCCTGCCCCAGTCTGTCCAGAGGGCACGTTCGGCTGTGGTGGCGGAACCGAGGAGTGCATTCCCCAGAGCCAGGTGTGCGACTTCAAAAAGCAGTGTTCAGACGGGTCGGACGAGGCAAAGTGCGGTGAGTCTCCTTGGGGTGTCGGACGAGGAATGTTGGCTCTGACGACGCTTGCGCCCCGCGTCTGGGTGCGCAGAGTACGCCCGTAAGGACCGACAGATTTGGCGCGCCTTGCGAAAGTCGAATTCCAGATGTACATACCTGAAATATGCATGCGAACGTAGTTTCGGAAGAAATTTTCTGCATAATGTTCTTAGAGCTCAAATCAAAGGTGGTCCAATATAAAAAAATAGAGCAAAAATGGCGGTCATGGAATTGCTTTGCCCAATACCGTATGTTCGTCATCTGCAGAGTGGTTTGCAAGCCTGCTCCCGGGAGGTAATTGTTCATACATTGCGTCAAAAGTATTATTTATCGCAATTATCCTGCACGTTGCCAACCTCTACTAAACGTTCTCAGCGTTTAGCTTTCAGCAAGCCACCCAGAAACGAGCTCGCAAACCACTGTGCAGACGACGAACAAGCTGGTGTAGGACACAAAAAACACATGGCCGCCGTTTTAGAGCGCAGCGCTAAGGCGCCCGTTTCCGTGTTGAGCGGCGTCGCCGTCGGCATCATCGTCGGCGTAACCGCGCGCGTTGCATTATGAGACGTAAATTTAGCGCGAAAATGTTCTCGCTAAATTTAGCGGGGAAATTTTTCCGCTAAATTTAGCAGGAAAATTGACGTCACATGACCTCAGCACCAATTTATTTTCCCCGCTAAATTTAGCGGTGAAAATGACGTCACGACTCCGTGTCACGTCACCCGTAAAGAAATGTATTGGCAGGAGGAAGAGGGAAAGAGGAGGAGGAGAAGAGGATGATGAGGAGGGGCATACCCTGCTCTTCGTACCCTGCCCTCCTCCTCCTCAAGAGCTGCGCTCTAATTTCGCATTACAAAGATTTGTTAACGTCTTTCATATCTTGCTTTATTTTTAGTAGTATTTCACCACCTCCGAGTTGAGCTAAAAAGATTAGACATGACACTTCTCACAAAACAACGTTCGCAAGCTCAATTTTAGGTATGTTCATTTGAATTTCGAATTTAGCATGACGTGCGGAATGTGCTAGTCCTCACGGCCGCGCCCTAAATTAAGACGAACCTCGTTCCCTCATTCGGCCCTCGGTCGTAGGAGAACGAGTCAACCTTACGTATGTCTCTAGCCAAATGCTGCTTTCTTTTTACTGGTGTCTCATTGGCACGTTGAATACGCTGAACCTCAGTGGGTGGCCGCTTCTCTTCAGCGATGTCCTCTTCACGTCTGCTTCTTTCACTTGTGAAACATATTGTGAAGACAACCGGAGCTCTTCCAGCAATCGTTTTGCTTTTATGATAGATCTCTTCTGGAAGTGTGCCTTCTGTGGGAAGCTGTGGAATCACTGCACGTTGGCGAAAACGAGCACGAACCTCTTGCCTTCGATTGCTCATCGGCCGCACATCCCTGGCGCAGCGAGAGAGCAAAAGTCAGCGCTACCCACATGCGCTACTTGCACGTTCTTCACTGTCGGATGGCGTAATAATTGTCACCTGTAACAAACATACTTTCAGAAGTATGCCCCTTGGGACAGCGTTTTTTCAGTTTGTTTAGACAGTACATATTGTCTGCAGCATCAAGACAAAATACCAGACTCGTCTCCACAAGGCCTCAATGCCACAATAAAACATGGCGTGTCAAAAAGAAAAAAAAAATAGAAAAGAAATTCACAATGCTATCTTTTGTTTTCGTTTTTTTATATAAAAAATAAACTACGCATGACCGAGCGCTCAATTTCCGCCAAACACTGAGTGCTAACGGTCCAAACCAGTTTTCAAAGTTTCAGAAACGAACCTCTATTTCATTCAAAAGTTATATGTGATTTTCTGAAAATTGAATGGGAGAATGGGGCCCATTTTTACCCGTTTTTTGTGACTGGTGTTATTCAGTTCTATGCCCTGTCGGCCGCCATTTTTCCATGAAAATTTTTGGAAATCACTTTTAACTTTGGAATGGGATAAGGCCTAGTTCAGAAACTTAGGCATCTGGATCGGGCATCTAGGGCTACATTAGGGCAGAGAGTGAGCTTTGGACGGTACATAGTTTATTTTGGTGTGTAAAAATCTTGGTAACTTGTTTGGAGAAACACCTTGTATAACAATATATTCACTGTCGGCTTAGTGTGGAGCTCACAGTTTTGGAGCTATTGGCTAAATTCCCTTTAAGAGATGTTCGGAATTTTTGTTTTATTTATAAAATTTCCATTTATCACTCTTCTTTGCGTGCGCATTTGTTCTGTGTTACATAACATAACTTTTCCGCAAATGGAGGAGCTGAAAAAGATTTATCTCGTATTTCATAACTAAAGTGAAAAAATAGTGATACGAGCCATGTTACAGGGGCCTGCGACTTCACCCAAGACATGTGTGGCTTGACCAGCCGAGACCCCAACAGCCAGTACGTCTGGAACCGGATTTCCACCCAAGACGTAGCCAAAGGACCGAACAAAGAGTTGCCGACAAAGGACCGCAACAACAATCCCCAAGGCTTTTACGTGGCCTACACTAATACAAACAAAGGTGGGTCTGAACAATGTACAACAGCAGTGGTACAGTACTAGTACCTATTTCGAACTAACCTTGAAATTTCGGAAGATGGGTTTGTTATACCAGGCATTTCGTGGCAGTTGCTTATACTAGAAGCTTGTTATGCTAGAACTGTTATGTTATGCTTATATATAGTGTTTATTATTATACCGTAAGTTTATTATAGCAGCAGGGTTTGTTACCGCAGTCACTCTAGCATAAGCTATTTTATGGCAGAAGGTTGTTATAGCAAGGGTGTAATGGATAGAAGCTTGTTATAGTGTAGTTTGTTATAGCAAACGTTTGTCATACTGGAAGTTAGCCATGCTGAAGTTTATCATACTTGAAGATTCTTATAGCAGAATATTGTTATAGTCGAAGTTGGCTATAGTGGTATAAGTTCACTGGCAGAAGTTTGTTATAGCAGTAGTTTGTAATAACAAAGCTTGTTATAGCAAAGTTTGTTATAGCACAACTTTATTAGAGTACAAGTTTACTTTAGCAGAAGTGTATTATACTAGTAGAACTTTGTTCTGGTAGGAGTTTATTTTAGTAGAAGCTTGTTTTAGCAATGTTTCTACAACAGAAGTTCCTTAGCCTAGAATTTATTATAGCATAACCTTTTGTTAGATCAAAAAATTCACTATATCAAAAGTTTTGTTACAGCAGAGTCGTGTTCTTCTAGAATTTTGTTCTAGCAACTAACTGTTTTATACTAGAAGTTCGCTATAGGCGAAAGTTTTATGGCAGGGTTTCGTTTTAGCCGGAACTTTGTATTCACAAGTTTGTTATAGCAGAGGTTTGTTATTTTGGGGGTTTGTTTACAAAATTGTTATACTAGAAATTTGATCTAGTAGACGTTCGTTAGTAAACGCTTGTTATGGCCGGAGTTTATTATCGCAGGAGCTTGTTATAGCAAACTTCGTTTTTACGGAAGTTTGTTACAGCCGAAGGTTGTAATGAGTTGGCTGTGCAGTATGTATCGGGGGTTTGGGAGCACCTGATTTGTGGTACTTGATTAAAAGTCACCTTCTTTTCCAGAAATATACTGGCGCCTTCATGTGATTATGATTTCTTTTATTTCTCCTTCGCAGACGTTCCTTACCGTAGGAATGACTTACTCACTCCAGTCCTTGGAAGTATTGCCCACTCGTGCACTGTATCGTTCTATTCCTTCATGAAGCCGAATTGTAAGTATGGCTCTCGTATATGCTTGACGATATTGAATAGACTAAAGTTTCTCACAGGTTAAGGAATGCAGGGCGGGGTTTATTTTGCGAACGTTTTAAGATTTTGATTTGTTATTGAACGTTTTTATCAGCTATGCCGCAATCTGATTGGCTGTATGGAGCGATAATAATTTACCGGAACTCACCACGCCCTGCATCGGCTAAACTTGCGGTCACTCTAGAGTTCCTAATTATTTTTAAAGCACCAGAAATATTAGGCTTTGTTTAAGAACTGCGTCGAGGGTCCACAATAGATGACTTCAAAATGGAGGCCCTCTGGTGTCGAGTCAAATAAAGACTACTGAGCTGGGAGAAACAGCTCGCCGTTAGGAAAACAGGTTGGAATTTTTCTGTAGCGGACTTTATTATGAGTTAGGGTTTTGCGCTTTCCGAGTGTATGTTTCGTAGCAAATTCGGTGCTTTTTGGCGTTAATATTTTGATGTCAGGCGGAAAGTCTGCGTTTTTCGGGGCTCATGTTGGAGAAAGAAGGACTCGGAAGTGGGATTCCACAACGTGCTTGGGACATGTTCATGACCAAAATACTTATAAAAACATCCCGTACCAATAAGGAAAGGAATTGAAACAACAGCCGCACTTCTCGGAGAAAGGCAGCCGTGCAAACAGCTCAGTGAGTACTGTGATTCGGTTTAGCACAATGTAAAGCTAGAGCTAAATATTTCTCTGGGTTTCTTTGAATTGCCGATAAAACTTCTGGGTTACACTTACAAATATTTGTCGGTATTAACCCAGAATATATTTTATCAGCCAAATTTTATGAGCTGTTACGTTACACCGACACTGAAAAGCATTTTTCCCATAGGGAACCGCACAGAAAGACTTGAGTTTCACGGCGTGATTTGAACTTGCCACCGTGGGATTGCTAGCCAGTTTTTGTTTTTGCCGATTTGCCGACCCGAGTTGTACAGGGCCGGTGGTTAAAGTACGCCAAGTAGAGCTCATTTGTTTGAAGGGGCGACAGCGATCTTTGCTGGCCTTTCTTGTCATGTTGCGCCACCTCTCGGCGTGCGTCAGAAGTGAAAACAGATTATCGGTAAGCGGTGCCATTCAGACGCCCTTCTCTTTTCCTCTGGAAGGCCTATTGCATATTTTGTGCTTACCACTCTTTGTCAGCTTGATCAAGCTATTATAATGTTTTACCGAAAACACGGATCTCTAACTAGGGCGTACTTAGCGTAGGAAGTCCTAGAAAAATTAAGAAGTATATTTCTACCGCACTTGCCATAATTTACCAGGTGTTTAAAGTTCGCGCAAGTACCTTTATGTTTTTTTCCGGCATCAAAATAGCCAATAACAGTCAACCCAAACGCCCGACTGACCCGATTTCTTTTTCGTTCTAGCAGACACTTTTGGAGCATTCTGTGGCTCTACACCGTGTCAAACCAATGCTTAAACTCACTTCAAAACGGCCCGCAAAACATGTTTTTTTTTACGTATTGCGTTCCGATTTATTACGGAGGTGTAGCCAGGTGGTGGAAGGTCCGAATGAAGATATGAACGAGCGAGCTTACCTCGTTTAAAAAAGGCGAAAAGGAGAAAGTTTCAGGAATCTACTGCGGCATTTCGCAGACCGTGCCGGGATGGTGCTCGCCGACATGTATGTGCTGCCCGCAGATGGCGCAACGTGAGACAGAAGAGGATGCGATGCTTTGACCCTCCAACACCTTTCAAGAAATAGGGGGTTATTAAATGCTACCCCATTTAATATAAATGCCGAGAACAGTAAATCCTAGTGATTTACTGAAGCTCTGCTGCAGATTACGAGAAATGTGACCAGGCATTGACCGACTTACGTAATTAGTAGTGAGCTCTTCATTCATTGGGATCTTTCTTCACATCAACATAGTGCTGTGCACTGCGTCCTTACCCATGATCTGCCTTTTTGAAGGGATGATGACACTTAGGTTTGGAGTGGAGCAGAACGATACATCATTGATGGTCCCCGGTTTACACAAGACCTTTGCCGAAGTCGAAGGGCGCAACACATGGACTCGTGCCGCAGTCAAGGTCGGAAACTGGAATCCAGGTTACAGGGTGAGGTTCTGAATGTTGCATCCGCTAGCCTCTGAGCTTTCAAGGATGTACTAAACCACTTTCTGCGGTAATTTATTTATCATCATACCTCAATATGTGGGCTCTAAGCATCATTAGAAAAAGGACATTACATTCCTGCGTGGCATATTTCTTTATTTAGATGGGTATGAGAGAATCTATTTCGTCGGACCTATCACTGACACCAATGGCGCCATTTTAGGAGGAAGGGAAGGAATGTGCCCTCCTTGTCCGTTAGCGCCATCTTGTGTGGATCTAATGATACCAATTTTAGTAAATATATCGGCCACGCATAAATGTAATATGTTTTGTTTGTTTGTGCTTAGAGCCCATAGATTGACTTATGACCATAAAGAACCAATCACAGAAATTGGTTTAGTGCCCTTGTAGGGGGACACTTCTTCTAGAGCTATTTACTTTATTAGTTGACTATTTGAAGAGGAATAGTCAGAAATTACACGCCTTCACATTGTTGTTGTAAATATGTACATTTTCTTAATGGTCCCAATAAGCGTGGCTCATATTAAAAAATTTGTTTCCATATAATATGGGCAGATTTAATACAAATTCATACATTGAGGTCAGAAGATAAATATAACTTAGTAAACTAAGAATTCCTTAGAATTTAATGGGGTATGTACAAAACCTCTAGGATGATTATTCAGCTATTCGTACACTTTCAGGTTTTTTTATTTTTTATTTGGAACTAATTTTTACAGGAAATGTGGAGAGGGGGTATTAAAGGGAGAACATAACCTGGGAATGCCAACTTTTGAATGGCTTACTTAATGAATCTATATATCGTCGAGGAATGGTGTTGTTAACCACATATTTTTCTGGATGAATGCACACTGGAATACATTTTCCCAGTTACTATAAAAGGAATTTCACGAAATACGCGTTTTCAAATTAAAATGAATGAAACAGTGTTCACTTTTTTACATTTACCTAAAATGTTTCAAAATAAAACGAAATGCAATAATAATAAGAAGCATGCAAATGCGAAATCAAAGTTTATAGTAACCGTCTCCTTGACATTTCGGTGTATAAGCTGCCAAAATTAAGTCTTGATAGGTTCATACTGTAAAGATAGATTTATGAAGTGATATTTATGCAAAACGTGGAGCAAGGAAGAACGCGTTTAAAGTGCTTGAACTTCTACCTTTTGTTTAGCACTGGTGTACTGAAAATAATTAATAAAGTAACTAACCATCCAGTGTAAACACATGAAACATTCTGGGAATAATTTCAAATGTTGGCAGACGTAAATATGTCATTTTTCAAAATCGTCTTCTCTTTGGAGTATTTTTTTTTTGGGGGGGGGTGTACCTTTGAAGTATTTACGACATATTTAACATGCTTATATGCCTTATTAGATACCAAAGTTATATTTCTACCAGAAAAAGAAAACTGCGAAAATTAGTCACATAAATGTATGGATATGGCTTCCATGAATCAGTGAAGTGTAAAAGTTTATTTTGGAATTACAAAAATAAATTAACAAATAGATGTTACTCCTCCCTCATATCATTATCTGAAAATAAATTGAACTTTCACAAAAATGCTTAGGGACAAGGAGTGCTGTAAATCCTTAAAAACACTAGCACAGCAGTGCCGTTTTTGTGTCTTTCTTCGTTTACTATCTCATCCTCTGTGTTGTAGCTAATTGAAAAATAGTGTTGTTTTGATAAGACATGGCTCACTGTCCCGCTTGAATATTTGACCGAATAAACTATCTCTGAACGAGCTTGTTCAGTCTCCTATGCTGATTTCAAATGTGTGGTCATTTTGTTCAATCTATTTAAAGATAATTCAAAAAAGAAACAAAAAAAAATGCAGAACTAAAGATTATGTTTAACACATGACTGGATACTATACAATGGTGGAAGGACAGTGGCCCAATTGTTTAACAATATCAAGCGAGCGCCGACCGCCGGGACGGCCAGCGCTGTGCCGCGGAGAAATGCGGCGTCACGGGAGAGATTAGGCGCGTGCGCACACAGCTCTATCCGTTGCGAGCGTCGTCTGCTGGGCTATTTCGGTGACCGCACACAGCCCCTGTTCATTATCTGCTGGCAGAGCTAACCGCATCTAAGCAAAGATCTGAGCAGCGCTTGCTTTTCTTTTCTTTTTCTTTTTATACTGCTCAGGCGTGGCACAAACCGCGCGTCATCTCAATTTTAATTTACTCTTTTTTATTTTATCTTTGCGTTACTCTTGTGAACACCCACAAAAATGAACAATACGGTGACGATACAAACTGAATGCAACGATGCATTAAGCTATATACCGGAAACAATGCTACGAGCCATCAAACCAATCCAGTGCTTTCACCCAGCCGCATGACATCGTGCTTTCACGTGCAGTTGTACCCAACGGGAAGGCCGCGTGACACACTTTTGGCGACGGACTGGCCAAGATGGCTCGTAGTGTCGGCTGCGGTACAACGCAAAGTAAAACGGAGTATGAGACAGGGTTTCCGCTTGGTATTTTGCATTATCAGCTGCGTTGGTGCTGTCGTCATTCTAGCCTATGTAGCCGGGTAGGCACACTTTTCTTTGACCAGCGGGCACGCGTACATTTGAATGCCTCCGTGCGTGCCTATAGGAGACACTGGAAAGTGTTGTGAGAATGTCGATAGGCGGCATGACGCAAATAGATATAGCAGCAACACTCGGGGTTATACAGGCTACCGCCTATAAGATTGTGAACGGTGAACGCATTTCAAAAGAGGAGCGTATCGGTGATGCACTTAGACATTGCAAGCGCTCTGCCCTCTTTTGCTACGGAGCAGGGGCTGTGTGCGATTAACAGAATAGCCTAGCAGACGACGCTCCCACCAGAAAGGGCTTTGTGCGCCCGCGCTTAATCTCCCTGTTTCGCCGCACGCCTCCATGGCACGGCGCTGGCTGTCCCGGCGGTCGACACTCGCTTGATATTATTAAAAATCTGGGCCACTGTACTTTGCGATTTAACCATAACTACTGATTTTGAATCGCATTTGTGGAAGAACGTACGTTTATGGGCTATTTGGTTTATCTTCGCTTAACATATAAAATTGTTCATGAAAAGACAGGACCATGAAGTAACCGGGACAAGCGCTTGTCCTGTTTACTTCGTGTCTATGTTTTTATGTGTTTTATATATGTTTAACTAAGATTGAATCAGTGTTCAGTGTGCGGCTACCAAGTAATGAAACAATAAGAAATATTTACATACCTACAGTGAAACATCCGCTCTCGGCGTTGTATGGTTCCCACATTTAGCTACATGTTGCAAAAAAGTTATATTTTATCTGCCCTAGACACTGGGGATCAGCAAAAGCAAAACGTTAAAGAATTGGGTTTTGTGAAAATGCAGTTTTGCACCAACCTCTATGGAATTTCAGCCCATATAGGTAATATTAACTTTTACTAGAACTCAAATTCTGATCCACAAAATAAAAACAAAACAAGCAGATGAAAAGAGATATTGTTGTAACTTCTAAATTGCAATTTCCAAGATAATGTTTGTTCTAGGGATCTTCAGGCATAAAAGACACATATTGCCCCTGAAGACTCGAGTCAGTCAACATTTGAAGTAAACAACATTTGAAGCAGACAGCACTTGAAACAAGCGATACTTGAATTAGGTAGCACTTAAATGAGACGATACTCGAATCAAACAATACTAGGGATGTGCAAATAGTAGGATTTTTGAATACTAGTTGTTTCGAATAATACGCTATTGGATATTTGCTTTAAGATGAACTACGATGTTCGACTTCTGGGAAGTGTTGATCGCGGTGGTTTAGCCCCGTCGAGCACGCGTCGTGCTTAAAACATATAAAAGCGCCAAAAACGACAGGGATGAAAAAGTAAGAAAACACAAGGTTCCGTCGCAACTGATGTTCATTCAGAAAGAGCACATATTCTATAGGCCTCATGAGCTTTTCTAGTATCAGCATGTCGGTGCAAAGTTCGTTTGATATAATCACACTTTAACGCGATAGCGTTTGGGACCTCCTGTCGCAGAAACTCTGTTGTCGGTATAACCGGAAAATCCTGATGAGTCAATAGGTTTCACGACATTACAGACACGTGTGACGTCACGTGTGGCGTGGGACGCAACGTCACGTGTGGGACGTCACACGTGGCTGTGATGTCATGCCCCTGTCGACCCACTAAATTTGGCAAGACAATTGTTCGCTAAATTTAGCGGAACATTTTCGCCCAAGTTTAGGTAGACATTTCCCCTCCTAATTGAGAACATTTGGCAGGAAAATATGTCGGAAAATATTCCCGCCGAACTTAGAGGGAAAACTTAGCGGGAAATCTTTCTGCTAAATTTAGCGGAAAATTTTCAAGAAAAAACTTAGCGGGTCGATAGGGTCATGACGTCACAGCAACGTGCAATGTCCTGTGTGACATTACATGTGACGTCACGCATGTGACGTCACGCCAGATGAACTCGCGCAGGAATTCCAAGCAGCCCACAACTCTTACGTAGGGCGTCACACGTGTGACTTCACTCCTGACACGTGACATCACATGATGCCAAGGTCGCGGCAGGTGTCTGCGTGATGTCACGTGACACGTGCCGTCACACAGACAAATGTCGCTATCGACTAGGACACACACAGACGCTTGCACGTCTTGGGAAATGGCACGGTTTTATATGAGAAGGCTTTGTGAACGTGGCTTCCACTCTTCAAGTCGAATCTTAAGCGTCCCCCAAGTTTTTTTATAGGGTGAGTGACTCCTGGCTTATGCACATTACTCCGTTATCTCGAATTTGGTATCTATCATAAGCTTATCTGCTAGTTTTGTTCTTGTACATGGCTAGAATCTTAATGTCGCGGAACACAGGCTTACACGAGCATCTGCTGCAGTGAATGGCCAGATTGCCAGGAGGGATAGATGGCGTGGCAGCCGCATTCTCGCGTGCACGGTCATTCACGCATCAGGCCGCCTGGCCAATGTACACAACGCCGCAAGACAGGGGTATATCGTAAACAAAATGGGACTACGCCAAGTTTACTTGTTGCCCTCATCAATCGTGTCTCATTAGTAAACTCGAATCGGTGCAAAACAACGCATCCCGTTTTATAGCACATGGCTACTCGCAAACGTCAAGCGTAACTGCACTAAAATCCAACCTCGACCTATGCCCTCCATCTGAAAGAACTCAACCTGCTCGTCTGGTCCTTTTTTATGAAATTTTCAATTTCTCTTCTTATTTTCGAATTAACGACTGTCACCCGCCACCTCACATCTCCATGCGCCAGGACGACAGTCTAAAAGTTAAACTTCTATTCGCCAGAAGTTATAAATTCCACAGTTTCCCACTTTCTCTCCCTATTACTAACTGTAATTTCCTTCCTGAAACCATAGTACGTGAATCTAAGCGGAAGACATTTCGTGAACTCTTCAAGAGACACCTGAAAATGTGTATCTATGACATGTTTCTTCGTTAATACTTTTTCTACAAGTTTAAGCCTTGTTATTTGTTCGACTAGTTGGTGGTTTTGTGTTTTCCTTTTTTTTACCCTGTCACTCTTCTGCTATCTGCATAATGTCATTTGATCTCCCCTCATGAATTGCATTTCATTTGAAATGCCTTTGAGGTACAAGAAACTAAACTGAAAACTAAACTAAAAACCACACCTTACGCACACTCAGGAAATTTTGATTGGTTCTTTTATCTGCAATGATCAGAAGGTTGCTCGGGACTGTTGATTTTGTACAAAGCCGTACCATATTATTGCGAGCCGAAAAAAACATGAAAACGTTGTAGCTTTTAGCTCCGGATCAGTGATGATCTAGCATCCCGAAGAGGTATTTGAGTACAGCATTTGCTCGTGAGGTGTTTCTCTTTCTTCAACGAGTTATTTTCACAAACTCCACTACCTACGTGAATTACGTATTGGCTTAAATTAATGACTGCTCTGTTTTATTTCAGTTCTTTTTCGAAACTAACGTGGAGTCTGCCAGCATCGACGACATCACATATACCAACTGCCACCCCGATCGGCAGAGCAGCGAAGGTTCGTGGGACCCAAGCACTCCTTAATGGGCCCGTGGATTTCTTTGCGAAGGTGTTATAGTTACTTGTGGAATGGGAACAGCAGGGCGCGTCTTTTTAACGCCTTGTGTCCAGCACGTGCTCTCTGCCTTGCGCCGTGACTTGGCCGCACGCAAACGCGCTCGCACGTGCCTGAACATAGCCTCCTCTATACGCACAAAGCCTGGCAGTTCGACGACGGAGCCATAGAGTGCCCGGTCGCAGATTTGAAGCGCAATGATCTGGTAGCACAGACCATCAAGGAGACATTTCTCGTGGAACCTGGACGTCAGCGCACATCTTTTGCAGCGGCGCGGACCCGAAACACACTTGTTTGCTTGGGAGAAGTGTGTTTCGGCGTCTCGCCGCAGCGGGGCGCAAGTCACGTGGTTCTCCTCTCATCCGTTGTCTGCCGCTCAACCTTTTCCATTTCGGCGGCCGCTTCTCGTGGTGGTTTGCCAGGCTTTATCAGTATATAGGAGGCTATGGCACGAAACGTAGACGCGTTGTCGATGACAACATGCTCACGCTGGAGATGGGACAACAGAAGCTTCTCCCCGCCATTTTCACCTTGTAGGTGAATATAGACCCTATCTTACAAGGGTGTCGCCATCTTGAGATATCGTCACTTCCAGTATGGGCGAAAGCATTGTTTTGCCGTCGCCTTGAAAGAGAATACATTTAGGATGTAAGCGTAACCGTCTCCACTTCTCGTTTTGTCACCCCTTTACTTTTACTATTTGCAGGTTGAAATGTTTTATTACGTTTTCGTCGCCCATACCGCATATGCCTACCAGGATCGGGGGCGAGAGTAGCGAAAAAGGTCTATAGTGTTGATCTGAGATTGATAGTTTCTCACGCTTTCCTCCTATAACTTCAACGTATTCCAGTGTGGCGCTATGGTTTTGCTTTTCAGACTTGAACTTTTATGATACAGGAGTCATGCTCTACACTTTCTCAAGAATAGAAAAATTGACGAACAATGCGCTTTAACCGAAAAGCAAAAATAAGACACCGTAACTTAACGTTTGGAACCGCGTCAACCCAGTCGCGGCATTAAATATTCGTGCTACGAGATCTGTAGGAAGCGATAACTTCCCTTCGAGTAGATTTGTGTCTTCATTGCATCTGTCATCGTAGCTGATTTAAAGTAAAGAAAAGATAAAGAAAACAACAAGGCTGAAGGAGCAAATGCTACAACTGCTACTTCCACTAAAAATAATAACTTTATTTTGACTTCTTCATGCTGGGCGAGAGTGCAAAAGGTAAACGAATCAAGAAAGTTACCACGCCATCATATATTACCGCTGCTGCGGTATACAAAGATGACTCATCTGTGCACCAGTTAGTACAGGTTCCTTGTTTTTTGCTTGAAGCAATGAATGAGCCCGTGGTATAAAAACAATCTTAAATGTACAAACTAGCTCAAGCCAAACCGGTAATTCAATAATGCATTTCATTTTTTATTATAAATTATCCTTCCTGTCATCACTCATCCTCTCGAAGTTGTGATCGTCTTCCATCCCAACAAAGAGCATGATCGAGGAGGTCTATTTTTCTCATAGGCTCTTTTTTCCCTCCACCGTTTGTCGGAAATCCTAGGAAAATTCACCTGTAAGCCGAATCACACGTGGCCCGCGACCAAGCAGACCGGACCCCGGATCGGGCCCGTCCATAGTCGACGTGTTTAAAACATAAAACACACATACTAAACGCATAGAACAACCAAGTAGCGAAGTTCTAGCTCTGTTTATTAAACATTCAAGAAAGACGAGGCCAGCTGCCTCTATCAATAACGCGAGGGAGAACTATGTGCGCGGGATAATTGTCCCGCGCCTCGCGGTTCACGAAGCGCAAGACCCGACCCACGGGTTGACACGTGCCGTACTTGCGGCATCGGCCATGAGAACACCATACGTGTGCGACCTTGCACTTCCCAAGACTTACGCCGACGTCCAGGGAGAGAAGATTCACACCCCCAGTGCGTCATTTCGTACGACCGATCGGCAATTCGGTTTCTCCCAGCTACTTTCAGAGGGTGACGAAGTGCCATCTATTAGTCAGAACGGCAAGTTGAGGTCAGGAGGCAACGTTACTATCCCGAATTTTCCAGAAAGCATGTGGGCAGGGAGGCGGGCGCACTCTTGAAAACACAAGATACATTACGCTAGGCCTCTCGCTTTGGAGGGGTGGAATCCAGATGATCTGAAGCCTCACAGAAAATCGAGTTTGAATGTCGGCATCTAGAGTCCTACATAATCGGCACAAATATGACGTATAATACTACTCTTAATGAATACGTACATTAATATGAAACCTAGCTTTAGCACGTACATGAAACCTAGCACGTACATTATTATGAAATCTAGCCTTGATAAGTGTATCAAGTCACGGTGGCAGCGGTCAAAAGAGAAAAGGCCGGCGGTCAACTACCTGAACCCGTCCGCCTCGCAACACAGGTGTGAAAGAAAACAAAACGGCACCAAAGGTAGGAAAAGAAAACAAAGAGGCGTGAGAGAGGACTACGAGATACTTTGAGGGGACTTCGCCAGCTGTGAAAGCTTCGAAAACAACAACATGAATAGGAAAAAAGTGTACGAAAGGAGGACATATGGCTAGTGTAGACATGCTGTTGCGTGCCTGGAGGCAGTGTTGCCAGGTCTACTGATTTATCAGTAGATCTACTGATTTCGTCCCGGGTCTACTGATTCACTGAAAAAAAGGAAAATCTACTGACTTTTTTTTAGTAAACATATTAAAATTTATTATTTGGCCCCTTCAGTTCCCAGGGTCGCCAATCAAAGGAAACTCATATTCACCCAAAATTAAAAACGAAGCACTGGCTAGATGGCCCAGAAGCCCGTCGACGGTGACATCCGGGCCAGAGCCATATATGGGGAGAGTTTGGGCAGTCTATGATCTCGCCGCCGTAACGTCCCTCTCCCGAGGGAGCCAATCAGCCCGCGGCGCATAGCGAGAGGCGTGAGCGCATGCGCCTGAACTCTCGGCTGCTCCGAGCTGAGCGGAGAGGGCCGCCATTTTCATTCATTCGCCCGGCGGAATGCATGGGATCGACATCCAAATTTCAGCTCTTTACTTTTATTTGGCAGGCTCTGGCAAGAAAATGATATAATGCTATTCCTCGGTGGCTTAAAAGGCTAACGAATTAAGTTTTTCCACGTTTGAACGCAAACTTTGGGTCAGGCGAAAAAGAAATAAGCCCGTAGCAGACGACGCGTAGCCTCAACAGTGCTCCGCGCCAACAGCGTAGCGTCAAAAACCTGCCACAGCCCAGTAAGGAAAGATGGCAGCTTGCAGAGGACTTCCATTCCTTCCATTGGACATGTACGCGCGCACTTGCCGGAACGTCTTGTTTTGGCTTTGTTTCAATCGTTTCAACATTAGCGACAGGTAGATGTCGCACTCATCTGTTGATCCCAAAGTGGCTCAGTCTCGATCTCAAAGAATAATCCTTGAAATTGCAACACTAATCAATGCTGATAAAAAAAAAAATTCACGGTGCTATTTTACTTTGTCCTCCATAAAACAGGTAAACTTCAGTTGGTTCTTGTTTTTTTTCATTTTTATTTGTGTATATTACCATGGTATTTGTTACTCTACACTATTTCTTCGAAGTGTGGTTTAATGGAAATAGCAAAACATGGCAAAACACAGATTTCGTAGAATCTACTGATTTTTGTGCAAATCTACTGACTTTTTGGGGATCAATCTGCTGACTTTTTTTCTCCGTCTGGCAACACTGCTTGGAGGCCGGAGACTAAACCGAGCGTCCGCCGCATTCCTCATTAAACCTAACTTTGCTCATGACCGTTTCATCAATAGATAGCAATACAGCTACAAATGTCTTAGTATCATCTAGAGATTGTTTCTTACATCTAGAAATTGTTAAAACGAGCACGTATATCCTTAAAGTATACTAGCGCTCTAATGGCGTTGCACGGTAGTGTTACAGTTTCCGTCCTACGTTTAAATCTCCCCACAGCCGAAGCCGTTCTGGGTGTGAACTGCGACTTCGCAGACGACTCGAAGTGTGGCTGGTTTCCGGAGAATGTGAAGGACGACACTGACTGGGTTCTGTACGACGACGGAAATAATCCACAGCGCTGGCACCCTCCAAAGCTCGGCGAAGGTGGGTGCCTTAAATCTGAGGCCAGTGGTTCTCAACCACTCATGTTCTGGGACCCCTTCGGAACCCGTGGAAGTGATGCGGGACCCTATGAGCCGGTAGAGGGGAAGCAGTGGACAATTACAATGTCAAAGGGGTAGATGAAATAAAACTTAAATTGCGTGTTGACTTGCGTTGAAGCTTTCAAATTGAGAATAGAATCCTATTTCCTCGGAACGCATGGTTTGGTCCAGTAGTATGTAGCTTCCTGGTTGAGCCAGCAGCAGTAAAACAAATTACGAGGAAGATCATGTGAGGTGATGCGAATGAACAGCGTCAGCTGGTGCGACATTTTAATGATGTTGCTTCATGATTGATTGATTATGAAAATGTACCAAACACGTTATCATGGACGTGCTGCAAAAATTGCTTGGTCGCGCACGGACCTGCAGCGAAGAGGTCGGTGACACCAGCATCGAGTGTTTATAGCAACGAAAAAGAAAATGAAAATAGCTGCGTTTCAGACATTCGCATACTATTGTCTTGCATTGACTTGGAAAATTCATTTTTCACACCGCAGACTGAGGTGTTATGATAGTGTCAAAAATAAGCATTAGCAAAACACTGAACCTTTGGGGATAAATTACCACAGAAAGAAACCGGACCTGGAACTAAAAAAAAAAAATGTTCCAAAATGCGGAACCTTTGCAATACCCAGTGTTTCTCAATATCAGGAGCGTACATGGCAGCGACCAGCAAGACTGAGGGCCAGAAACGAGCGCACCTGGTGTCCATGCACATCCCTGCCACAGAGAACGAGAGCGGCTACTGCTTCACCTTCTGGTATAACATGTGGCACCCCAACAGCGGCACCCTCAACCTCATCCTCCGTGCGGTAGACAACTCCACTGAACTCATCTGGACTCGGTCGGGTACCCGGGGCAAGGCGTGGCGCGATGGAAGCGTCGTGGTCGAGTCTGGCCTGGCCTACCAGGTTGGAATTTTTCTAACCAATCAATTGATCAATTCATCAGTTAGTCAGCCAATCAATTGATCAATCTATTAGTAATCTATATCCGCGTGCAATTTCGGTTCCCGCGACATGCGAGTTCCTGCATTTCTTGTCCGCGATCTGTGCGCTATATTTGTTTCCGCGGCACGCAAGTTTGTAGCCGTTTTCAGCTTTTTTATCGCACCGTGAAATAAGAATATGCACAGCGCAGCGTGCGGTACCCAATCCTGTGACACTTGAGTTTCTAGCATATTCCCGCGTGTTTATTGCGCTGTGGAAGGCTGTCCCAATTCGCGGATAGTGCGGGACGTAGTTGATTCTAATCCTAGTCCATATTTTTCCATCTAAAAGATACAAAGATTTGTAGATTGTAGCGTGGGCGTGGTGTACAGAATACCACTGACATGCGGTAGAGTGTACATCGGCCAGACAGGACGGTGCGTAAATGAGAGGGTCCGCGAGCATGACCTGGCTTTGCGCTCAACACCTGGAGGACACTTGCGTCTTCATTGCAGAGACTGTCTGTGCCAGCCTCAACTTTCAAAATACCATGATTGTGGGTTGGGCTTGTGAAAAAGATGCGAGAGAAGTGCTTGAAAGCGCATGCTATAAAGAAAGAGGGCGCTGAAAGGCTGCGTCAGGCAGCCGTAAATTTTTCTGCACCAAATAGAGAGTGATTTTATTGACGCGTGGTTATGGGGGAGTTACACCACTGAGTGATTCAGTGTATATTTGTCGGAGGTTGTTTGCTTTAGCTGTTTTTAAATAAATTTTAAGTTGAGAGTAAGCACTCGTCCTGTTCGCCTTCCTTTTTTGTCCTCATCTTTGTTAGCGCTTTTATATTTTAAGATTCTAATCCGCATTCCATGTGCCGATAATTTTTGGATTCTTATCCGCACTGTGATTGCGGATTGTGTTGAATTCTCATACGTTCTCCAAGTGCGTGCGGAACATTTTCCTAATCCGCACTCCGCGTGGGGCGTGACTTGTACATTTGCAAACTATTGAACACAATGACTTACGATGTTTGTGGTGTGTCATTGGCGTGTTGGCAACATCGAGTCTATAGAAATATTAGTGGTTGTGCGGTGTTTAATTGGGCAAATACCTGTATTTCAGAATTCATTCAATTTCACACAAATGCTTAATTACCTTTCTTTTTTTAAATTGATTAGCATTAGATGGCGCATAGGGGTACAAACTGAACTGTACTGGCGCCTCGGGGACTTCAGGAGAGGCATCAAAGCAGGGCGCAAGCGTTAACCTTTTTCTTTAGTATCGTTTTTTTTTGTTAAACAAAGTATTATTATTCGCAAAAGGGAAAAAAAAACCAAGAACAGAAGCTTGTTTAAGTTTTTACGTATGATGCGCCTTTGCCACGGCCAGCACATTACCATTGCGAGGTGCCTAGCTGATGGGGGCAGTAATATGGGAACAGGGGGCGGCTAGCAAACAGTTTTCAAGACACAAATAACCTATCCCCCCCCACACACACACAGACGTTCAAAACTTTCGCTGCTGGCTTACCAGAAACCCGCAGGCTCAGACGGTTTGGTACCCTCGGCATGTCGAACATCTTCCATTACACAACCACACAAAAACCTTTTTAACAGCCATCACATCTTTTGACGTCTACATGCAAACGCGCAATTTATACTATTAAAACAAAAGCTACAGTATCAACACAATGCTCGGGAATTTTTCGGGCATCCCCCATCTAGTAATGTTGAAAGTGTCCAGAAGATTTGGCGGGTTGAAAAGGGAGGGAGGGGGTTATAAATATTGTTTACGCGGGATGTCTGATTTTCCTGCACTAAAAACAATGGACAAGTAAAAGGAACGAACAACACAGAGCGCTACTTGCAAATGAAGTTTATTCTAAGAAAACACGTCGGTTAATTAGTCAATGATTGGTGCACGAGTGCGTTGACGCATGGCAGCTCAAAACACGTTAAGTAAAGCTCGCGCTGCAGAACCTAGGTGAGAAGATCGACGAGGGCTCTCCGGGTGGGCCGTTAGTACCAGAGGAACTTGGCTGGTAGAAAAGCATTCGCGTAAACAATCCCCGTAGCGGGCGACCTCGAGAGTCAGACGTACTTTACGAAGTCAGGTTCTGAAGGCGGGCTTTCTGCCCATAGAGTCGGAACGTGCGTTTCGGGCGGGAGAACATGATGGCTGGCGCCGTTTACATCGGTGGAGTCTCTCTCGCCCGTGTGCTAGGGGGCACGTTAGGACGGCAACGTCAGATCGCGTCTGGCGAAATGAATGACGGGATGCCTCAGTCGGCGCTATCCACACCGGGGTCTGACTTGCCTTGCGAGTAGTAGATGTAGTTTGCTTGCATCCGATCCCGCATAACCTTTGGCTGTGAGATATACGCAGACCGCGGTGTCTCACGCGGGAGTGTCAGCAATTGCCCCATGGTGAGAAATTGATCCGATTGGTTGTGGCCTTTTGGCCAGTGGAAAACGTCTGCCTGACGACGCGTAGAAGATTTCCGGGTTTTCTAAAAAGGGATGGACCGACGAGTGACTTTGAGTGAAAATGCAACAAGTGAGTTCAGTTTGTGCTGGAGTTAGAGAGCTAACGTATCAGAATCGAGTCAGGTCATGGGATTCCGAGGGACCTTTGTCCCCGTAAAAGGACGTAATCCCACGAGCCAGCCAACTCCAGCCTTTGAATGAGCAAACACCCGAGCACCTCCTTCACAACCACGTACAGGGGAAGTTACCTTTCTGCAGTTTTGTTTTGCTTGTGTTTTTTTTTTCATTTGCTAAAAATAATAAATAGCTTATTGAAAAGTAACTCCCAAGTCCAGCTGAGTTATTCGTCGACGGCGAAAGGAAGCTACTTCGTCTTCGACAAGAACTACCCAGCTTTCCATAGTAAAGTTCGTCACCTCATCCTGACGTGGCCAGCCGGACGGCGCACTGTGACCACCAAAGAACCCGTACTCCAGGGATCCTATGTTCGTTCATCACCGCTGCCCGATTCGATCAGGATGAGCATTGTACCAGCGTGCGGTCATGTGCCATTCCTGCATGATATACGTTGATGATCGCATAATAGCAGACGCACTGCCCTGCCAAGATTTCTCACTGCAGCAGAGGCACCGGGTGCCCATCGGGGCTGATTATCTCCCTTTCTATCAAAGCAAATATCCAACACAATTATTAGTCAACCCAATACTTCACTGATTCGTTATTCAGTCAATTAATTAGTTAATCAGTCTGTTGATTTCTTCCCCCGGAAAATTGTAATCTACTGAAAGATTCCTTGGTGCTGAAGGCCAACGTGTCACCTAATAAGAATGCCAGGGACATACAATGAAGGGCATACCAGCCAAGCACGTCCCTGAAACGTTTTAGCCAGTTGTTACTCCCACTCTGTACTTGTCAATTAGTGCTTGATTGCTTCTTCGGCGCGCCAGCACTGATACCGCATTGTTTTCCATGAACCTGGTAATAAAATCGGTTCCCTATTGTTATTTGCAGCTGGTGTTTGAGGCCGTCCTGCCAGGCGGCAACCCTGGCGTCATTGCCCTCAACCAGTTCATTTTCGAGACATGTAAAGTCGTAAAAGGTATGTGAGGACGCTTAATTGTTGCTGGGAATCGGGTTTGTGGGACAAACTGAATTTGTGGAATTAAAATTAATACGATTTGAAATCATCGTATCATTTAAATAATGTCTAATGAACTAAAAGAGTAATTCATTATTTTGAATTGCACAATATGATTAAAATATTATGTTGATTTTTTTTAGAAAGCTGATTTTGGGTTTTATGGAGTTTTATTAGTGTTGAATCCTTGTATTTCGTGTAAAAAAATGATAGAGACCGGTGACGATCGCAAACTTAGTTAATTACGCATTCGAAGATCTACCGGCAACCCAGAATGGCATAAATTGTGTCTCCTCGCCATCGCAAACTTTTGTAGCCTTATTTCGCAAGGAAAGGTAATAAGAAAAAAATATTTTTCTTACCGCGAAGCAGATACTGCTTTGCGGTACGAAAAATAATTTTTTGCTACACGGCTATGGTAACATTCGATCGCAATTTTCTGTTTATGTAATTTCTTGGCATATTCCCACTTTGCGTAAGGAATATTTCTTCGGTTTTATCATATTGCCGCCAAATTTGTCATATATATATATATATATATATATATATATATATATATATATATATATATATATATATATATATATATATATATATATATATATAAAATATGTAGGCACATTTAGAATCCGACTATCAAGATTTGGTTAGAATATGTTTTATTTATGAACAATTTAAGAAACATTTCTGAGCCAATTTTGAATTTTTTTTGCGATTTTTAGTTTTTCTACAATAAAACAGGTTTTGCAATTTGCGCGCGCAATATCGGCTCCCAACGTCACACAAATTTGTAGCCGGTTTTCGCGTGCTTATCGCATTGTGAAACACGAATCTGCGGCACCCGCAGTCTGCTGAATCCTTTCCCGTGACACAGGAGTTCGTGGCGAAGATTTCCGCGTGTTTATCGCGTTGTGGAATACGCATTTGACGTCTAAGAGATCCCGGGTATCAGTGTCCGTGCCATATGGTTTGTAGCGGGTTGTCCCTGTGTTTTCCATTAAGTTTTCATGAAGTTCTTTTTTCCTCATCCCGTATAGCCCGCCTCATGTTTATCAGAATGTATCTCTTAATTTTCAGGTGGGTGCCATTACGAGATTTTGCAGTAGCCTTATGCGCCCCCTCACATACTTTTCTCTGTAAACGAACTCGTTATTGATCACTATTGGTAGATCTGTGGTTATCTTCAGAACGTCTGCTTGCTCTGATTTAAATCTTTCTGTTCTTCGTCCTGTTCATAGCAGCTTCATGTTTTCAAAACCCTACTACGTTTTTTAATTGCCCCAAGAATGCCGTCACTCCTAACTGACGCTGGAAACGTTT
The DNA here is from genome assembly GCA_037355805.1 of Ixodes ricinus. Taxonomy (NCBI): domain Eukaryota; kingdom Metazoa; phylum Arthropoda; class Arachnida; order Ixodida; family Ixodidae; genus Ixodes; species Ixodes ricinus. The sequence goes on from JAZHYW010070325.1 coordinate 138,638, forward strand.
AGTCTCAGAAGCATTGTGTGCCGCCCAACAATAAAATACACAAAGTACCACAAATCTGCTGAAGCACGATGTGCTGTGGTGCCCTAATCATCGTACCTACTGGGAAAACAAGGAAAAAAGGGGAAGTGATTTAAACCTTCCAATATCTTAAGTTCAGTAAATACCAACAATAAGACAATTTCATCGTATACCATTATTTCTTGTCTATAAGTTGCATCACAGTATAGTATGTCACACCCTCCTATAACAAATGTCTGTTTTCAGAAATAGAGTTGTAAAATAACTCATACATTTAGTATTGTATGAACGGAGAACCCGCATTGAAAAGCCCGCTTATATGATTATGACCACAAAATATGCAAAAATCGAGAAAAGAAAATGTAAAAGGGGACACCCGAACCTAGTGCTAAATCGTTCGCAAGTTCAAACACGTGCGCAGCTCGTTTGCTGAACACTGCGACGCCAAGGACCGCCGTATTGACTTTAACAACACCCGCATTCACAAGGTTGAAGTTAACCATGACGAGACGCTCCTCGGAATAATGGCACATTAAATCTACGCCGGAAACCATAAATGAGTCTATCGGTGCTTTGCCATCCACCTAAATTTGTAAGCTTCGAGGCATCACACCTCCATAAAAAAAATGAATTATTGTAAAAGGAGATGAGCCCAAAGATTATGCTCGTCAACGGCCTTCGTCACAGTCACCCCCGAAGAGAAGTCCGCGAAACATTGGGTTTTCAATTAGAGGCTTGTATGGACGTCTTTTTTAATGGACCTTTTTCACATACCGACGGCACCAGGCGGTGGCTGCACGAACTAAAAATCGAGGAAGGGACCTACCTGCGCTACAATCGATAATGGGAGCTACGCTACCAGTTTCTTCGTTCTCTGAGCAGCGAGGGCGTGCCCAACGCGCCGTCCAAGTGAGGGCATCCGTGGCGTCCACTTAAACGTCGTGTTATTCGCCTCCGTCCGCTTTCTTTTTTTGCGCAACACAATTATATGTATGCTGCAAGTGCGTTTCTACTCGCTGATCCACAGCCTCTTCCCGAATTTCCTCGATTTTTGGTGCCAACTTCCGCCGCTTGGCATCGGGCCGCTCGCGCGTGCGCAGAACGCTTCTCGGAAAGGTCCATTATTCCCAGCCACCCTAACAGAACCCTGTCGATTGTTCCCGTTCATTAGAGGGCAGATTGCAATATTCTCATCAACGAATCGAATAAGAAATATATAACCCCTTGTGGAAAAGTTTCGCAGTGAGGCGTTTATACTTACAACAAAATGCCCATACCTCAAAAAGACGCATCGAGAAAACTTTCGGAAACAAACTGGAACTACGACAAAGAACATGGCATTCAGCTTTTTTTGGCCACTTGTGTTTTACTGGGGGTGAGGCGAAAATTCTGAGATTTGAATGCATATCAAATATTTTTCTTATTCGATTCGTATTCGATTCGAGAATTGCATATTCGGAAATTATCGAATATTCGGTTTTATCCAAATATTCGAACTGTGTACGAATATTCGATCAAATAGCGAGCAATCCGCGCGCGGGACATGCCATGAACGTTTAGTCGTCTAAAAGTGCGGGTATTGTATCATTTTCCCTATAAATCCCCACCGTTTTACCTTCTTTATTTCTTTATTTATTTCAGAATACTGCGACCTCGGTGAGGTCATCGCAGGAAGTGAAAAGAAAACATACATATACATTCAAAAAGGCCAACGATCAAAGATGTACACACCCTCCGGAGCAAAACTCAAAAAGCCGTAAAAAATGCAATGTAGTTAAAAAGAAAAAAAAAGAAAAGAGTACTGAAATCAATCACATACACTCTAATAGCAGACTCCAGGCACCATATCAGAACACCTAATGCATTTCTAATACAAACCTATCAAAATCGAGATAACGAGCTGATCCATTTATGCCATTTATTCTTGGAACTACCGTTTTTGCACGATTCTATCGCGCTGCCAACTCTAACACTGAGGCAGATTTATCTCCCGGATATTCAAAAAAATGAATTGCTGCCCATTCTACCGTGCAGGTAAAAGAATGAAGGTTGAACGCATATTTCCCAGAAGAGATTTTAGGAAACGCAAGCAAGCACTAACATAAATACCGTGCACTAGTCGCCGTTGTCGGAGTCCGGCGATGGTCGCCAGGGGTAATCCCTTGCTTTCGTCTAAAGCGGTTTAAAATCCGTGCTTTCTGTGCTTGTACAAGTTAGCGACCGTCGTCTCTGGGTGGGTCGTCTTCCAAACAACACTGCGAGCTTGTTGGGTCGCTGGCATTGCAAGACTACACAATGCTGTACCGTTGTTAACTTTTCCCTCCAGCGTGATGGCCTTTCGTTTAATTAAAGCATCCAAGTAGAATTTCTTTTTTATCTTAAAGGGGTTATGAAACGATTTTCCTACTTCTTCACTCCTTAGCTTTAGTCCTCAACTCAAATGCGAATTGTGAAATCATGTCGTTGTGACATTCTTCGGCACCGGTGCGGTGACTCCTAGCTTCCACCGTGCTTTTTATGCACAGCATAGAACTTGTCATTCGCCAGTGACGATAACTTCCGTCAGATCACTTATTGGTGACGAACGCGAATCCAAATATTCGTCGACGGATTGATTGTTGACGAGCGCATACGTCCAAGTGACGCAGTTCTCGTGTCTAATGCGTGAGCTGGGCTCGGCTGACGTCAGGTTGGCACCGCTTGACGCGCTTTGGGACCGCGGCTGTATCATTGTGAAAAGGCGGAGAGCTTTCGAAGAAAGGAAGGTACAAAATAGTCCACTATGTTTTTAAATATTCGTACCGAACAGCTGGCTTTTGACTTTCTACCCTCTTCCTTTTGTCCAACTAAACGATATGCAAATAGTAAACTCCCAATTTAAAATCATTTATCCCAACCCGTAATTCGTTTCATGGCCCGCTTTAAAACGGCAGACACAAATTCGTAGACGCGAGAGAATGCGCGTGATGCAGATACCAAAAATGGCGAGTGTAAACAAACGGTCAAGACGGCGAGGGGCTAGCCACCATACATATACCGTGTATTGCGTTTTTTGTTTTTCGATTGTAAAGCTTATGTATTTCTGGGCGATGGTTTTGGCGAAAAAGTGTGTGTTAGAATCTTGCAAAACGAATTTATTAGTTCATGACAAAGGGGCAGTTCTGGTTTTCGTTTCGCCAAGCTTGCATTGTGGAGGCACTTTTCTAGCCGACCTTATCTTTTATGCTGCAGGAGCAAGGGTATTTTCTGCTGCTGGAGAAGTTGTCACTGCGAAAAGAAGTGCTCATGTGCTGAACACCTGGAACAATTAATTTTCTTGCATGATCATTTGCAGTAATTGCATTAGAATCTAATATCTAACTTCCTGGCTAGGCAAGGCCAATTTTAATTATTTCTTAAAAAATGTTACTACCAGTTGTTTGTGTACAACATTACAGGTTGTCATTTTTACACGCTATCTAGACATGTGCAGTTTTGTACACTCTCAAGTTTGTCGATTTGTATAACTTATCAGTTGCACCTTTTGCCTGCTTTTATGCTCAGTTGACAAGTGATTACTACTCAAGGTCCAATAGCTGTGTTAGCAGTTGCATTGCTTATATGCTGCCTAGTCAGGTAGTTTCATTTACTTGAATTTGTTATCATAAATTTCGTTTCGAAGGTGATAAACGAAGTATTTGAATATTTTCTTTTGTTATTTCTTAATGGTTCACACATAATTGAAACAAACTAGATATTCAAGGTCATTTTTATAGTCATATTCAAGTCGCATTCGAGAATTTTAATATTCGCATATTTCTAGTTTGTACGAGACACATTTGTTGCACATAATTGGGGTGAAATATATTTTTAATGGTGTAAAACATTTCAGTAGGGGAACATTATGAAGCAGCACACTCATCATTGACAACTTGAATGTATATCAGAAATCTAGCTAGTATATGGTACTACATATTGTGAGGAAGAAGAGGAACCGAAGAAGAGGACGATAAAGGGGTGTTTCGGAATCGACAACGATCGCAACAGCCTCAATTCGATCATTCATCTGGCACTGTAAAAAGGACATTAAACCGTCACACAGGTGCTCGCTCTCTCGAGACCAACCGCAGTGCTGTTATTGTGATCCTGTTGGCAGCAGAAAGGAAAGGACACTATGATAGAAGAGACACGGTTTATGGAGGCCGGGCCAGCATGTAGGGCCCGGCGCGACATGGTCGTGCGCGCCACTACCCCGTCGTCGTCTTCACCTCTCTAATTCTTGCTTTTTTGTGCTCAGACCATTTGAGAATGGACTTTGAGTCTGGCATGGACAGTAGATGGAAAATGTCTGGCTGGGAAGTCACCAACGGCAAGAGCGCCACCCAACCTCACCGAGACCACACAACGGGCGCTGGCGTCGGTAAGATCACCTCGACATTCATACTATGCCCGTTTTCACCTCAAGAAAGCAGTAAGTTTTGCGCATTATTCATACGCCGCGCGAAATAGTTCTTGCCAGATTTGGTTGTCGGAGGCACAGGCGATGCTTTTGGAGTTTGAGACGTGTGCTCCTTGATAAGATAACGCGTATCCACTCCAAAATGATACTATATATATCTTAAATCTCCACCTAAAGGGGAAAATTAGTAATCATCCGCGAGAAGCCGGACTTTTTTTTCTACGGTTCTTGACGTGAAAACAGGTATAGTTTCGTGGAATGCGTAAGTTATACAGTGATGTACCTTCTTTCCCCTAAAACGTCGTATATAATGCGAGTTGTCCATAACACACAGACGAACATGCATGCGTGTACCCAGGTCACTCCCAGCAATATTGTCTACATCGTGGGTAAAGAATGGCCACATTGCTTTCGTCACTGTAAAAGAAACCGGAAAAAACCGGCGCCTGTATATAGGAAGCTGAAGCTTTCACCGACTGTTCTGTTAAGGTGTTGGATTCTACCTGTGTAAATTTCAAGGCATAGTTGCCTTTCTGGGAAAAATGAGACCAAGAAACTTGTCAGAGCCAACGGTGGATGCATTTGCAGATGACCGAGTTAACAATAAACGAAACTTGTGCTGCCATCTCCCAATAGGCACAGTGAGCAGACAGAGAGTGCGTCATTCTGCTCACTGCACTTATCAAGAAATGGCACCGCAAGTTACATGAATCGTCAACTGAGTCGTCTTTCAAACATATCTGCCTTTCACACTGGCAAGTGTGCTGAGACGTCCTTTATAAGTTCAGAGGCCACGTTGCATGTTGTTCTGCGGCAAGTGCTGTTCGTAAAAACCCCATCAATGTCTGTGGCACGCCCAATGAATTTGGCAGAATGTCTATGCCATGCGATTTTTACACTTTTTTTTTTACTGAAGGGCCAAGTGCTGTCTTGCCTAAATGTCAACGTTTTGTACAGAGATAATTGTGACTAAGCTGATACTGACATATTTTTAATAATTTCAGGGTCATTTGCGCTTCTCCGAAGATCTGACGGGGACTTTTCTAGCCCTAGCCTCAAAATGACCCAGCCCAGATGCCTGAAGTTCTGGCATTACCTATCGGGAACAAGCGCGGAACAACTCGAGATTAGGAACACCCAGTCTGCTTCTACGAAACCAGGCACACTCTGGAGGATTGACGCTTCGCAGGTGCCCCAAAGCCGCTGGCTCTCAGCGTCAGTCACCCTGGACAAGTCACTGAATAATATCATTGTAAGGCTCACCTTGATTTTGTCTGACTTATTTAGGGTTTTGAGGCGTGCGCTTTTGTGGTTTTTTCTTTTGCAATCGAAAGTTCTAGAGAATTGGAACCGAATATCGGTGTATTTGATTTAACCTTTGAATCCTACAATTCTACTGGATTTTATTATTGCTTTCTTGTGTTTGTGGCCAAGTTCTAAGCTGTTCCAGGTGTTCTTGTGGCTTTTATCAATTAGAACATAGCAAAATATACACATTTAAAATACTTGAATGTGGATTCGAGTATAGGTGAATTTGACTTGAGCTTTGCTTCCTACATTTTGCTTGATTCAATTAGGGTTTGATGGTGTTGATGTGGAGGCTTGAAACTTTGGCAGGTGCCTTCCTGCTTTTTCTACAATCAGTAGTACTTTATAGACACATGCAAATACGCTTAACTAAAGTCTACTGTACTGTCAAATTAAAATTTTAAATCAAATGTTGGAATTGCATAACAGTGGTTTAGGGTTCAGATGGATTATAATAACAACATTTTTTTTCTAGTTGAGTTACTTAACAGATGTACAGTTATCCCAAAGTTTTTCCATACAACTCACTTGATATCTTGATAATAAACATATATTCCAAAATGTTTTAGGTGCATTTAATTTCAAGCTAAAGGGCCTCATGCGGGGGATTTTATTTGACACCGACCCAATGCCTGTGCCACTGACAGGCGTGCAATACAAAATTAAATGTTCTAACACAGGAACAACCACTGATTTGAAAACTGGTAAACATTTTTATTGAATTTTATATTATTTCTTTTAGGGGCGTCTGGAAGATGCGTGACACGAGAAGGATTAAACGAAATATTACAAATATCAAGAAATTAAACTGTAAGAAAGGAAACAAAACATACAAACAGTGACACCGGTTAGTAGTTGGATAAGATTAGTTGGTAAGGTGAGAACAAAAAGTAGCAAACAATAGATACCAGAATACAAAAAAATTAAATATTTGACAAACTCGGGCTAAAATGATGCAGTGAAATACAAGTCAGTGTAAGCAATCATAAGAGTTTTGTTTTGTAGTTTTTGTTTTGTGCGCTTTGTTTCATAATTAATCAGTACCAACTGGTCCAGTTTCCAGCACTTCTGCAGCTGAAGAGTGGTCTGTATAGGCTATTGGCACATAATGCAGTGACGTTTTATAACATATGTTAGCAACAACCCCAGGAAACTACAATTTAGGATGGGGGTCACTACGTAAAGAGAACAGTGCGCACAAACAGGGCATTGCAACACGTTGCATATCTCCTCCCCGACGTACTAAACAGAAACTCCATCATAGCTGAGTTGGTTAAAACTACCATTCCGCAGGTATAAAAAATAATGTTAAACAATATATTATCAATGTATCATGATCCGCAATTGGTGCTACTTGTTGATGGCCTTCGTGCATTATTCAGAATGCGTCCCGTTGATACTCGTGAATTATTATCGGTGTTGTTGTTGTTGTTTTTTTTTAACTTTTTATGCAAAGTGCCATAATCAGGTGCTGGCCGGCCTTGTCAAAAGACAGCCTTGTTTTTTTCCCCTAACCCCCTAGACTCTTTTGTGTTGTATAAAGAGCACACATTAAATACTTTTCTGCACGGTGACGGGGGGATCGGTGGCCGAGTGGTCTAGCGCACACCAGCTCGGAGCACGTGGAGCGAAAGCTCGCGCTGCAGAACCCAGGATACTGGGTTCAATTCCCGCCCCTGCCCGTTTCGATCTGGATGAGCATCGTACCGGCGTGCGGTCGTGTATCACTACTGCGTGGTGCACGTTAAAGACCCCAGGCTAGCGGTTTGTACTGCACTGGCTAAATTGCTCATCTACAGCTGGGAGACTCGTCGCCCTTGGAGGCAGACCAAGTTCTAGGCTGTATAAACATACACACAACCCAATTTTTTGCACGGTGACGCAGGTGACTTTTGCGGGTTCGAGATCTGACGGTCCGTCATCAGTGGTCGCCGTGGATGACGTCGTCGTCGAGGACGGTGCATGTCCTCCCCGGGGAGCTGCGACTTTGAAGACGACCTCTGCAACTGGAGGAACGCCGACCTAAACCCGGACATGATGCACTGGTACCAGAACAGCGGCCGGACCTCCGCGTGGAACAGCACAGTTCTCAAGGACCACACGAAGGACACCAAGGAAGGCAGGTTTACCGGCCGATACGAAACTTCGGGGCACACACTGCCAGCTGATCGCTTCCACGACTCCGACGTGTCTTGAATTGGGGAACGACTCGGTGAAGGGTGGTTCATACGTTTGCGTTTGTGTGCGGTCGACTCTCGCAACCCTGGTACACTTCCAGTCTGCTTAAAAATAGGCTGAAGGTCTTGCAGTGTTTCTGAGATCGAATCTCTGCGCCCTCTATAAGAAGTGGTCGCTTCTAACGTTGGTGCAATTATTTCTAAGGCCACAGTATGTAGTCATGAGTGGTTTCTAAATAGATGATTACACTCGAACAAAACTGTGTGAAGGCGGGCTGTAGCTCACACTCATATTGCATATTCTTGTAATTTGGACATTTCGTGCACCACAGTTCTAGGCCTCTGGCTGTTGGTGGAAAATGTAAAGGAATAAATAAATAAATGTCCTGGGACTGGACAGTCCTAGTGCGTACCCTGAGCATCTAATTTGGGAAAGGTTAACGGTAGTCCCAGGTTCTGTGCCCTTTTTCCGTTGATGGATCTCGAGGGTTTCGCCGAGGTCTGCTGAGGGAGCCTAAGAAAAGATGAGTAGCAGCCTTTCTGGGCCACATCAGTTATCTTTTTAGTGCTTAGCATCTCGGAGAAGAATTACAGTATAAACGTTTTGATCGAAACAGTTTTACCTTTTTATAATTTCAACGGGCTCTTTTCGTATGCTGCAGTAATTTAATCTCTGAATTTTCGCTGGTTAGTTACAACGTATTAACTATTATTGTGAGATACACGGTTGCACAGACGCACAAAGAAGCCATACAGTCTTGAGCGTTACTGATCATGCTTGAAGTTTGAAGCCATTTATATGGGAAAATGCAATTTTTGTAGAATGTACGTGGAACATAACGAAACAAGATTATGAGGCATTTTATGTGCAATAAAAGGTGACCTAATGTGAACTCCTCATATTTTTCAGGAAAATACTTGGTATTGGACGCAGAGGATAGCTCGGCGAAAAAGGGAGGTGTTCTGGAAAGCGAGCTTCTCCATTATACTTCTCCGGTCTGCTTCGAGTTCTTCTATCACATGGCCATGAAAGGTATCTGACAAACGTATTTGCACGTATATCTTATTTACTCAGATCTAGGCTTCTTTTATTTCCTTGGTTATATTGGCTTTCTCAGAGCAACTTTTGTGAATGCTTTGCTAAAGATTGCAGCAGCTAAGAAAATTATAATGTTGTTTAAAACTTTTAAATTAAGGACTTAATTACACTCGGGTGCTGGTGCACGATCTACCTTAATGTAATATTCACATTGAAAGAGTGTGGATATAGTTAACGAGAACTGGGTGTATAATTTGACGTAAACGCAGTTTTATTGAGTACTCGATGCAGTAAATGATGATAGTTGCTGTTTCCACGGGGAAAGAAATAGCAATAATCGAAGTAACATCTGAATGATTGTTTATTGATCTTCTAAATTTTGATGAATTGAACAAACCGTGTGTGAATTTGAATGGCGAACAATTATTTGGGATTAAGGCATTGTTTGAATCACTTGCACATCTTGAAATATTGCAGCCCACAACGTTTCTTAACTCATTGAGCTTAGAAATGTTACAGACACCACTCATTGCTCTAAACACACAAGCCTCACTGTTATTCACCGATGATATCTACTGACATATATAACCCGGCTGCATGAAAACAACCCAAACTGACACTGAGAGTACTGCCGCTTTGCACTTGTGTTTTGTAAGAAGCAGACTCAAAGAAGCTAGAAGAACCTGTCTAAAACAATAAAAAAAAGTTTATAGACATTTAGGCCATTTTTGAGGCCTTTCTTCAATTTGAAACAAATATCACATATGTCGCTGCTTGAACATTTTTTAACACATTTGCACTTGTTTCTGATGGTTCTTTTTTGTGAAACTGTCAGTCCCGTTTTTAAAAACAAAACACGCACAAGGGCATCTAGACATCAAGCAAAATATATGTTGTTTTTTTTCTAACGGTAACAGGTGACAACACGCTTTCCGTAACATTTGTGGACGCAAGCAATTCGCTGCTCGGGATTAAGAAAGTTCCACCTCCCTTTCTAACGGTTGGACCAAGTTTTCGTACGAAGCAAAGAAGATCCAGGGACCGTTCACCGTAAGTATGCATATGGAGTGAAACCACTTTATGTTGAGACAGTTAAAGCAAGAAGGATCTTGACGACATGGTAGTATCACTACCATTAAGTATCGGAAATTATAGTTAGAAGCAATATTTATTCAGGCAGACCGTGCGCGAGAGCAGCAAGAAAATGTATTTCCTGCAGCCTAATACAATCCGATACAATACAATTTTATTACACTTTCTGTACGAGGACACACGGAGAATGAGCGTCCGCCCAAAAGCTGTGCTAACGTAGTTTCGGGAATTGCGCGGTCAGTGTGTTGAGCTAAGGCAATACAGGGAAGGTAATACTAAACAAGGACACACGGAGTACAATGGGGATACGACCATCGCAACAAAACAAAACTCGGTCAAAGTCTTATCTTGTTCCGAAGGTAGTGTTTTCCTTCCTCTTTTGCACCCCTTAGTTTAGGGGATCAAAGCTCCCGAACTCTTCAAAGGGTTTTCCCACTTACCTGCTGGGGCCATCCGGTTTAACCTTGATTTTCTTTTGCATGCTTTTCTATATAAGGTCGTAGTCCGAAACAGTTAATATATATATATATATATATATATATATATATATTTTAGTAGAGTGATGTCAAAATTTAAACAAAAATTCTCCTGTTGAGGAAGTGATATCACTTAAAAATAAAATTAAAATCGGAAAACCAAAAAACCTATAAATAAGCCGTGATGGGTTGTGTGTAATGTGCGCCAGTTGCGGCACATATTTTTTCACGAGAACATATTTTCAATGCTAAACGAAATCTTGCATTCGAAAAAACGAGGAAAAATAAAAGAAAATGTTCAAAAGGGTAAGCTTTTATCCTTTTTAAGAATAAGAGAAACACGAGTTGATTGTGACATAGAAGTATACTTTTCCAATACACGGCATCTCAAATAGCGGTCATGCTCTTTAAATCAACCTCAAAATCCGGTGTCTTAACCTATTGTGCTACGATTTAGTGCCGCGTTGCCCAGAGTCGGTGCATCTGTTTTATAAAATTTGCAAAAAGCGAACGTATTTTGGGAAAGAGTGAAAATAGAAGAAGTCCTAACTCCTATGGAAACGCAGCATAAGTTTGGTCTTTGTCAATTTTATATAAAAAATGCACCATATGGTGGCAACGCTGCACAAAATGTTAGAGCGATAAGTTGAGAAACCAATTTTCGCGGTCGATTTAAACAGCCTGCCGGCTGTTTGAGACACCCTGTGGAGCCAAAACAATTGGCATTTGGCAACAAAACAGGAGCATGCAAAGCTACGGCCACGCTTCCACAGATATATTGAAAAATTGAGACAGAAGACTTTATGTTGGTTGCTTGCCGAAGTTGAACTAAAATTTTATGGTTGTGATCCAAGTTAATTGTATTAATGGCGGTTGTAAGTTTTAGTAATAAATATATTTTTATTACATTTCTCAAATCACTGTTTGCCTGGAATTCGCTTTGAACCAAAAAAGCACCATTTGTGCATGCCAAATGTCCCTGAACAAAGAAGTGTTGATCTACCACAATGGTCTCAAACTCGTTTGAGTTTGGGGCCAGATTGCCCACATCGGAAAGGTTGAGGGCCAGCGTAAGATTGAAGGGGGATGGGTGTTCAAAATATTTTAAAGAGAAGAGACTTCGTGCTGTGTATTTTTTTTTTGTTAACTTACAGTTTTGCAATTCTACATTTTTCTGAGAGCTAAAATGAATAAAAATAAAATGTGTGTCTCTACTTGCACCACCAAACGGTGTAACACCTTTAAACCAATTAAAAACAAATAAGCAGTTTTTCCATTGACATATTTAGATTTAATTTGTTTATATGACTACTTTGGACCCTGACATAATGTGATAACAAGTAAAATTTCTCCGCCCGCCATCGCGCGTACATTTTTAATAGAACAAGAGAGCGAGTTCACTGTCGTTTCCGGTGCTCAATTCACTCAGAAATTAACCAAGCTCAAAATGTCTCTAAAAAATCAGTAACTTTGACATTTTATGCTTTCCTGGCAATTTTTATTACAACTCTCTGAGCAAATACTTGTCTTTTAATCGCGATATTTGTTTTAAGACGAGAATCACGAGCTTGTAGTGCTTCATCTTTTGCGGTTGCTTGTGGTGATCGAATGCTCGCGCAGCTGAGATGAATCCTTCAAAGAAAAGCTCGGAATTGTTGTATATTACAAAAAGCTGTTAAGCAAAAACTAAATGAAACAAAGAAAAAATTAACACAGAGATATATAAGCTATGTGAATAGGTAAAAAAGCATAGCTACTTTTCGAGCGAAAATGAATCGACGAGATGAGAAATGAGCGCTCGAGCGCTAGAAATGGCACAAGCCATTTCTAGGGCTCGAGACTTGAGAACCGGAACTCATAATTGGTTGCCTGCGGGCCGCGTCCCATGCGAGTCGCGGGCCGCATGCGACCCGCGGGCCACGCGTTTGAGACTCCTGATGTACCAGTAAGTCACTTTGGGCTGAATGTGCCTATTATTAAGAATTCGTGATGCTAGCAGCCGATTTCAACTACCTCTGCAATTAACATAATCCTTCAGGTCTTCTTTCTTGTTGTAGCATGAAACACAGTGTGTATCTTGAAGCTCTAAATTAATTACCCAATTGCTGCTTCTCATTTTTTTCACTATTGCAGGTCCGGATCACTGGTTCTCCAGGAGTATTAACAAGAAGTGACATTGCAATTGACGACATTGCTTTGAAGACCGGCCCTTGTCCCAAAGAGCCAGAACCAATCGGTACGCATAAAGCTGTCTACCGTAGTACGCTTAGCTGACTGGCGCCTGTGGGGCTTTCTGTTATATTTGTCGAGCCTATACAATTAAGATTTGTGCAAGAGTCACCTCTTGCTTTGTTTGTTTATGTTGTTTCTAAAGTCCAGCGGTATTGCCATATATGTGCGCATATACCAGGGGTTCCTGCTAACCCTTGGGATAATCCCTAATAAAAACACGAATGATAGGAAAATCACCCGCGTTTTTGCATCGCAAGGCTACCACCAGCGCCACGGATGGTAAACTTAAGCATACCCTTATGCTTCACACGTGCATTAAGTCATGCTATACTCGAATGACTTAGGTGTTTTTGATGGCCGTCAGCAAGTTTCCAATAGGATGCAAATGTCTATTTCCTAAAATTAATAACTTTGTGTATTTTAGCATTCATGTAATTTTTTTAATTAGTGTGTTTTTGTGTTATTTCTTACGTCCGTCGTAACTTGCAGTTTGTTCCAGAAATGTGTTTCTTGCTTTCTCAACCACCCTCTTTCTAGGAATTTTCGAAAGTATTTGAAGAAACACGTGGTGTAGTATTGGTTTGCTTCGAATGATCTGTCATCATAGGGTTTCCATATTTCCCAGTGCAAAGCAACGCAATGGTGTGTCCTGCGTCACTTCAAACATTGAAAGTTACAAAGCACTGTTTAGCTCAGACTATTTATTGTCTACAATCACTCATTATTAACCGCTATATTTAATTGCCTAATTAATAGTGAATTAATTGGATATGTAAATAAAAAGGGTGATAATTCCAATAAAATACGAAACTGTATACTCTTCACGTGTGGTACAAAAATCGCGATTATACTGCGTTCTTAATTTTGGTAACGTCAGTGGAAAAAGCTGCAGCCGTTTTGTTATTTCCAAGCACCTTTCACACTAGCATTCTTACCATGGCTGCCTTATTACGCTTGGCCAACAGAATTGCGAGGCTTTTTTAGGATCCCTGAGTTACCAAACTTCTGGAGCTTAACATAAAATCCTTCGAATTCACCAGATTAGAGAGTTAAACTGTATAGGATGAAATGGGGTGTGACATTTTTATATCATTTCTGCCCTTGTGCCTGACTTGAATGCAACTAGAGTTCAGAAATTTAGTTAATGAAAACGAATTAAGTTAGAATCATTACTATCGCAATACATGCTTGCCTTTGGACGACAAAGGCTGCAATTGTGAATATTTTTATAGCTTCAGTGAAGGAATTAACCGACAGTTAAATTGCAACTTTATTTCTCAGTCACCTCCCCAGTCCCAAGACCCACACAGAAACCTGTAATCATCACCACAGCGCAAGCGAAACCACGACCAGGTAAGACGTTGGAAGCATGTCCTGTGCTGAGTTATTCAATACCAGCCTCTTTTTGCTTCGGCTGTACTCTGTGCGGGCGGTTTAATCCGACCTTGGACAGTCTATGAAAGCGCAACTCCGCTACATTTTTTGTTTTGAAGAAACAATGCTGTCCTTTTCAGTATCACCTCCCTACTGAAAATAAATTTAATGAATTTATTTCCGATATCTTTATTGGACACTTTTTATAACAGAACTTATTATTTCATATTAGTCTCAGGTCTCATATCAGTTTCAGCTAAGTTAGGTGGCGCTAGGTACCGCCTAATTTATGTGCTACAAAACTATTTTTATTTGCTCACGACACTATGTAGATACATTACGCATACTACTAGCATCAGCTGAACATATACATTGAGCAATACACATACACAGCACAACAAACATGAATACCAAACACTTTTTTTTTGTCCATGTTTTGTCCAACTACTTCTGAGCTCTGCGTCTCCACCTTTTATTGTGGTCGTTTTGAAGGTACGGATTTTCTCGGTGACCACCGAAGCAATAAAGAATATTCCCAACATGTTGACTTCTTTTCAGTAATGTCATACCTCTGAGAGTATTTTGAACGGCTCAGGGAATGAATCTCTTAGTAAAAAGTAAACGCTCATGACGTAATTATTTGAAAGCCAATATATCAAGCCGTCTACGCTGTTCCACGACACGTGTTTGCTTGCCCTCGCGGCACGTCGTATAACTGGAAAAAAAACATGAATCTATTTCTGATATGTTTATTGGACACATCGCATATTCTGATATGAGAGTCATGCGAGTTATCATTTAAATCACATATGAACTTGTGTCATGCATATCAGTTGGCATATGTAGCACATCGGTTTTCATAAGTCGCATAACAGTTTTGGTGCATTTCATATCTGTTTCATATGACACATATCGGTTTTTTGATAATTCATATCAGTTTCATATGTCGCATATCAGTTTTTGGATATTTCATATTAGTTGTAATATAGATTCATATTTCTTTCAGTAGGGCTAGGACAGTGTTTCTTAATTTTTTTCATCCCAGGGAACCCGTACAAGCCTCAAAAAGTTCCGAAAACCCCCTCTTGTTGCCAACCGATCATGCTGGGCAATAAAGGCGTTTAGATAATAAACAAGTGTTTATTGCACTGACAGAAGGCAAAATGGAGGACTACTAACCGAATAAGAAGGCAGAGAAATCAACATGGGGCACAATGTAAAGTAAATATATATATATATATATATATATATATATATATATATATATATATATATATATATATATATGATATACAGGGCGTTTTTTTAAGCTTAACAGAATTTTTAAAAACAAACCATGAAAGCTAGGTTAATGCGGTCTGCGCAGGTGAGTTATACGGCCAGGGGGACATTGTATAGGGGACTAATCGTAATGATCAGTCGGCTAATTAGTTAACATTCGTTAATTAACTTTTTAATTAATGAAAATTGACATATAGTTCCAATTAGAAACTTGCTCAGCGTCATCGCAAACCACTAAATCAGAAAGTTTCAGAAAGACTTTGAGCGCGTGAGAAGCGTAGTTGTGCAATAAAGCTAGCACTCGTGGAGCACGTACAAAGCTAGCGGTTGCGATAAGGCGCCCGCGCAATTTTTCCGTCTTTTATCTATCCCCAGCCTTGTACCTGCTCCACGAGCGGTAAATTTAGTGCACCACTACGCTTCTCGCGCGTTCAAAGTCTTTCAGAAAATAACTGATTTAGTGGTTTTCGATGACGCCGAGCAAGTTTCTAATTGGAAGTATATGTCTATTCGCGTTAATTAAAAAGTTAATCAACGAATTTTAACTAATTAGCCGACTGATCGTTACGATTAGTCCCCATACTATGTCCCCCTGGCCGTATAACTCACCTGCGCAGACCGCATTAACCTAGCTTTTACGGTTTGTTTTTAAAAATTCTGTTAAGCTTAAAAAAAAACCTGTATATATATATACATACATATACATATTAGTGCGAAGGGTGAGGTTGCTTTGTCCTCAACACCAACTCAATTCATATATCAGTCCGTGTTAGGTTAAACTAGGCTGTGTGGTGGGGGAGGGGGTTGGGGGTGCGCTGCAATTTGTGGCCTATGAGACCAGCTTGAGGCGCAATCAACAGCACAGTCAAGGCTACGGCGTTGGCGTAGCCAACATTAAGCTAAACATCATCACCATTGCCCCTTTTTTACTTCTCGTGGCAAGCATAACGGGTGACGTCAACAACGTTTCCTCTCGGCGCTCAGTGGTGTCCACGTAATTGGTGTAACGCGCCTGCACATCGAGCTTCTTGGGAGCCGTACGGCTGCCCTGCCGTGGTCCCGCCGATTCCGCCATCTCCCACGCCACAACCGTCGCCGCCGCCGCATCATATGCGATTATTATCTCTCGCAGTTTCGCTCACACTAACTGATGTGCGCAGACTGATGCCGCAGTGGCGCAGACGTCATCGAATGTTATAGACAACAAAACGTGGTGAAGGGTGCGGTGCACGCGACACTTGCGCCTGGCACACGTCCGCCCTAATCCCGCACGTCGTTGCGTAAAAGATCACGTCACGTCTCGTGCCAAGTGATAGCCATGTTTTTGGTGGCCCGAGGCCAATGTTGCCAGACGGAGCCGAAATTTCGGTTTCGATTTCTGCTCGTGTTTAAAGTAAGATTTAACAATATATATCCCATATTTCGGGAAGCAAATGTCGTACTGTACTTTATTGGTGTTTTTAATGCGAAATAATTAAATATTGAATTGAGAGGAATTGACCGGAGTTGCCCTTTCAGGAATAAATCTTTAAAAAAAGTTGTTCTGGTGTAATTTCAAAGAGAGATGGGGCACAAATTGCAAGTTTGGCTGATTTTCAGTTTGTTTTTTGTAACATATGCTATTGATTGTTGTGGCTGGGGCAGGAAATGGAATTTTACCCAACCTTTGGTGCATTCCATTTTCTCTCACAATTACAGGCCAATTTGTTTCTTATCTTTTGGTTTTGGTTACAATACCTCTATCAAAAACTATGGCACACAAAATTTGGTATACACATCGCAAAAATAATAGTGTGACGAAGCCTTTCTCATAAATTTAATGCTTTAGTTTCACTTGTTTGGTTCCTTCGTGGTAATGAATATACTTTTTTGTTTATAATTTTGTGTCAAAAACAATGTTCTAGGGCACCTTCCGCGAGTAAGTAGTACCTACTGCTCGAAGTAAATCAATAATACACTATAATCGCTCCCTCTCAGACCCCACCACTACCTCAGCGCCCACCGCCGGAACTACGCGGACCAATTCTCAGGAGCCTGTCTGGACTACTTGGGCTCCCAAGGTGGTGACCTGTGGTCCGGGGCAGTTCAGTTGCCGCGACAACGCGAAGTGTATTCCCCTGGCGCTTGTCTGCGACGGCGTGCTTGATTGCCCCAACGGTATCGACGAGATGTGCGGTGAGTCACCTTTCCTGCTGCGACGACGACTGAGTGTTTTGGACACTGAACTCCTCACAAAACAATTTTTTAAGTGCCTAAGTAGGACATGTGTGCAGAAAAAAAAACATTCCCCGAAAAAGAAAAAAGAAACATTCTATTTTGAGAAATGTGGTTTCAAACGTAAGCAGATTTACGGATCGCGAGTAATTCTCAATAAGTACCGAGACGTAATTTTGGACGTGAATACTTTCTTTGCTCGGGAAAAAGTTCATATTATATCAGCCACGCCCTCTCAAACACATAAAATATTTATTTTTTTTTTTGGGGGGGGGGGGATGGGGGGTTGGGGGGGAGAGTTAAGGGACCCTTTAAAGAGACACTTCAGGCTGCGGTTTTTGTACTGTAAGAAAATTAAATGACAGTGAAATAGTCTAGCCGCAGTATGTGACATACATCTTTGTTCTGTCCGCCGTCAAACCGCTTTCCTGCTCGCAGCGGCTCCATTTCTCGGTTCTTCTTTTGCAGCCAACACAATAGTTACCAATGTATATTTGTTGCAAACTATTATGCTTGCGGGAGTATTGAGAAAGCTTGGACTTCTTCTTATTTTAACACTTGTGCCTCATTTTGAATGTATCTAAAGAATTAGTTTTGAATGAAATGCCCGATCAAATATTCGTGCTTCTTTCATCCGATTTCCAATGGAAGTCGCTTCTGTATCTTTTTTCCATATTTCTCGTTTAGCTGATGGTTTTAAAGCTTTATAAATTAAACTGGTGGGAATCGATTATTTCTACAGCGCAGCTGAAAGGCGTTTTTTTTACTTGCTTTTGTTGGCTCTATATATATATATATATATATATATATATATATATATATCCATCAAATACCGCGGAAGGAACCACATCTTTGAAGCGCCCACTGTTAAAATTTCCCAAACTTGGGAATTCTTAATATTGTACGTTAAGCGCCCGATTTGTCTGCACAAGCGCCCATGTCTAGATTAATCCAGTTTTCATTGAAAGTGAATTGAGCGCTCCTTTGGTATTTTACGGTGTATATATTTATATATACACATCAAGAGCTCCTCTCTAATTTATTATTATAGAGAAGAGTAAATGTTTACAATTTGTATTAACACCTCTATGACTCTGTATGAAAACTAGGAACCCCAGTTTCTTCGGATTTTAACAGATTTTCCCGGATACACAGAGCCTTAATTATATTACTTCGTAGATAGACGTCACTGCCATATTTTGGTGTTCTTTCGCTACATTCTGAATTTAAAAAGATGCTCGACATTTAATGTTTTTACAAGGTTCTTCATTATTCTGTCTTCGCAGGCGATCGTAACCAGTGTGGGGCAGATGAGATATTGTGCCCGACCGGATCACCAAAGTGGTGTCTGCCCACTTCGTTCCTCTGCGATGGCCACAACGACTGCAGTGACGGCTCAGATGAATCCCTTTGCGGCTGTAAGGGCTTCGCTCCTTAAGCAGTGCTAAGCATACTATACAACTTCAACGGGTGATGCGAGCTTGTGCTAAAGGGACATCGATAGAATGTTTATGCCTGCCGAGAGTTTTCTTTCTTAAAAAAATTTTGATGGCTTAAGCACCCATGAAAACATTTGTTACTTTTTCAAAACTCTCAAATATTTTAAACGTTTTGGAGATGTTTCGAACTTTTTCCCGAGTCGCAAACATTTGGGATTCAGGGCTTCTTCCCTGCATGAAAATCACCGGTCAGACACCTCGTGAGCACTCTTGCTCTTGTTACCTTCTCCCCCAAAACCCGACAAAAAGCTCACCAGAGACCTGCAGAAACATAGCACTATATGCCCGTTTAAAAGTTGAAGTTTTAGGTGTTGCGGACTATCTAGAATTGCAGAATACTTGCATACTTGCTTCTCTATACCCGTTTTCACCTCAAGAACAGTCGTAAAAAGGTGCAGCTCATTGCGGAGCATTACTGATTTTCCCCTTCATGTTGATAATTGAGATAGATGTAGGTGAAACCTAGGTTAGATGTATGTTATCGTAACAAGACGTACACGTTCCAGACGCCAAAAGCATCGCTTTTTCTGCCGACAACCTAATCTCGTAAGAGCTATTTCACGCCGCGTAGGAACAACGCAAAACGGGACATTACGAAACTTGTGAGTGCCAGAGTATCTTAATTATGATTTCTGTATGATAGAAGCTATGTGAGCTAATAGTGCAGGCGTTTTGTCAAGGAATGCAGTAAAGGAGAATTTTTATGTTTATTTACTTTAGGCACCAGGTGCGTGTTAGGCACCATTGGCAGGCTACAGAGTACATTTTTTTAATTATAAACCACAATTTGCTTTTGCGGACTCTGTCCCCGGGTGCCATTCACAGTCGGTAATGCAACCGTCGAGGCTCGCAGAGACGAGAAACTATTAGACCTGGGATCCCCAGGAAAGGCAAGCATGCGCAGTGAGAGAGCTCGTTTTTCTGCATTTAACTTTAACTAAGACAACTCGTGTACGTGTCCTTGCATTCCAGATTGTCCGTCGGACTACTGCAAGAATGGTGGAAGCTGCAACGTCGCGCCCGAGCCGGAAAATGGCTACCCGAAATGCACGTGTCAGCCAGACACTTCGGGCAAGCGCTGCAATGTCCTCACATCAGCCAGCCATCAAGTGAATGTGGCGAGTGCAGGTATGGCTCGGCTAGCTTCAAATAAACCTTAGTATTTTACTTAGAACTTTACTACCTTAGTACTTTCTTACTACCCTAGTATACTTTCAAATGACTGTAGTCACATGAGGTGCCTCAGAATTTTCCTGGAAAAGTAGTAGAACGATTCTTTGTCACGAAGTTATCAATAGCCGGCTACGGCGATTCTGTTGAGCTGTAAAAGGGAACATTAGACTTTGGTGCCGAAAATTCCTTCAATTGTCAAAATTTCAATTTTGACTTTGACTGCTGTTAATCTTCTGATCGTATAAAGTTTTTTTTTTATTTTGTGGTGTGAATATTTTAGTTAGGAATCAATTTATATTATCTATACAGGCTTAATGTGCGTTTAATTTGACTCTAAGATGCCGCTTTCTTAGACACAAATTTTGGACTCCTTGAAAATTTGCAGGAGGTGTATCTCGGCGATGCATCTAGGGCAGATAGAAATATAACTTTTTTGCAGCGTGTAGCTAAATGTGTGAACCATAATGCCGACGGCAACATTTTTAAAATAGGTGTAGGAACGTTTTCAGAATATTTTTTTATTACTTGGTAGCCACAAAATGAGCACTAAGCTTCAATGTGTGGCAAAATTAGTAAAAATGCTTTAATCCTGTAAGAAATCCCAATGTCGTAGCCTTTACACTTCGTTATATCTAGCCGTGTGTTAAAAATTGTGCTTAGCATACTTCTTGCTAATGTTCCAAAAAAGAGGGGCGAGATATAGATATTTTGAAGACTAATCTACAGACTGAGAAAATTATCAGATATTAGAAATCAGCACAAAACTCTTCACATGTTTGTGCCATTTCAGTATGTTTGGTCATAAAATTATAGAAGGTTTAACCTTCGCCTTTATGAGTTGAACGCTATAGCTTCACATATAAATGCCCGCTCTTTTCCTAGCCGTGCTAGCGTATCTGCGCGTCCTAGTTGGTAGCGTGTCTGGCTCGCAACAGAAGGGTCGTGGTTTCGAACCCTGTTCTGTTACCCGTGAGCGTTGTGGCTTATTTTAAATACTCGCGCAAGGTCATGTTGCTCTGATGTGACAAACCTATCAACCAATCGGAATGTTTGCGTCACGCCGGCTTTTTTGGAACGGCTCCAGCCCGGTGCGACACGAGCTCTGAAAGCGGTGTTGCTTTAGTAAGAATAAAAGCTCAAATACAATTTTTCCCCTTCGGCGACATCTCGACTGTCACTATTATTGCAATTTTTATTTTCTAAAAAGGTCCTTCTTACAAAGGGGTTTCCAAACTTTTTAATCTTCAGGAAGCACCATTAGCATTGAATAAAGCAGTGCAGAATACCTTTTACCTTGTACAAAATAATACCTTGTACACAATAAGTAGAATCCTTAATTTCGGGTTCATATTTAAAAAAAAAACAAGGGTGTAAAATTGGGTGCTTTGTTCCATTTTGGTAATCAGGGAGAAATCGGGCTTAAATAAATTATGAGATTCGGTCTTTTAGGTTAGAAAGTTGTAAGTATAATTAACAATAAATAGCCTCTATTGATTTCCATATATATTTTAGATAAGAGACAACAAGCCAAATCGTAAAGAATCTAGGGACCCCAAGTTTTAATGCCTACTCGCCCCTTCTTCGGTTTGACTATAGTGATTGCTAACAAGGAGCAGTATATTTCGATTTTTTCAGCGATATGGCGGAGCCCTTTCCTATATACGACCAGCAAAGCGCCATGACATCTATATATGTTTCCTGGCGTCGTTTGAATGCGCCAAGATTCAATGAAAAGTTTATGCCGGGGGAAACACGGCGACATATGCGAGCAACTCCAGGGGCTTCCTGGAGCGTGTCCCGAAATTGACGCGAGCGTTGAGGAAAGCCTAGTGCCATCCGACGACATCTGGCTTTGCATAAGTGTGCTTGTTCCCATGGCAGCCGCCACTGTCAGGAAGGCACTCGAGAAAGGCAAAGGACTGAACGACAAGATCGCCCTTCGCGTGAACGAATTGAGCCGCCTCCTTGAATTCTGCCTCAGCAGCATGTACTTCAGCTTCAACGGTGCGTTCTTTAAGCGAGTCAGTGGAACCGCTATGGGCGCGTCCATCTTCGTCATCACCTCCAACATGTGCATGGAGGCCATTCTTAAAGAGGCCCTGCAATCACTCACCGCAACACCCGAAGTATTTTTCCGGTATGTAAATGACTGCCTCTGCCTCCTTCAGAAGTCCGAAGTGAGAGGATTCGCCTCGCTCTTCAACTCCACCGAACCGGCCGTCAGTTCACCGTGGAACGTGAAAAGGACAATACATTACGTTTAATCGATGCGCTCACAAAAACGGAGCACGGAGACCTAAACGTTTTTGTGTACAGGAAGCCCAAACACATACCGGACGGTATCTTCAAATTAATTTCAATCATCCGGGCTGTCACAACGCCTTGGTGGTCGGGACACTGCAGTCTAAGGCGAAGGCTGCATGCTCGTCTGAAGCGGACATAAAAAAGAAGAGCAAACCTTCTATGCTGATTTCAAAAAGAACGGGCACACGAGCAACTTTATCCGCCACGTTGCCCGTCGTCAAACTCGAAATTACCACCAGATGCCGCAACAAGTATGTGTGCGTCCCCGCCCAACCTCGCGCATCTGCATACCTCAAATCAAAGAAACAAGCGAGGCGCTTGCACGCGTGCTAACCAAAGAAGAAATCAACATGGCCCACAAACCGATATCCACACTTGGAGGCTCATGCCCTATCCAAAAAATGCCCCCCCCCAAAAAAAAAAAAATCGCTAGGCGTGGTTTATAAGATTTTTGTGCAAACTGCCCAGCCACCTACATCGGCGAGAAAGGGAACTTCAGTGAAAAATTCTGCCATCAGAAAAAAGACGTTTGGAAGTTCAATCACAAGCGCAGCTCGCTGGGCACTGCGACGTCAGAGGCCACCGGAGACTCCAGAACGTTTTACTCCGAGTAGTCACTGACAAGATGATAACGACAGAGGAAAACATCAGTGGTTCCGCCTCTAGCACGAGCTTCCACCTTCCACAGAGCTTCGGCGCCTAGAGCAGCTCGAACCTATGTGCATAACCGAAGCGAGGCAGAGTGCACTGAACGCGTGCTGGAGGTAGGGTGCTCGAAAGGCGCGCCCTGCCGTTCTGACTTTCTAGGTCACTGTATACCACATGTCATTACAACCAGAGCTAGACGCTTTCACGTCCCCGTGCCTTCTCCTATTCTCCCCTCCCCTCGCTCGGTGTCTGTCTGTCTAGCTTGACAGTCGACGGAAGCTTTGGAAGCCAGAGGTTTTGACGCCGCGACGACAGCTACACTACAGATTCGCTCACACTTTTTCTGGGACATCTCGCACCAACAGCCAGGATTGCGACATCCGAGGGCACGATGCGCCGGCTTGTGTGACATCATATGTTGCCACTTTGGTACCACTTTTTATGCATGGGTGGGATGTGATGCTAGACACGCAAGTCAGAGATGCGTTTCATGCATCATGGTCTAAGGATGTTCATCAAACTCGGAAGTGCCGTAAAAAGAGCAGCCCAAAAGATGCTTCTTTATTTTAGCAGATGTGCTCCAAGCGTCACCTGATGTTACTTTATGCTCTTTGCAAATGTGAAAGATCTGTCATCTCTTCTCTCTTTGTCCTCTCTGCAGGTGTCAATGGATGGGCCGTGGCTATTCCAGTGGTGTTAATACTCACTGCAGTGATTGCTGCAATCGCTTTCTATGTGGTCCGGATAAGGCGGAAAGCAGAACCATCGTGAGTGTGGATGCCTTCTCTTGTGTACGGCAAATGAAAGGCATAAAATACATAGGCCTCTTGTGTGTATAAGGCACACAAAAGTCACATGCAAGGCATGCTTTTTGAATGCCTTATATCTTTAAATATTAGAGAAAATGGTCATGTGTATGCTTGTCGTACATTGTTACTTTTTAAAAGTTCCGCATTGAACAATGTGAATGGTTTATGTCAGTGCGGGGTAAAGAACATCTAAAAATACTTGAAGTGAAGTAGAAAGTGGATGATAGATTATGTACTTCGGTGAAGTAGAAAGTGCGCCAGGCATAATATGCTTGAGGTAAAGCATTATAAATGCAAAGCAAAAGTGCATTTTAACACACTCTTTCATGACCCGCTTTGATCCCCTTATAATGTGTTGTTTTTAAAGCTGTAGCTTTATTGGGCCAACTATAATTGGAAGCCATGTAAGAACAATATATGTAGGTTTGTCAATCTCTAACCGCTAGGCGAATTTAAAAACAAAATGGTAACCGGTGCCAGGAATTGAACCTCGGTCACGAGCATGAAAGCCGAATCCGCAGCTGATTGAGCTGCGGACCCAGCATGCAGGAACAAGAGGAACAGGAGCAGGTGGTGTGAGAAAGTGTGTGGAGCCGAGGCGTAGAAAGGGCCAGGAGAGGAGCAAACTTAGTAAGCTTGACGCTAGAATATGTCAGTGAAATGTAGAAACCTTACACAAAATATCAGTACTGAAACTAGAAGGATACAGAGGCTTGGACTTTGTTTCATTTTTTTCCATAGAATCGGATGAGTGAATCCCGCACATAAATTTATACCGAGGCAGGTAGCACTACGCTGACAAACAGGTGCAGGAACAAACGATTGAAAGCGCTTTACATAGTTTAAGACAAAACACTTCTAAAGGATAAATACAAATTTATTGCGACCTCATATATCTCGATTCACACAAAATAGACACACACGAACAGTTGAGGAATACAAATTCTAAACAGGATATTTTAAGAATTCTTTTGTCTGTAGAACAAGGTGGTGTTTGAATGCGTTGCCAGAGAGCACTTTTGTGGCATATACTCTATCGAAGTTTGAAGGAAGTCTAAATATGTAAGAAATATGATAGATGATCACTGCTGTATACCTCAGCAGCATTTTTGTCTCGTCTAGCTTCAAAATGCATTGGAATGATTAGAATGACTGTATATCTATAGCGGTATGTAAAAACAGTTTATGGTGTCTGCGTCTGCGTGTGAGAATTTGAATGTTGATGTTCTTGCATATTTTTAAGTCTTCACTCATATAAGAGTCCCCGCTGTGGGGCTGATAGTATTGTCAAATAAATAAATAAAGGTGGTGTGGAAAGGGTGCGCGGAACGAGGGGTGGAAAGGGTAGGAATGTTCACTTTCCTTCTCTTGGTGACCCAGAAAATTTAGCGCAAAGACTATATCTGGGTGGTGCTGAAGGGAAGTGCTCGCAGCGTCACATGAAGACAATGGTGTAACGTAATCATACAAACTCCTGCCCTAGGCACCAGCTGAACTGAGAGCACCACACAGACCAGGTACTGAAAATATAAGGGTCATCATGCCCAAGGCACCACCCGAACGAAAAGCACCATCCTCCCTAGGCACTGAAACACTAAGGGTCATCATGCCCTAGGCACCACCCGAACTAAGAGCACCACTCACTCTATAAAGTACTGCATTTGAACGCATTTTAACAAAATGACCACACATGCAGCCATTTTTTTATATAAACTGGTATGCATTGTCTCGAGGGTAATCGGGGGCGCATCAGTTATTTTCAAAAATGGCGGTGAATATTGGATAACGTTAAGTGGCCGCATAGTAGTTGGTTTACCCTTGATATCAAAATATTTAACAGAACCAACTTGTAAGGCACTCATTTGTATCGGTCCTATAGCCGCCATTATTTCACATAAAGAAATGACCAGATGACGTGTCGGAAGTCAATAGCACGCTTTCACATGACGATGCGCCACTGTTTTTGTTAGAGTTTGGTCAACTCTTTGAGTCAACTTCAGAGGATATATATAGTAGTCGTGAAGCCAAGGATATGATAAATTGCTTAATTTCACCGAGCGCATGAAGGCACTGACCAGAACAGCGCGCTCGTCCCCATACCTTTCCCAACGCTTTACACGATGCATGGAGCATAGTCATTGCCTTCTGAGCACAAAACAAAAATAAGACTTTTATGGAAGCTCGCTTTTTGCTGCCACAATGCATAATATTGGGGTACAAGGGCAACAAAGGTCAAATTTTTGGAGCATACTTTGAAGTCCGGAGTACTACTTTTCCCTGAAACTTCTAGAAAAAAAACATGTTTTAAGTAAAGTACAAGTGCATGCTCGGAGAATCTAGGTCACGTAAGTGATTGTTTTCTAAGCCTACTTAAAGTACGTACTTTAAGTAGAATGTACTTAAAGTGCTTCACAATACCGGTTTACGTGAGTGTTGTCCGAAACACCTGGTTAGTCGGCGAGAAATAAAAAAACTGTCACAACCACAAAAAAAAATATCGAGAGAGAGTTTTTTGGGTGTGACGTTGGAAAAGGGTGGACCATTGACCGAGCGATAGGTCCACGCTCTGCTAGAGAGTCTGACCAGTGAAGAGAGACAGAGACGAACCTCGGGAACACAAAGAAACTTTATTTAGTGGTAGTCAGAAAGCTACTTGCGATACATGCACTCTGCACAAATAGCTTCTGTAATATTGGGTAGAACGCTTACGATAACAGGGTTTACAAATCTAGGTTTACGGAGGCTTATACAATCACTAATGAAGGTGCTACGATTAATCGAATCAAAAGATGCTAATTCAAGAAGTAACAGCGAGTGTGGAAAGTCTCATCTGGCGAGTCGATGGTTGACGACGTCTCCCTGCGCGGTCCGTCCAAGGTGCAGGAGTTTCGGCGGTCAGCTGGCTCACTATGGGCGGGCTCCTTGGCCTCGCACCCACTTCTTCAGCTGACACGCACACACACAGTGAAACTCCGTCCTGTACTTGGCGTGGGGCCTTCGACAGTGCTTTCGTCACCCCGCTCGACGACGCGATGCGTCCGTTAGCCTCCAAGTCTCTTCTCGCAATGGCCTTGGTTCTTTGCGCTCAAACCCAGGTTCGCACATCAAGCGTGGAAATTCCCCTCTCCCGGACGGTCATTGTCCTTGGGATCTGCCCTTTGGCCCTGAAAACAGTCGGCCCTCTAAACCCAAAACATTCCCCGCCATTTAACGTGACAGGTTCAAAGACCTCATGATATATTTTTGTGTTTTGGTTTGTTTTTGGGCCTAGTTACAAAAAATCGTGTTAGGGCAGAGTTACGAGAAAACGTGCCTCGTAATATTTATGCCTGTGGCTGCCACAAACGCGGCCGTCTGCGGACCATGGCTTCGGGAGTAACCCGAGTTTCCGGCAAGGCAGTCAAGAACCGGGGGCTACACGCGTTCCCCCACTGAGCCCGGGTGGGTAAGGTGAGGGGCAGGGAACCACCGAGCGAGGTGCCGAAAAACACTTCCCTCACGCGTCGGTTGTATTCTTATACGGGGAAAGACTTCGGGAAGCCAGGCGGCCACTCACGTCGACAGTCTACCTCCCCGACCTCCGTATACTATCCTTGCCGTTTCATGTGACAAAGGCCTTGATGTTTGTTAGTGATTTGCTGAGTTATGTCTGCAGTGCACAGTAACTCGGAATTCATTAGGTACTTCCTAAATGTTTGCCTTGCGTAATATGCGCATTCCGCAACAAATTGTTTCTTTAATTCACAAGTTGTTAAAGGTTGGTGTTATACGATGCATAACGTTATATGCTGGAAAATGTCGCACCAATAAGAAAACGTGTTATGATCTCGGAATTTTTAGCTTCCTATTGCCCCATTCATTCAGATTCTCTAAGTTTCCTCTCCTGGAATAGCAGTTTACATGTTGAAGACGTTGCTTACGAATTACCCTTATTTCTGGGAAAAATTATTTCCTGGTATTAGAGTATCGAAAAGCATGGCTTATGCGTTGTTCGAGAGATTGAAAATTTAATTTAATTCCCAACAAAAATAATCTTTCGAAACCAAAGTGAAACTGGCATGTCAAAGAGTTTTTTTCGCAAGGTGGGTACTTATGTGTTTAGATTGAGTAGTAATCATTTCATAATTAATTTAAAACGGTATCTACCTGTGCAAGGTGTTGAGCGAAATTTAATTTAAAAAAAATAAAAATTGTATTGTATTGTATTGTATTGTATTGGAAGTATATCACTTTTCCATGGAATTTTCGGAGTTCCTGGTTTGTCCAAGAAGTCTGGAGGCGGCTTAAGTCGAATCCCTCCATCCTCGTCGCCAAAAAGGTTTGTGGTGTCCTCGGTGGTGTCCTCGGTGGACCCGGCAGGTCGGGAACGTGCGACCGAACGCTGCGGTGGCCAATACCAGACTGTCTTTATTGTTGAGTGAAGATGACGAAGACGAAGAGAGGAAATTTAGCATAAAAGAAGATGAAGTACTAATAAAATAATCAGTCAGGATACAACATTTTCCCCCCTCCCATTTTGAGAAATTCAGTGTAATATAAAACAAGATAAAAGAAGAAAAATGAAAGTATAGTGGAAGAGAAAGACGAAAGACGATAACTAACCAAATAAAAATAATGAAGGAAAAAGATTACTAATACAGAAATAAGTAGGGTTCATATCAAAGTCACACAGTCAACACAGTTGTTCATAAAAAGAGTTCAATATCGGAAGCACACCATTGACGCAGTCATTCATAACGCAGTTCACCTTGTTTGGCTGGCAACATCATAGCCGAAACGCTCCGGTGGTCGTCGTTTTCGGCGGGGTCGCTCTGGCCTGTCTCCAAGAGCGTCCAGCCTGGGCGGCGTAAATGGCGCAGTTGCCAATCCCGCGACAGGACGCAGGGGTGACTCCGCCAGTGGTCCGCCAGGTAGAGGATGTGGCAGCGGAGGTGACTCCGCTGGTAACCCGCGTTGAGCCAGTGATCCCGGCTGACTGTGTCGGCGTGATGGCCCAGATGGTGGTTGCCAGCTGTGGTGGTCAGATCCCGTATCAGCTTTTCTAGCCCTCAAGCGGACATCTGAAGCTTGATTGGTGATAGGGCCGGAAGACGAAGGCTGCGGGACGGCGGCGAACTTAGAAGCGTTCCACACTCGCCCATCTTCGAGTCTGAATGTCCAGCGACCCACACGTTCTAATATTCGAAGAGGGCTGCTGAACGACCTTGATCCTTTTCGAATATGCCCTGGCTTCTTCACTCGAACCAGGTCTCCAACTTTGAACTTAGGAGTTTTGGCTCCTCTTCTCTTGTCTGTATACGTTTTGGTTTTTTCTTGTGTTTGTTTAACTCGCTGTCGAAGTCGCTGAACCTCTTCGAAGGGGTTGCGAAGGAATTGGGACGACGACAGCCCTAAGATATTCAGTCGAGTCCGGGGTTTGCGACCATGGAGAAGCAGTGCGGGGGACAGTCCAGTTGTGGCATGAGGCGTACATCTGTAGATGCCTAGGTAGTCCACCACCGCTGTCCTAATTTTTCGTTTTTCTTCAGATGCGCACTGGATGAAGCCCTTAAGTGTTCTATTAAATCTCTCAACTTGCCCGTTGGCTTGCGGGTGATATATGGAAATCAAGTGGTGCTTGATTCCACGAGATCCTAGGAATTCTTTGAACTGTTGGGAAATGAACTGTGGGCCGTTGTCGGTAACAATGCTTTCTGGGAAACCCTCTCTGGAGAATACCAGATGCAAAAACTCTGTAACTCTTGTTGTGGTGACGTCGGCACAAAATTGTACTTCGGGCCATTTGGAAAAGTAGTCTACTAGAGTTATGGCGTAGCGGCATGATGGTTCTGCACGCTCGAAAGGTCCCACAATGTCCATTCCAACCTTAGACCACGGTCGATCGGGGTAAGATACTGGTTGAAGTGGAGTCGCGAAGGTCTTTGCGCTTTTGTCAGATGCCTGACAAATGTTACAGGCGTGGATGACCTGCTCCACTTGATCGTTTATCTTTGGCCACCAGTAGAGTTCGCGGAGTCTCGTGCGGGTTTTGACGATACCAGGATGCCCCTCGTGCGCCTTGGTGATGAGAGTACCTTGAAGCTCTCGGGGTATCACAAATCTTTCATCGCGCAGAAGGATGCCGTCGTCAACGGCAAGATCGTCCTTCACGTCGTAGAATGATATTACATCAGATGACAAGGTTCGTCTTGGAGGCCACGCAGACGTAACGAAGGACATCACACTCGACAAGACTGCATCCTTGGCTGTGGCCTCTTGCAGTTGAAGCTTTGTTATACATTCGTTTTGCAGTGCGATGTAAGAAATGATCTCTTCCTCAAATTCAGTACCGCCTTCATCTTCCGGCTGAGGAAGGCGAGAAAGCGCGTCAGCAACTTGGTTTTCGGCTCCGCGTTGGAATTTGACTTCAAAGTTGTAGCGAAGAAGGCGTGTCGACCATCTTGTTATTCGGAGTGGTCGATGGCCTGTTCCACGTGTTGCCAACAACGTCACTAGGGCCTGGTGGTCTGTTTGAAGTGTGAAACGCCGGCCCCACAGGTAGTTGTGCCACCGTTCACAAGCCCACAGGCACGCGAGCGCTTCTCTTTCGCCCACTGAGTATTTTCGCTCTGCAGTTGTTAGCGTGCGAGAGGCGAAAGCGACTGTTTGTACTTCCTTCCCATTGTGCTGTTGAAGTACGGCGCCGAGTCCGTACCCAGATGCGTCCGTCGAGACGATTATGGGAAGGTTGGGATCAAACATCTTCAAAATCTGTGCTGAGGACAGCAGACTTTTGATCTTCGTGAAGCAGGTGTTCGCTTCGGTATCCCATATAAAAGGAATGTCCTTCCGCAAGAACTTGCGCAGGGGCTCGACTTCTGCTGCAAGCCGAGGGACAAAACGGCTATAGTACTCTACCATCCCTAGGAATGATCTTAGTTGTGTAGTGTCCGTCGGGATGGGAGTCGCGTTGATGACGTCCAGTTTCTGTTTAAGTGGAGCGATTCCTTCTCCGCTGACGTGATGGCCCAAAAAGGAGAGTTCGGGCACATCAAAAACGCATTTGTTGTTCAGTTTAAGTCCAGCCTCAGCGATACGCTGCAGAACATGGCGCAGTCGCTCTAAGTGCTCTTCTCTGGACTTTCCAAAGACGATGACGTCATCAAGATAAAATAAAACTCCTTTACATCCTTCTAGAATTGCTGCCATCATCTCTTGGAATGTTGCTGGAGCGGACGCGAGGCCAAAGCAAACACGCTTGAAGCGGAAAAGGCCTTCGTGTGTTATAAATGCTGTTAAGTCTCGACTCTCAGGATGAAGGGTGACTTGGTGGTAGGCTGACGCCAAGTCCAATTTGGAGAAACGCTTTGCCCCATGTAGCGCATTCAAAAGCTCCTCGATGTGAGGCAAAGGGTAGCTGTCAATAACGACAGCCTTGTTAGCTTCCCTGAGGTCTACACACATCCGGATCGACCCATCTTTCTTTTGTACTACAACAATAGGTGAAACCCATTCGGATGCGCTGATGCGTTCGATTACTCCTGCTGCCTCAAGGCGCTTAATTTCTTCCGTGACAGGTTTTCGTGCCATTAATGGGATGCGACGCATCTTGTGCTGCACGGGCCGCACTGAGCTCCGGATCTTCACCTTGTGGGTGTAGCCTTTGACGTGGCCCAGCTCAGGGGTGAAGAGATGACCAAAGTCATTCAAAGACGTTGGAAGGCCCGGTCGAGTCGGCGAAAGTTCTGTGGTTTCGGAATTGGAAGCTACCGGCGTCAAAACTTTCGAAGAAGACGAAGCCTCTTGGGGTCGCAGGCGCGACCTCCATGCAGCTTCTATAGCTTCTGATGACTCGTCTCTCTCTGAGAGTTGTGTAGACGGTGTTGAATGCAGCGTCGACGGCTCCTCGTGCTGTTGAGGATGGCTCGTAGAGCTGTGACCCGAAGAGGATGAGTCTCCGTTCATGCCGGTCTCGAAACTATTTGAGCAGGTTTCTACTGATTCATCGGCTTCCGTGTACAAACAGCTCATTGTGGACCCTTGAATTTGTAGATCCAAAGCTTTCACGGCATCCATCCCCAACAACGACGTTCCAGTATTCGCAATGTAAAAGAGAATTTTCGCTGAACGTGTCTTAAATTGTACTGACGCGGAGAAGGCTCCCAGTACCTCGATACGTTGCCGGGAATAATTGAGCAGGGTCACCGGCGGTGGGACGATCTTCGCATCACTTCTGAAGTACTTTTGAAAAATGTCTTTTTCGACGATAGACACTGAGGAACCTGTATCCAGGAGGAACTGTAGAGGCCTACCGTAGATTATGACGCTGATATATATTCCCATCCGGGAAAGCGTAGACACGTGGAGAACTACTTGTTCGTCTTCTTCGTCTGAGAAGATTTCCTGAATTTGGACGCGGTTCTGACGGCGTAAGGGCTTAAGTGTGCTGCGGCACATGCGATGGAAATGCCCGATTCGGCCGCAGCCGTTGCACGTTCTTCCTCGTGCCGGACAAGTGTCGTAGCTTTGACAGTGCTCAATACCATACCCGCAGTTCGCGCATTTTCTATCGTCGCGATAGTTCATCTCGCGGCGCATGGGCGTTTGTTTTTGAAAGGCGCGGTAATTTTGCGCTAATGCCATTGAGGGAACCGAGCGCTGGTCATGGCATGTCAGGGCGCGGTATGCCGATCTAGTTGACGTAGATGGAGCGTACTCACTTGACGCTTGATGGAACGGTGAACTCTGCCGCGTATTGCGCTGAGGTGGAAAGTTCCGTCCCGACGGCTTACGGGAAGACGACGTTCCACGAGGAAACTGTCGGCGATAGTCGACCTTGTGAACGTCATGGGCGACGTGGCATGTCGACTGCTGTTCTGTGGCAATGGTCAGCTCCTTGGCCTCGGCCTTGGTCCTTTCGATGTTGAGGACGATTTGAACAGCTTGGTCGAAGGGGAGATTGCTGTCCAGAAGTAGCCGTTCACGAACCTGAGTTGACAGCACTCCAGCTGTGAACTGCTCTCGGATGTTCTCGTCCTGTTGAAGGCCGAAGTTGGCCGGAACTGCCAATACTCGGAGATCAGTCAAGTAGTCTGACAAAGACTCTTCCGGACGTTGGTAGCGCCGGCGAAATCGATGGCGCTCAAGGCTGATGTTGCACGACCTTTGGAAGTGTGCGCTTAGGGAATCCACAGCCTCCTGGTATACGTCTCTGCTCGTCGGTGTAGCAACAACTGAAGAACTGGCAGGAGAGCCGGCTGCCGCTGACGTCGTTGCTGGCGACGGCACAGCGACAGCGCGGGAGGAAGGCAGGGTGTCGAATATCCGCTGACCTTCCAATCCCAGGCAGTGGCGGAGCAGGTATTGGCGGCGTTCCGAGGACAGTTGAAGGGCACCAGACGCTCCGAGGAAGCATTCGAAAATCGAAATCCATCGCTCCCATGGAATTTTCGGAGTTCCTGGTTTGTCCAAGAAGTCTGGAGGCGGCTTAAGTCCGAATCCCTCCATCCTCGTCGCCAAAAGGTTTGTGGTGTCCTCGGTGGTGTCCTCGGTGGACCCGGCAGGTCGGGAACGTGCGACCGAACGCTGCGGTGGCCAATACCAGACTGTTTATTGTTGAGTGAAGATGACGAAGACGAAGAGAGGAAATTTAGCATAAAAGAAGATGAAGTACTAATAAAATAATCAGTCAGGATACAACACTTATGTGTTTAGATTGAGTAGTAATCATTTCATAATTAATTTAAAACGGTATCTACCTGTGCAAGATGCTGAGCGAAATTTAATTTGAAAAAAATAAAAATTGTATTGTATTGTAATGTATTGTATTGGAAGTATATCACTTTTCCAGAGAGAAATTATGTGTCTCTGTGTACCCAGTATGTTTACAACAAACAGTTCCAAGTGAATGCTTCTTTTTTTTTGGCACTCAAATTAGTTATAAAAAATTGATCTCATTCAATAACATGCCTTAACATGTCTAAGGCTGCAGTAATACTGCTAGTGCCATACAGCAGGCACTCCAAGAAACATCACGGCAGAGGCTACACGTTGTGATTTTATTTTGAAGAGCCCTTTTCACCGCACCGTGTTTCGGCAGTGTTCCGGAGGGTGTCTGACGTACAGAGCGAGCTGCCACTCACGTGTTACGGCTATGTGCAGCACTCATCTTCGGTGCACTCAGTCCTGTTTCTAAATGTCGTGTCCGTTTGATTGCAGGGATGTGCCGCTGAGTGTCCACAATCCTACCTACGATGCGACCACGGGAGAAGCAAGTAAGCCACAGTATATGTACGCAAAGGGTGTTTCACCCACTACCGAGAGTTGGTTAATAAGAAAAGACACGTAGAATAAACAAACAATTCTTTGGGATAACATGATCGACCACAGGAATGTCAAGTGACCAGTATGAAGTGATGGTTTGCGAATTACTTACCTACACTTCACCTATTAACTCTCGAAAAATTTGCCTTATCTGGCACGTTTTGATTAGAGATATTTTGAACATCGCCCAATTAGGTCATGGGTGTTGTTAGAATTTAGATCGACTAAATCATGATTTGCACTATTCTCTGCTAAATTAAAATTGTGAGGAGACTGAGTCACTGAGATGCTAATGCGAAAAGAGAAATTGAAGTGACATTTTCTGGCGCGAATTGTGATCGAATCATTGTTAACTGATCTCGGAACAACACATCTTAGAAAAGTATGTCACTCTGATGTCTCATCGGATGCTCAGCTTGTGGCACTTTATTTTCTCTTATATTTAGGTTCCAGATTTAAGTCGGCCTAACTGTGGCACGGAAAAGAATTTCGTTTCCTCACTTCCAACAACTCCCATAGCATATTTGGACGACTGGCAACAAATCTCTAACCTGAATGTGCCAACCAAAACGAATGTTTGAAACATTTAGTTATAGGATTGTCGACAACCAGATTACTAGTTATTTCTGTTCATTCGTACCCTTACATCTTTGATTTATTTCAAGCATGTCCTTTCAAAGCGCAGTTCTTAGTCGCCCATTTCCGGGTTGAGCGGCGTCGCCATCGCCGTCACCATCGGCGTCGGCGTCGTCGGCGTCGGCGTTGTTTCACTGCTAAAGTTAGCAAGGATATTAGGGTGAACATTTTTACGCTAACTTTAGCGGGGATCTATTTCAGCTATATTTAGGGGGAAATTTTCCCGCTAAATTTAACTGAAATATTTTCCCGCTAACTTTAGCGTGTTAAGTTTCCCCGCTAAATTTAGCATAAAATTTAGCGAAAATGTCACGCTAATTAGGAGGGGAGCATGAGAGGAGGAGGAGAGGGTACGGAGGGGAAGCAGGTGCATACCCTGTCCTCCTTCCCCTCAAGAATTGCGCTCTAATTCGGCATTACAGAGCATTGTAAACGTCTTTCATTTATTAAATAATTCTTATTCAGTGGTGAAACACCCTACACACGGAAACTTGATTAGACCCGTTATTCTCGTATATCGGACTGTTTGAAATTTAGGACAAGTGTCGTAATAATAAGAAGAATAATCATTATTGATAGAGACATAGGAACACCATACACTGTTTCTCATTACGATGGACTGCAGTGGATGCCACCAGCCATCCCAGCCAATCTAGCGTTGTGAGCGCAGCAGGTGACTGGGCACCCCGCATGCTGCCGTGCTCCTCTCGAAGGTCACATGACAGTCTCACGAAGTTGAACTGGCTGCAGTTGATTTCGAAATAAAATGGAGGATAGATAGGGGCTCAACTAGGCACCATACGTTAGATTAGTCGTGGAGCGTGCAGCCATCTAGGGCCACGAACCAACAAAATTTCTCCCTGGCCTCTCCAGTCTCAATGAGGGGGACGAAATTCGTGGTGACGAGTTGTTTCATCAAAATGCTTTACGTAGGCTGATATTTTAAGTGTGCAGTCGAATGCATTACTCGTGTACCGATCACTCCTCATTGATCTCTAGCAGCGAAGCTAATGAGATTTAACGTATTTTCCAAACTATAGTCCTTAGACTATACACGTCTACGAGTTTGAATTTCAAGTTTGTGGACAATAAAAAATATTTGTTTCTTTTCCTAGGTCGTTCATTTTGATGCGACGTGGCGTTTTTTATAGAAAGCAGAGTATGGTAATGATGATTTACGTATGATATGAGCTTGTTTGTGATTTACTAAACAGGTATTTGTCAAGGTGTTTCTCTGTAGGAGCAATTTATATGTTCAAACTATGTGCGACCTGTGGACTATCTAAGAACCGAACTCTGTTGTTGAAAACTGTACTCCAGGTACGAAATCGCCTGGAAAATAAGTTAAGACTACTTGTTTTAATATTGTTTAAACTAAGGCTAGCTCCGAAATTTTATCAAGACTGCTCAAGATGCATTCATACTAATTGAACTGTTTGTTCTTTTTTATCCACCAGAACTTTTCCATTAGAAGGAATTCCTGCCAGCTACCAGACCAGCGTCTTCCAGGAGAACCGCGTGGCGGCACGTGTACTTAAAAGGGGCATAATGGGATAATTTAGATAAATTTTAGACGCTGCTCAAGAAATTGAGCTATATTCACGTATGGTACCAACACAGCAAATTCAACTCTAAATGGTTAAGGCCAATTATGGCTTTACTGGAGTAACTTTTGACACTACCTATGGGAATCCACAGATCATCTCATCAAGTGCCATTTCATATTCTCAGATTTTGAATTTACTTGTTGTGCCACACCTTCGCTAGTGTGAAATATTTTAAAAAGTATCACCAAGAATACAACAGAGTGTTAAAATGACCTTAGTACTCACTAGTTGTTTTGAAATTGTCTTATCTTCATATAAATAGAGCAATGGGATGACGTCAAGGGGGCTATGCGTAAGCTTGTGTACACTGATTTTATTTCAAGAAAATATGCAAGTTTCTTTTTCTTAATGTGTGATCTTTTTATCATTCATTTCTAAGGCGCTTTGTCTCTTCTCGTTATTTGTTTGTTTCGCCATTACTGTGAGGTGTTTCATCCCCACTGCTGCAATGACCTCAGATAAGGTAGCAAGCAGTATGTGAAAATAAATAAATACATAAAACTTACGAGCATCGTTGGGAGTTTATTTAGTGGCACTAGTAGGACATTTTGGAACCATACTGGGATATCAAGGGTATCCTTTAAATACGGTTAATGGAAGTAATGACACACTGTGAGGAATATACTTTTTTACCTACCTATATGAAGCATGCTCGAAATAACAAGATGATCTAAATGATGCTATGTAATTAAACTAGAGTTTGCTCAATTCAGAGAAACATAGAACATTTTACCTACTAAAGCAGCAAAGGCAAGTGTGTACTCTTCTTTTGGTTAGATATAATAAATAGTGATTTAATTTTTTGTGACTCAACCCCAGATTGTAGGACGCGATGGCACCTGATGACGACCAGGAGCCTACTCGCGACTACTACTTGCCCCAAAGTTGTCCTCGCCATCCATGAACAAAGTACTTGATGCGTCACACGAAGCCTCGGAAGAAGCAGAACCAAAATGCCTTACACGAGTTGCCAGTAGGGCTAACACAACACCAGATCTATGGTGTCGCAACATAGGTGGCGCTAGCTTTCGTTACATATATAACAATTTCAAGTCATCAAATTACTTGTAACATATTACTTTATGGAGTAATGTCGTACTCATTGGATTGCAATTATTAGGAAGCAATCGCAACTGTAATCGGATTACACTTGGAAGTACTAAAATTACTTGTAACCATTACCTTTCTTTACTCTCCATTTCTAATGTCGGCCTTTGTTCCTACAAGTTTTTGAACAGGTAATCGTTGAACCGGATCTCGGAAAGGAGAGTCGTTTACCGAAATTGTTAGATTAAGGAGATGAGTAGTTCATAATTCGAGGATTCCAGTCCGATCACAAACAGCACGAAAGGTTCGTTGTCAAACTGGCATAAGGCTCTGTCATTTTGAAAATTTTAAGTAATCGTAGAAGTTACGGTTACTGTTTCAAGTAACGGCCAATTACTTTTTGTCTCAAATAATCTAATTTAACACTTCTTAAGCAAGTGTAATTGTAATTGTAATCAATTTCTTCTTCGAGTAACGTGTGCAAGGCTAAATTCCACATCGACAAATTCACCTCACCCAATTCAAAAGGGGGAAGCGTTGAGGCTGTGCCCATCCAGCTATTCCAACAACGCAATATCTGCAAGGAGACGTGACCTCACGGACAGATTTAAAGGGGTACTGCAATGAAATTAGAAATATACCACTTACGTCAAGAAATATATGTATCAAACCAATGACACTATGTATCGTTCTAAATGGCCGATTCCGGCAAGCGCTCAAACAGCAGCTGTCGGAGAGGCGATGTGTCTCGAGAGGTCCGGCGCATCCGTGACGTCATTTAGGACAGTGCCGGCATGACTGGTGTAGTTATAAGCTTTTTCACTTGGTGACATGAACACGTTGCAAACTCGCCGTTCAAGATGCCCGAGGACTGAGAAGACGTCAGGAGTGGAGCAAAGTTCCTGCGCACCAAAATTACACTGACCTCGATCCTCCTTCCCCTTTTGGTCTCGGTCCCTTTCACAGTCTTCCTTTCTATTCCCTAGCCGCTGGAGTTGATTAGCCGCGAGAGAGGTACGGCTCGGCCAAGTATGACAGGTTTTGCACGATTGGAGCTAGGCGCCATATTTCCGCGGAGCGGCGCTGCTTTTAGGGAGCAATTAACGTCATGACATACAAAGTGCCATTTATGGCAGGTTCACACCGGAAAATCGAAGCTGTCGCGCGCCAACTTTTGTCGTAAAAGCGACAGTCTCAAGTCACGAAAGCGACCTGCAGTCGCGTCGAGACCGATTTTGGCGACTTGTCGCCGAGTCACCCGGCGGCTGAACCCATCAGCGGCGTTTCAGTATAAACGTGAGTGCGCCTCGCGTTTGTTTACAAGCAGCATGCTGAACTTCTGTGGAAGAAGCAACGTACATGCCCGTTCAGCGCCTCGGCTTTCAGTAGCGGCCGTGGATACAGAGCCAACGAGGTCTCTGCAGTGGCTCTGCTCAGCGCTATTAAATAGTGCCCATTGCTTTGTAAACTTACCCTATTGAGAAAAAAAAACAGCTTAAGCTGGTACCAGCTTCAAGCTCGGTTATTGCCCCGGCATGCCCAATTTGGCATGCTTGTTGATCTGGTCATGTGGTTAAGCTGGTGGACTTCCCCACCAGTTTAACCAGTTTAAATTAATACAAAAAATAAGCCAAACTCTTCAGAAAAGCCAACTCAACATGCAATTTATTATTTTCGTACTCGCGGCCTGTTCTCATGAGCTTTCATGCTGCACACCCCCTCGGCGCTGACACAGTACTAACCAACGCAAAGACAGCAGTTTCCGGTGCAAAGCAAACAATGTTATTAAAACTATTTGCTTATCTCTCAACACGAAAAATACTAAACGCACGCCAAAAACAGGCAATAACAATGAAAAATACTACACGGATGAGAAACGAACCTGGGTCGCGTCAGTGATGGGGGAGTAGCGGCCTCTTGCGTGGTCGGCAGAGGCGAGGAAATCCGTGTGGCTTGGATTGCATTGGCGATACTCCTCGGCAACCCCGTCATTCACGATCACACACACGTTCGAAGGCATGAAGTGAAGCCTAGTCGGGACGTCAGACGTCTTCCCGCTCTCAACGGACTGCCACTCGCTGTCTCCCCGAAACCCACTTTTCTCACACCGCCGTCCAAGTAGTCTCCGTACAGAGCACACTGCCGTTTCTTCGAAATTCTGTCCAAGCTAGCCAAACGTGTCTCAAATAATTCCCTCCACCACTCTCTCTGCCTTTTTTCTCGCACACAAAGGCAGCGCGCCAGAAGCGCAAAGTCACATATCATAAACGGGACGACAAAGCGGAACAAGTGTCCTCGTTGCAGCCCAAGCCGGTCTTTCCGTGCGCGCTCCCAGCAAGGCCAGTTCGACCAGCTCTAGCCGACCTTCGCCTGCGCGCTCTCAGCAGGACCAGCTTGAACAGCACGATTTGGAGCTTGATCAGCTTCACCAGCTTGTCTTCCAGGTTGACCACATTGGCTCCACGGAAGACCAGTTTGACCACTTAGGACCAGATTGGCTTCAAGCTGCACCAGGTTGAATCTAAATCCAGATTCTTGTTAGACCATGCTGTGTTTTACTTAAACCAGACTGACCAACTTAATGTCTTGCTTCCCAGCTTAAAGTTGCTTTATTGCCAGTTAAATTAGTTTAATTACCCCCTTGACCAGTTTCACCAGCTTAATTACCAGCTTGACCAGATAGATTTTCTTGCTGATCTTTTTCAAAATAGGCGGCACCCCGATATGGAAGATCGCCCAAAAATAACTGGGACTGGCATTAAATCGGTGTCACTTTTGTTTTTACAGGTAAGATACTGTGACGCGGTAGCTCGAGCGAGTGCACGCCGATGTAACGATTGTGTCTCTTCCTACGGTTCCGATCGGAGGACCCAAGTCAACATAACGAGTCTTTTTCTTATGGTAACGACGATGCTTCTGTAGCTCTGAAATTTGCAAATGTCAAAGCAGCGAAACCGAATTGTGGTGGTGTGCACTGAATCAACGGTGGTTCCCGAGAGCTTCCAAGAAGCGACTAGTCGGTAGTTCCGACACCGACTCGGCGGTCGCCCGTAGTGGGAACGTTGGTGGTCGCTTGTCGCATTTCGTTAGTAGCCAGTATGAACTCTGTCAACGCGTCTTCATTTGGAAACGTCAACCAGGTGCACATTTAAGTTACGTATTGTTGGTATGTTTTAATGTAGACACGACAATTTTAAAACGTTACAAATTTGTAAGAACTGAAGATCATTGTAAGCCGTGTAAGTTAAAATAATGTGGTTTTGCAGGTGATATTATGGGCATGGCCTCCGAGATCCCGAAGCGCGCGTTTTGGGATCTCGGAGGCTGTTATTGGGCAACGAGATGTTTTGTTGGCGCCACCTTGCGGCGCCCGCCTGTGACGGAACTGGTAGGAGGCAAGCAGAAAACGCGCTACGTCAAATAACAGAGTGGCTATGTTCGTTTCAAATCTATGCTGATTTAAAACGAATTACATTATAAAAAGAAGCATGTATGACATTTCTGTGAGCGATCTTTCCAACGAATAACTGCCCCTAGATGTTGCTTTTTTATTAAACAACTTTAAAATGTCCAAGAGCAAGCATGGATCTTTACATTACCTACGCGGCGTGTGTCGGGGCTATTCACAACCTCTCTGATTCTTGTTTTTTTTGTTTATATGTGGCGGCTGTTGTAGAAGAAGTTAACACTGAGGTTCGGGGGAGTTGGTTGCTTATGATATACGGGGGAACAGGGCACCCGCAAAACAGTTACTGGAGTCCACACACACAAAACAAAGATACAATTACGCTGCGCCGAAAGTGCGCTAGAAAAAGGTTTCGCGTTCACCAGTGTAAATGACGTGCCGTCTTCTTAGTAGTGCACGCGTGCATAGTTGTGTTGCAAAGCGCCGCACACTTCTTTTAGCTATATTGATCTTTCCGATACCGACGCTTCTATCCAAGTGTAACTCGACAGTTGCTGACGAACAAATGTTCGTCAGCAACAGACGCTCTCCTCCCGCATCCAATTCATGGCAAAGAAGTTTGTCACATGGTGAATTTTCTGCTCGATAGAAAACCTGGAATTTTCATGTTTAATAAATTGTCAAATACTGCCAGGCAATTTCAGGCCATTGATTGATTTTTTCTATCCAATTTTCACTAAAAGTTGTTTACAAATTTAAAATCGCTGTAGTGTATCCCTCAATATGCGCATTTGGGTTCGCAAAATTAAACATACAAATGGTGGTAACTCATAGCTGGTGTATACCTCATACTTTGGGACACTGAAGTGTCATCGACATACTAGATTTAAGACTTTTTTCGCGAGGGCCTCGCACTTTTCGTCGACCGCGTGAATGAGCTGGGATTAATTGAAACCGGAACCCTAGTGAAAACATTTGTATGAGAAATTTTCATGTCCAATAAACTATGAGTCATACAAGATATAAGAACTATAAGAACCATATAAGAGCTGTATAAAGTATACAAGAATTATATGAGATATATAAGAACCATAAAGAAACTTATAAGAAACCTTTAAGTCATTGTGAATGTTCTTATATATCTTATATAGTTCTTATATAGCTCTTGATAGTTCTTATATGGCTCTATATAGTTCTTATATGTTCTTATATAGCTTGTATGATTCATATGTGTTTATTGACACGAGAAATTTCTCATACAAATGAGAATTTTCAATAGAAGCCAGCCACCGTTCTTCAATGAGCTATTTTGTGGGAATATTTGTTTATTGGTTTACAAAAGTCAAAAATGAATTAACTAGGAACTAATAAGATACCAGCACTCACAAATCACATTGGAACCAACATGATGCATGAAAACAAATGGTGAGTTGGCTAGCTGGTTCATTGTACGGAAAGAAAAGCCCTATAAACTGGGACAGAGTAAAGAAGACGACAGCAAAACGCGCACTCGCTACTGAATTTTACAGGGAGCTGTAAAGAGCTAGCTCCCCAGTTTCGTGTCCGTGGACAAATAAATCTCCATACAACCCTCTGGACAGCTAACGCCATCTATGAGCGACTGCGGCACATAGTACAGCTCCACTGCTCTTCATTCTTCACCGAAATAAAAGCGCTAAAAGCTTTTTTTATTTTATTTTTTATTTAGAAAGGCACTGTCTTCAAGGGGCCCTGCAATGATATTGTTAAAAAAATCAAGACTGTTTTAAAATCCCAGCGTTCGGCGGTCAACGTTCATCGCCATCCGTCCTTTCTGCTCGCGCCTTCCTTCTGTCCTTCTTTTCGTCGTCTTCCCCTTCGCAGCAGCGCCACAACACTGCCCCCCTTCAACACATGAACCTCGCCCCGAGGTATATTCAGTCGGGTTGATAGGGAACCAGCCGATCAAAATGAACTACGTGAACTTTCCGCCTTAGCAGGTGCCGAACCCGGTACACGACGTCGTTTAGTCGCTTGACAACTTCGTAGGGGCCTTCCCAATTTGGCTGAAGTTTCGGGCAGCGACCTTTGGTGCGGCGTGGCTGGTGCAGCCACACTTTGTCCCCAGGCTGGAGTATGCGACCCGAGCAGCTTCGGTTGTAGCGGGTTCTTGCACTTTCACTGCTCAGGTGCAGATGTCTTCGCGCAAAATCGTGCACACAGTTCAGTTTCGTCCGCAGGTGACGGGAGTAGTCCGAGTAGAGACATCTGCGTGTTGTTTCACGCGATGGAAGCACTGGCGTGCCAAAAGTGATGTCCGCAGGCAGCCTTAGCTCCCGGCCCATTAACAACATCGCCGGCGTGTAGCTTGTCGCAGTATGGATGGCTGAACGGTAAGAAAGCAGAAAGAATGGAATTAGAGTGTCCCAGTTGTTCTGGTGCTCGTCAACGAAGAGCGAAAGGTATTGCTTGAGTGAGCGGTTGAGCCTTTCTACCATGCCATTCGACTGAGGATGTAAGGGCGTGGTTCTCGTCTTCCTCACTCCGAGTGTCTCACACATGCTCTTGAACACTTGCGACTCAAAAGTCCGACCCTGATCAGAATGAATTTCCAGTGGTACCCCGTATCTTGGAACGATGTCTTCCGTCAAGATCCTAGTTACAGTGTCTGCGTCGTACGTTCGTACTGGAAATGCTTCTGGCCATTTGGTAAAGTAGTCAGCAATGACTATGACGTACCGATTTCCCTGTGTCGTTTTCGGTAGTGGACCTACAACATCAATGGCCACTCTTTCAAACGGGACACCGACGTTGTAGGTTACCATTTTCCCTCGGTTTCGTGACGGTGGTCCTTTACGCGACGCACATTGGTCGCACTTTTTGCACCATTCGCGCACATCTCGAGTTGATCCGACCCAATAGAACCTTTCTCGAACTCGTTGTAGGGTCTTGTATATCCCAAGATGTCCGCCAGCAGGGCTGTCATGAAGTTCACGCAAGACGGTGTCAACACGGACTCGAGGTAAAATTAGCTGAAGCGTGCTGTTTCTTCCGTCTTTGCTCTCCCAGCAACGATACAGCAACCCATCCTGTAGAACAAGGGAATCCCATTGTGCCCAGTATGCTTTCACGACGCTATTGTATGGTGCAACCACGTTCCAGTTGGGTACTTCTCCCA
This sequence comes from Ixodes ricinus, assembly GCA_037355805.1. Taxonomy (NCBI): domain Eukaryota; kingdom Metazoa; phylum Arthropoda; class Arachnida; order Ixodida; family Ixodidae; genus Ixodes; species Ixodes ricinus. Next base: position 182,875 of record JAZHYW010070325.1, read on the forward strand.
CCCGCTTCCACTGCAGAATAGGTTGCAAATTGCTGTCGTTTCCTTGAAGCACCCGGAGAACATCTGCTGTCCAGTTTGTCGGGTCTTGGTCATCTTGCTGGTGTTCTACCATCGCAGGGCACGTAGTCGTTTGGGAAGACGACAACGGTTGGCAGTCTAATGGAAGGCGCTGCTCGCTCTTCAGGCATGGGCGACAGTTGGCAGACAAGCAAGGTCGCCGCGAAAGTGCGTCGGCGTTGGCATGTCCCTTGCCGGGTCTATGCTCAATCCTGAACTCGTACTGTGCCAGTCGCTCTAACCACCTAGCTACTTGGCCTTCCGGGTTTTTGAAGTTTAAAAGCCAAGTGAGGGATGCATGATCAGTCCTTAAGAGGAACTGTGTGCCGTACAAGTAATGGTGGAAATGGGTCACGGCTTTTACAACTGCCAAGAGTTCCCTTCTCGTAACGCAGTAGTTCTGTTCTGCCCTTGTCAGAACTTTGCTATAGTAAGCAATTACTTTTTCGGAGCCATCTTGAATCTGGGACAACACAGCACCCAAACCGACGTTACTCGCGTCGGTGTCGAGGACGAATTCGCAGTCTGGTCGGGGAAATCCAAGAACTGGAGGGGCGCTAAGGGCATTCTTGAGTGTGATGAAAGAATCTTGTGCGTGTACACTCCATTCGAACGCCGTATTCTGTTCTGATAAAGCGTACAGCGGTTTGGCAATTGTGGCGAAACCTTTTACGAATCGCCGGTAGTATGTGCACAGGCCAAGGAAGCTTTTAACGTCGCGCTGATTTTGAGGTTGAGGCCAGTTTCTGACGCAGTCTGTTTTCTCAGGGTCCGTCTCCATTCCTTTTTCAGAGACGATGTGGCCCAGATAATGCACTCTCTTTTGAAACAGAACGCATTTCTTGGCATTTAGCTTCAAGTTTGCCTTTCTCAGGCGGTCAAATACGAATGACAAATGACAAAGTGCTGCCTGGAAGGTTTTGCCATGCACAAGTATATCATCCAGATACACCAAGCAAACGTCGAGCGGCAGGCCCTTTAGGACCTGGTCCATGAGGCGCTCAAACGTAGCAGGGGCATTACAAAGACCAAATGGCATTACTTTGAATTGCCACAAACCATCTCCAGTAGAGAATGCAGTCTTCTCGCGGTCTCTTGGGTCCATTTCAACTTGCCAGTATCCGCTCCTGAGGTCTAATGTGGAAAACCAGGAAGACCCCGCAATCGCGTCGAATGTGTCATCAATCCTAGGGAGTGGATAGGAGTCCTTCTTGGTGACATCGTTCAATCGTCGGTAGTCAACGCAGAACCTTGTGCTGCCATCTTTCTTTTTTACCAAAACGACCGGCGACACCCATGGGCTCGATGAAGGCTCAATAACATCTTGTTGTTGCATATCTTGGATCATCTGGCCAACTTCGTTACGTTTTGCCAACGGAATTCGCCGCGGCTGTTGCTTAATCGGAGTTGCATTTCCTGTATCGATCCGGTGTTGAGCAGCACCTGTCCGTCCGGTCTCCAAAGAAGAAGCAAACACATCTCTGTATTCGTTGAGTAAACTCAGGAGATGTGCTTGTTGTGCTTGATCAAGGTGGCATTTTGAGCGGTCTGCTAGATCCAGCAAGGAAGCCGGCAATTCCTCTTGTGTCATATGGACAAGATCCTTTCGTGGGGGAGTAAAGCTCACAGCACGGGACCACTTTGCAATGCGACATCCCTTCTTTAGGTGGATAGGTTTATCCGTTAGGTTGGCAATGCGGAGAGGAACCTTTTTGTTGCCGAAATCTATTAGCGTTCTTGCTATAATAATTCCTGGAACAGTATCGCACGTGGCGTCTCCTTCAGCGACCACAATACCATCCGAGCAGTTATTGCCGTCCGTCACCCAGATAACGTTTTCGCTTAGTGGAGAAATCAAGGTGGACTTGGAGCATAGAAGGAATCCCCCGCCGTTGTCTAAAATTGCACGTTGGCTGTACAAGATGACGTGTTCGTCACTTACGTCCAATGTGTGGCTCTTGAGGTCCAACGAACAACCATTCGCCTTTAGAAAATCAAGTCCAAGGATGCATTCCTCAAATATTCCAGCCACAAAGGCCACTTGCACAAACTTTTGCGTGCCAAAAAGAAACGTAAGTTCGCATGACGCCATGATTGGTGCTGTCTCTCCTGTGACAGTGCGCAGCGAGCACCCAGAAAGGCGTTTGTATGATGTTATGGGCGTCTTTATTCGTTCAAATACATCTGTTCTTACGATTGTGGCGTTGGCTCCGGTGTCAACAAGCATCTTACATGGTACACCTTGTATTTCCCCTTCCACAAACAGCCCGTCTTTGTCAGCTCGTAACTTCTGAACTTGCAGCGTTGGGACCGGCTCTATCTTTTCGTTCTCAGCCGAGATTTGGCCGGTAAGCTCGGCTGGAATTAGTTTTCCGGAGTGGAATTGCCATTTTCTCCTTTACTACGCCAGCTGCAATATCTCTCGATGTGACCTTTTTGCCCGCAGCGCCAGCATGTTGGAGATGACCTCTGATGCGGTGGCATCCCTGTTGTTTCGTGAGAAGTTTGCCGATCCGTGTTGAGAAGCGGCACTGCATGTGAAGCAGACGACGTGCCTGGCTGATAACCACGTGGCACTGTGACCCGCCGGGTGGCTCTTACTGCCCTCGTCGTTGCCTCCACCTCCATAGCTCGTGCAACAGCGTCACGCATGCAGGCAGGTGACGAAAGGCGGACAAACTGTTGTACTTCAGTGTCTCTGATTGCGTCTAAAAAGTGTCCCACAGCCACAGAATCCAGTGTCGCAGTTGTGCAGCCTTGATACGAGAGTCGCGTAAGCCTCTCGATGTCGATGGCCAGTTCAGACAATGATTCATTTCGTCCTTGTATCCGCGTTCGGAGAGTGGCGTGGTAGAGTCGCTCGAGGTGCTTCTCACCGAAGCGCCCTTCGAGTGCTTCCTTGAGCGCCTTGTAGTCCCGCTGGTTGCCAGGAGGAAGGTTCTGAAGCAGCTCCAAAGCTGGTCCTCGGAGTGTAGATGCCAGGAACGCTCCTCGCGATGCGGTAGTCCAACCGTTTAAGTCCGCGACTAGATCAAAATGCACTTGAAAGGCATTCCAGGGGCTGCGTCCATCATAGGTGTCCAGCTTGACAATCATCTTCTGCGAAGCCAAAGCCTGCACGTCGTTAGCATCCCCCGAAGGTAGCCTCTGTGGTCTGTTATCATTTACGGTTTCCTCTGGGGCTTGCAAGGAGAGATCTGCGGCGCTAGCAGTGCCGCCTTCGCTCGTTCCTTCAGTAGTCTCGCCGGACAGCGATGTAGGGTGCAACGCTCCTCGAGGCCCCGTGGACTGGCGTGATGACCCTGTCCCAGGATGATGCTGGAGTTGCGCAGAAACCTCCCGACGTAGCTCTGCTAAAGCTCGCCGATCTTCGTCTCGGTGACGACTCTGCTCCTCTCGCAAGCTGGCCAACGAAGCTTGTAGCGCACCGATCGCTCTCATGACCAGGTCAGGCTGAGAGGCGTTGGGATCTTCCATAATCCCACTTCTGACACCAATTGTTAAGAAAATCAAGACTGTTTTAAAATCCCAGCGTTCGGCGGTCAACGTTCATCGCCATCCGTCCTTTCTGCTCGCGCCTTCCTTCTGTCCTTCTTTTCGTCGTCTTCCCTTCGCAGCAGCGCCACAAGTATTATTATTACTATTATTATTATTATTATTATTATTATTATTATTATTATTATTATTATTATTATTATTATTATTATTTCATGCCATTTTTCGTAAGGAAGTCTATCGCACATGCCCTTGGCTATAGCTTACTTAGATATGGTATTACAGTGTTCGGAAATTGTGCGCAACTGTGGCAAATTAAGATTGACCGCATATTAAAGGCTTTGTTGAAGAGCGTAGGATATCAGATGGATTTTTTACCTGACATTAATGTTTTCGAATTTCTACAGATGCCGAATTTTTCTTCTCTTTTTTTGCAAACTGTAGTGCTGCGACATTTCTGGAGTAATGACTTTAAGCGCCCCTTTGTACATCAAAGGAGTCTTCGCTGCACACCACGATTTATTACCCCCTCTTGTGTTACGCGTTACGGCAAAAGAGTTCGGTCTTATTACGTACCCTTCGTTTTCAATAAACTTCCGGAGAGTGTCATCAACGCCAATACAAGGAGAGATTTAAAAGCATTGTTGGCGAATGTAACAATTTAGTGCGATTCCCCAAAATCTGCCTCTAGAACTTTGTGCCACCTGCTTTGTCGAAATGTTGCCTATTGTTTATTTTTTCATCTCTTTGTACTAGCCACTTGATTTTTTCGTCGTCCGACTTGCCGGGTCCTGTCCCACAAGCCCATTGTGGCTTGGACAGACCCGTATTTGTACTGGGTTTCTGAATTCCTGTCTAATAAACATTATTATTATAATTATTATTATTATTATTCCCCCTTGCTGTTTAATCTTTACGTGAACGATCTCGCCAGATCAGCATCAGGATGTACAGTTTATCAATATGCAGATGACACATTGTTGCTATCTACTCATATCAGCCTGCCTAGTGCAATCAACATGCTACAAACAAATTCTACAAGAGTCATGAACTGGTTTGAAGCAAATCGAATATCTGTGAATGTGCAAAAAACAAAACTTGTCTGTTTCCGTAACCCACTCAAGCGGGCATGCGTAGACATACCTTTTATATTACATTCATCGTCTTGTGTATCTTGCAGCTGTACGCCTATACCATACGTTAATACAGTAAAATACTTGGGCATTTATTTCGATAGCGATTTAACATGGAATACACACCTGGATTATTTGGCTAAAAGACTACGAAATGTATCATGTTTATTATATCTAATCAAAACCTTCCTCCCAATCTCTGTCAGAAAAATGGTCGTTAATGCTCTCGCGTATGGAACCCTGCGATACGGGATTACAGTCTTCGCCAACTGTTCAGCTCTTTGGAGAACAAAAATAGATGCCATTCTTAAGAGTATCGCCAAAAGCGTTGCCTATGATCCCAAACTAATACAGGATGGTAACGTATTCGCATCAGTGGGCCTACCGCGTTTTCTGCCTCTTTTTCAACGATGTGTTATCCTAAAGCATTATTGGAATAGCCCGTTTAAAACACCTCACTTTATTCAACACTCTATAAGAAATAGTGAACGCTTTATAATTCCTCGAATATACACCAACTACGGAAAGAGTATACGTTCATTTTACGTGCCTGACATCTTCAACAAATTACCAGACGTTTTTAATCAACTCGATTCTCTACGATCTTTAAAAAATCACCTGAAAGAAATGTGCTAGAAACCATATACTCCTATGCATTTGATTTTTGTGAAAAACATTTTGAACTCTTTGGACCTTTCTTCAGTTAGTGCTGAATCCACATAGGCATTTGTTTGTGTCTTTATCTGTATCTATGCTGTAAGTACTGTATATTTGTATATCCGTGTACGTATCTGTACATCTAAATTTGGGCATATATATATATATATGCCTCGGTGCATCTTTGTGTGATATATGCCTGTATACACATATCCGTTTTTTTTATTGTTTTTTTTGCAAACTTTTTTCTTTTTTTTTACTTTTTGAAAGTGTACATGGACTTATCTATGTGTTTAAATATCACTTTTCATGAAGGATGGTATAGTGTAGTTATAGAAATCATCTCTGTGTTTCTTATTTTTTTCATTTGTGAATTACTTCAAACATCTATACTGACTGCCATTTGTGAACTATTTTGAACTTCTTTACTGACTGCTATTAGCAATACCAAGAAAGCCCGTCTACCACTCACATTGGTTAACATCATTGCTGGGTCGTGTCACACAAGCCAACCCTGGCTTCGACAGACCCGAGTCTAATATAATGGAAAAAAATCAAATGCTGGAATA